>JAEQBH010005732.1:0-322712 GCA_016808115.1 Tetrastigma voinierianum
GTCACTTGCTACACCACATGACTATCATGTCATGTGTCTAACTCCTAGGGTGTCATGTGGCATCCACATGATCATACCATGTGGCACCACTCCATGTGTCACCCGACATCCGGTGCCTCTAAAAACGTGAAATTCCGACTATCTCGGAATTTGACGAAATTCGACTAGGTAACTAGATTTCGTGAGACGATTCCAACGGTAAAGTCCGTTTTGTCATCCGAGATCTAGAAAAAATCTAGGTTTTCAACCTGTACTATTACAGAAATTATCGTCTTACCCTTTTTCAGAAAAATTGACTTTTTTTTAGGTGTTATAGTTTCCACGTGAATATGGTGTTTTTCTTTGTTTCGTATTTCATTAATGTGTCGTTGATCATAACACATTTATTCATTATTTCTATAATTTATTTTCATTTCATACATTAAGTATTTTTTAATTTATATTAATATTTCTTTCATCTTATGAATTAATTTTATGGTGCCCCGAATCACGAGGTCATTTTTGAATAGTGACTTAGGAGCGGTGTCCCCGAGCGTTACCGCGGCCTGATACCTTTGTAGCGAATGGGTCGTGTGCTATAGCGTGAGGCGTGTGCGCCAGATGGGTGCACATTTGCTCCGATTGTCGTCTTGGCCTTGACGCCCAGTCCTTCAGGCGTTGGGAGGCGATGCCGTCGTAACACTACCAAAAGCTTAGTGCCTGTCGCGACACCAAGAACCTGTGTCGCTACCCAATTGAGATGCCTATGTCATTTCGGTCGTGACGCAAAAATTGTCTCGACACCCAAGCGACCTCGATTGCAACCGCGGCTCATTGCTTGATCGCGACACTAGTCACGGCCTTGCCACGACCCTAAAGCTCAGTCGCGACACCCGTCGGTACAACCACGTGTCGTGGCACGAAATTTGTGTCGCGACAGAAGTGCATCGTGTCGCGACACCAAAAGCGTAAATAGCGGACTTCAGCTCCATGCGACTTTGGTGTTTGCGACACTGAAGGCCATGTCGACACCTAGCGGCTTGCACCGTCGCGACATCTAAATCATGTCGCGACCTAGGACCAACCTAGTCCCATCCTCAACCATGTCGTGACACAAAAATTTATGTCGCAGCCTGGGGCCAAGGAAATCTTGTCGTGCGCCCAACGATCGAGTCGTGGGCGTGCACTCGCGCTATCACGCCTGTGACCGTTCGACGTGTGCATGCGCACCTACCGCACTCGTGCATCCACGTCACGACACATTTGATTCGTTGACGAGTAGGTGTTCGGAATCAACAAAATTTATATCCTAGGATTCTACTACGGCGTGGCATTTCTTTGCGGTATAGTGGCTCTAGGGTCGAACACAAGGATGGGTTTTCTTCGTGAGAGAAGAGTCATAGTGGATTGAAAATGGTGTTTACTCTTTGGATTTTTGGATTTGTGTAAAAACAATGTGTGAGATTGGTTGAAAATTGTAAACAAATTGAAATAAAAGTTAAAAGAGAACTCCTTGAAGTCTCGGGCCACTGGGCTTAGAGTTTTAAGTTAATCGACATGTCCTCGGGTCTTTTTCCTCGCGTTGGGGAGCATGACATATAGTCACTTCCCGAACCGAATCTTCGTTTAGCTTTAAATCCTAAACCCTAAAAGTTTTCCTCTTGAAAGATGGCATTTAATGAGCATAAATGCTCCCAAACGATGAGAACATACCTCCTAAACCTACCCTTCAGTAACTAATAGGAGACAACTAACTGGGCATCAATGGATCTAGTGATAAGTATCCATTGAACTCAAAAAGCTTTCCAAGTACACGTTAGGGAGAGCATGCCTAAGGGTTAACCCTAAGGTGAGAAGCGGGAACCTGAAATACCACGTAATTGCATACATGAAAGCATGAGAACATGCAACTCATCTCAAAACTAACACCCAGTGGCCTTCCCCTTCAAGGATGAGGGGGTTTTAGCCAAGCATCCCTTGATTTGTCATCATCAAGGGGTGTTTGGCTACCAAGAAAATGCAAGAAAATGAAGGAGAGGGAGAGAAAATCACAAACCAGTCGAAGGAGAGGAAGCTTCATGCCAAATTTTTTATTGACTGATTGATGGAGTGAAAGTTGATTGATTTACAAGCAAGATTGAGCTTATATAGGTGCTCAGTATAAGGAAATTACAAAAATGTATAAAGGAACCAAAATTACATTAAGGGCAAAGTTATGAAAGCAGACAAGCGGGTCAAGCGGAGTCAGCAGTGGGAGTAGTGTTGCGAAATTTCGCAGCACCAAAATTGCGAGTTGCGAATTTCGCTAACCTGCAAACTTTCACTATCATTTCTCTTTCTCGGCTTGTTTTTGCTCCAATTTCCTCTGGTTTGATCATGCATCTTCGAATTCGGCTCGGGTTCATCGTGTTTGAATCGGATTGAAGATAATGAGGTATTTGTCCTGCAAAACTACAATAATAGAGCTACAAAATGTGATCAGTAGCAAAGCCGGGACCTCAATGTATCAATTGAGTTATTAAAGTCGATTAGTACACAAAAAGTGCTTAAAACCTACTATAAACGGGGGCTTAAAGAATAGCACTGTTTGAGTGTAATCACTCCCCCAACCCGACACATTGCTGATCCTTACTTGATGATAAAAAGAAGGAAGATCATCTTGCGGCTATATGTATGCAAAAAGGTTGTCTTTTCAAAAGTGTGTATAAGCTAGGTCTTACCTTCGGTATGAAAAATTGGGACTCACATGCAAAAAACCGGCTTGGGAGAATAAATGCCATACGGAACAAGTTTCGAGTGAGTGTCTATTCAAGAAATCAGCTTTGAATTTCACAAAATCTAAGTGTTTTTAGGTGATCGATTTTACGATAAGTTGCTAATTTGCTCCCCACTTTGACGAAACTCTTTGCAAGGCCTTGAATTCTTGACCAACCTAAATGGGCAGGTTCCCTCTTATTTCACACTTCTATTGTATTGTGAGTGCAATGCTGAAACTCGACTTCACCAAAGTTAGGTGCTTGAGGATCCTGATGACTCGACCCAGCTAAGGTTTAGGGCATCGAGTCGAGGATCTTCAGGCCACAAACTCTGGAGTTTCACCTCGGACTTGAATGATTTCTAGAATCCAGCACCTACAACTCGCTAAACTCCACCCATCCACCCATGTAGCGAGCATTAGGTCGGTGGCTCCCAACCAATTGGTTTAGGGCACCAAGCTTTAAAGGCTTTTTCGTCGTAGACCCCTTGGACCGTGCTCGGGTTTCAAAGGAAGTAAATCGCGACTTTCTATACTCTTTCTTTTTCTTTGTCTTTTCTTTTTCTTTTGGAAGACACATTGGCCTTCATTCTTGGGGAACTCTAACCTATTATAGGGCGTTAACGAAGCTAAGGTCGGTTTTACAAAGTAAGGGGGTATGCAGCTTCACAGCCTATGGACGAAAGCTGATGTGCACCGTGTGTGTGGCTAGATAATGGTGGAAGACAAGGGTTGATTACCAGGGTCTACAATTGACCAACAACTCAATCATGCATGGAACTATTCTAGCATTGATGGTAGCATACAGTGCTTCAACTTTTCAACTTGCAGGAAAGGCAGAACCACAGGCAAAAATGATTTGCAAAAGTGTAGAAAAATAGAGTTGTATTATATATATAAAGGTTTATTTCACAAAATTTACCGGCTTTTCGAGTAAGCAACAAACCTCTAAATATACAAAAAATGGGATTTCTTTGGACATGTAATTACAAAAGCTTTAGCAAATCGGCGTATGAACTTCACTTCGACACTAACTCTCCTGACAGTATGTCATCATCTGCCTTGATAGGGTGTAGGTCGAGAAAGTTAGCGAAGAAGTGGTATTTGCCTCATTCGGTGGTTGATGAAGAATAATCCTCGGCTACAGACGAGGCTAAAGTACATTGGAGGAGTGGCTGATCTTCAGCTGTTGCTAGTCTGAGAAAAAAGTCAACCGACTTATCATGATAAGATTATTAACAAAGCGAAACTTAAATGAGACTAAGCAATTAAGTGGTGGCTTGAGATCTGAAGCTACTCCCCAAATTGTAACTTTGAGGGTCTCATGGAGGTCGAGGAGGAGAATCTCCTCCACATTTGCCGGTCTGGCCTGTAACATGGGGCTTCACTCTCGTGACCTTGAACCTCTTTTATCATTTGGGATTGGCGGTCTCTTGAACCATGGGGTATGCTTGATGAACAATGAATGGTCCAATCCATCTTGATTTGAGCTTGCTCGGAAAAAGGTGGAGTTTGGAGTCATAGAGTAGGACTTAGTCCCCCTGGTTGAAGTTCTTCCGCGTTATGAGCTGATCATGCCACCTCTTTAATTTGTCCTTTGCAATTTTCGAATTGAAGTAGGCGTCATTCCTAAGCTCTTCTAACTCATTGAGATCAAGGAGTCTTTTAAGGCCAGCTCTTCCCATGTCCAGATTCAATTTTTTAATTGCCCACCACGCCTTATATTCAATTTCCACCGGCAGGTGGCATGCCTTGCCATAAACTAGGCAATAGGGGGACATTCCAAGGATGGTCTTGTATCTTTGATTACTGTATGCCCACCAAGGAATCAGAGCTTGAGGAGACCAATCCTTCTATTTGGAGATCTCCACTTTCATCAATATAGTCTTGATTTCCTGATGGCTAGCTCTGCTAACCAGCAGTTTGAGGATGATAAGGGTGGCCACTTTTGTGCTTGACACCATACTTGGACCAGGAGATTCTCAAGGTTGTTCTGTGTGAACCTTCATCATTGATTATGGCTTTGGGAACTCAGAATCTGGAGAAAAATGTTCTCCTTTAAGAATTTCCAATACGGTCTTATGGTGCGCTGCTCTGCGGCTACTTCCACCGGCTGACACATCAGTCGACTCCGCGAGGATGTAATTATATCGAAGGAAGTAGGAAATAGTCCCCATGAAGTCGATGCCCCAGTGTCAAATAACTCAACAACCAAAAATAGAATTCGGTGGCATCATATGACGGTAGAGATTTTCCCAACCTTTGGAATTTGTCGCATTGTTTGCATATAATTCATAGGCATCCTTAAACAAAGATGGCGATAGAAACACACTGCCGGCACCTTCATGTTTTAGAGCGAAGCCCAGCCTCTGAACCTTGTCGCCAGCGTGTTGGTATCCTGAATTTGTTCTCATTCCGGCACACACTTTTTGATTATTTGATCAGCACAATATTTGAACAAATAGGGTTCTTCCTAATAGTAGGAGTGGACTTTTGCATGGAAGAACTTCTTGTCCTATGCTTTCCATTCTGTTTGCAACTCCCCTGTTACTAAAAGTTAACCGGGCGAACCAGAACCTTGTCCACAGTGAGTAGAGACCTCCTACGAATTCGTCCATAGATTGGAGGGTTATGGAGTGTTGTATTGCTATGGATTTAGTTTGGAGAGGTGATCGGCAACAACGTTTTTCTACCCCCTTCTTATCTCGAATTTGCGGAGTTGGTCTGTAGTAGAGGACCCACACGATAAACCTAGCCTTGTCATTTTCTTAGTGACAGATATTTCAAGGCGGGTAGTGGCGAAGATAGTATATTGCCCTTTATCAAATAAGCACGAGAACTTGTCGGGGCATAAACTCGCCCAGCAATTCTTTCGGTCATTAGTGTAATTCCTGCAGGCTTCATTCAATGTTTTGCTAGCAAAGTAAACCCGCATACGGTTTTCCTACGCTCTTTGTCAGGAATTTGCTCAGCCAGTGAGTCGCTTGCATCGCACATAACCTCGAAAGACAACTGCCAGTTAGGGGCCCTCACTATTGGTGCAGTCGCTAAAAATGTAATATCGTAATATCGTCCATGTAAGCCTCCATGTAATATCGTAATATCGTCCAGCGAGGTCACTATTGCCCCAGTTAGGGGCACTCCTCAAAACTCCCTCCATAGACTGTAATATCGTCCATGTAAGCCTCCATAATCGCTCAAATTCGTTAAAAATCTTTGACATGCATCGTTGAAATGTGTAGCGGGGGCATTACAAGGCGAGGGCATCATACGTATGCATACGTGCCAAATGGGCATGTGAAAGTTGTCTTTTCTTGGTCCTCTGCAGCAATCTCAATTTGAAAATATCCTGAATAGCCATCCAGGAAACAATAAAAAGGGTAGCTAGAAATCCTCTAAAGTAGTTGATCCATGAATGGAAGAGGGAAGTGATCTTTCCGTGTTACTTCATTTAGCCTTCGATAATCAATGCATACCCTCCATCCTGTGGTAAGGTGAGTGGGTATCTCCTCTCCTTTTTCATTGTGCACCGTGGTTACCCCTGATTTCTTAAACGCACAGGTTAGACTTCGCCCAGTCTTTGTACGATATGGGGTATATGATGCCAGCTTGCAGCAACTTTAAGACTTATGCTCTAACCACTTCTTGCATATGTGGGTTCAGCCTTCTTTGTGGTTGCCTCACTGACTTTGCCTCCTCCTCTAAGTAGATGTGGTGGGTGCATACTGCTGGGCTAATGCCCTTCAAATCGGCAATTTTCCACCCGAGGGCTTGCTTGTTCTGTTTGAGGACTTGCGACGGGGATACCCTCCACAGTGCGATCCTGAGCAGGATGAAATGACCATTGGACATTGCTCATGGTCTTCCAAATAAGCATACTTCAGCTCCACAAGCAAGGGCTTGAGCTCTATTTTCTAGGGCTCACTAATTTCCTCTCCGATTACCAACGGCAAAATTTCATGTTTTCTTCTCCAATGTTCCTGCGCAGATTTCATGTCAACTTCTTGCTGCTCTTCTACACACTCAATCAACTCTTCATTTAGTATATCTAGCATACCCTACTGATCAACTTGTTCCTCCAGGATGGTGTCAATGATGCATACTTCTTCTGGGACATCTTTCACTGATTGCATGTGCTTTTACTTGTGTAAGATGTCAGAGCCTCTGTGGTCATGTTTTCAAGGTGAGTTGCATGACACTATTTCTGCAATTGATAATTGCATTGGCAGACTCAAGAATGGTCTTCCCAAGATGATAGGTACATAATTGGCCCTCGGGCCGCCGGTTCTCGTATCAAGTACAACAAAATCTACCGATAGTAGAACTTATCCACTGTGATCAGACATCTTCCACCGTCCCTTCGGTATTTCCTTGATTGGACCCATCAGCAAGAGACGGGGTGTGATGGAGGTGGGCTTTAGCTCCCCCAAGCCAAGCTTCTTGTACATCGAATAGGGGAGGATTCACATTGCTCCGCATCCAATGGGCTGCTTCTCCACGCAGCGCCTTATATTAATCGAGATGGCCTGACAACCCTGATCTTTATATTTCATCGAGTCTCAGTGATTGATAATGGCACCGACTCTGTTCAGTCGCGGCTTTCTTGTCGACATTTAGCCCTCTTTTCACTGTGCACAAGTCCTTTAAAATTTTTGCATAGGTAGGGACTTGCTTGATCATGTCAAGTAGGGGAATGTTGACCTTTACTTGCCTCAACACTTCTAAAATTTCAACCTGATTAATAGCCTTCTTTTTAGTTTTTAATGCATGAGGGAAAGGTGGGGATTTTCTCAACAGTCTGCTTGATCACTACCTCCTCTCGTCTGGGCCCATATTTCCTCGCTCGGGTCTATTGCCTCGTGATGGCTTTGTAAGCTCTTGCCACTCCTCGCAGGATGATTGCCTAACCTCATTCAATTTGGAATTCGGTCACCTATGAGTCACTACGTGAACCCTTAGGGTTTGGTTGTGTCCGAGGGAAATTCTTCCTTTTCTTGCACCCGTTGGTCAACCCGGAGACCGAAAGTACGCATGTCATCTATTTTGTCGAGAGGCTCAAATAAGCTTCAGACAAGGTGGTCTAAGTATTCACTGCCTTTTCGTTCCATGAAGTGACTCCACTACTCCACGCAAATTCACAAATTTGGGCTTGATTTGATAGGGACGGGTGGGGGTTGTTGTCACTGTGAACTCGTGTGGGAGTATAAACGGGGTTTTGGCTTTTCCATGATAAATTAGATGGTTCCTCCAATTTGGATTGTAGGTATTCTATATGGAGCATTTATCGGGTGCCTACTTGATTCACTATGCTCGCTTACTCGTGATCAAATCCCTTAATGAGGAGCAATCGAATAAAGGATCTCCGGTGACTGGGGCGATTGGCAATTAAAGGATCGAGAGGTACAAGCATTTCGCCATCGTCGTAACTCTCATGTCATTTCGTATTTCTAACTCTTCCAATCTTCTAGTCAAAGAAGGTAGCTTGGCTTCATTTCCACATCCTCCGACAAATAATAAATGCCTCTCACATCAGGTGTTTAATTTCTACCTCCTCGGGTTCAGCTCATCCCATCCCTTGAAGGTTTCAGCCACATAATTGAGGAAGTCCATGGATTCATCAGGATTCTTACTGAGGAAGTCCCCTCCACACATGGTCTCCAAGAGTTGTTTCATGGCAGGGGACATTCCATCATAAAATGGTCAATTAACATCCACGTATCGGCTACGCGCTGGCATGCATTGATGGTTTCAAGATACCTTCAAAGATCGATAAATTTCTCACCGTCATGAGTCGTAAAGGTGGATTTCTTCAAATTGTTGGTCTTGTGTGCACTGAAGAATTTCTTCAAAAATTCTGCCTGCAACTCTGCCCAATTCCTGATGGTTCTAGGCCTTAGTGAATTAAGCCAAATTTCGCTTTTGTCTCGAGGTCAACGGGAAAGCTCAGCCTTCAAAGATCTCCATCGATTGCACCTCTTTAAAAAGCGTAAACTTCTCAAAATCCCAGATGTGTGTGTGTGTATGGATTTTCATTTTCCATACCATGAAAAGTCGGGAGTTGAGGAACCAGATAAGGCCTCATTGCCACATCCTCCGCAGGGGGTATAATGCATGAGGGTGCACTCCACCCTCAGGCGATGGATCCTCATTGGCTCTATAGCACGTGCTCCCTTTGAACCCTCATCGCCTGCTCTCAAAGCGGGTCTCCATCTCGTTGGTATGTAACCACTTTACACCCTTATTAAACTCGGGAGCACTTAGCTCTTCCAATCCGTCAGAGTGCTTCGCTCCACGCATAAGCTGCTATGAACACACAACAAGCAAAAAACCAACAAAAATAAGACTACATAAAGGGTTAAAGTTAGCTAAAATCAAACACTGGTGGGAAAATAAATTCGTGATAGTAAAATTTTCAATCTCCCTCGCAAAGGAACTCCGCAAGTGGGAAAACTGGTAAAATAAAAAAAGAAATGAGACCACCAACACTTCGGTGGATGTGGGATCATGTTCACAACTCTCTTCCTCACTAGGGCACCATCCCCACAATCCACGCCCATTTGATTTGTTTAGGCCAAGTAGGTGTTCAGAATCAACAAAATTTATATCCTAGGATTCCTACTACTGACGTAGCAAAGCTACCGCAGATAGCCACGGTGGTCGAACACAAAGATGGGTTTTCTTCGTGGAGTATAAGAGTCACAAGGGATTGAAAATGGTGTTTACTCTTTCGATTTTGGATTGCGGTAAAAAACAAAGTGTGTGAGATTGGTTGGAAACTCCGTAAACAAATTGAAATAAAAGCTAAAAGAGAACTCCTAGTCTCGACCACCGGGCTTAGGCCTGGTTAACCGACATGTCCTCCGGGTCTTTTCCCTCGGCTGGGCCGGAGCATGACATAGTCATTTCCCGAACCGGATCTTCATTTAGCTTTAAAACCTAAACCCTAAAAGTTTTCCTCTTGAAAGATGGTATTTAATGAGCATAAATGCTCCCAAACGATGAGAACACACCTCCTAAACCTACCCTTCAGTAACTAATAGGAGACAACTAACTGGGCATCAATGGATCTAGTGATAAGTATCCATTGAACCCAAAAAGCTTGCCAAATACACGTTAGGGAGAGCATGCCTAAGAGATTTAACCTAAGGTGAGAGAAGCAGAACACAAATAGCCCATAATCGCGTGATACATGAAAAAAGCATGAGAACATGCAGCTTATCTCAAAACTAACACCCAATGGCCTTCCCCTTCAAGGATGAGGGGGTTTTAGCCAAGCATCCCTTGATTTTTCATCATCAAGGGGTGTTTGGCTACCAAGAAAATGCAAGAAAATGAAGGAGAGGGAGAGAAAATCACAAACCAGCCGAGGGAGAGGAAGCTTCATGCCAAATTTTTTATTGACCGGTTGATGGAGTGAAAGTTGATTGATTTACAAGCAAGACTGAGCTTATATAGGTGCTCAGTATAAGGAAATTACAAACAGCAAAGGAACCAAAATTACATTTAAAGGTGAAGTTGTACAAAGCCAAACAAAAAGCGGTCAAAAGCAATCAACAAAGAGTGGGGCAAGAGTTGCGTAAATTTTTGAACCTGCGTTGCTCGCGAAATTCGCAAATCTCAGGAAATTTGCAAAGCTGCGGTACCGCAAACTCGGAATTACAAAGCTGCGAATTTTCGCAACCCCCGCAAAAACTTTCACCGATCCTTCCCGCTTCAAAGATTTTTGCTCCAAATTTCCTCTCTTGTTTGATCATGCATCTTCTAGTCTGCCTCGGGTTCATCGTGTTTGAACCTCCTGATTGAAGATAATGAGGTATTTATCCTACGAAACTACAATAATAGAGCTACAAATGTGATGGCAGTCGTGACCTCAATGTATCAATTGAGTTATTAAAGTCGATTAGTACACAAAAAGTACTTAAAACCTACTATAAACAGGGCTTAAAATAGCACTATTTGGGTACTAATCAACCACTTGCTGTGTTGCAACCCAAAGCTAGAAATGGGCAAAAGAGCTCCCTCACCTGGGCCTTGCACATTTTCTTTAAGTTCCACCCATCAGAAACCACAATTGCACTCCACTTCTTTATTCCTACAAAGGCTATTGAATCATGGAAAACTCACCAAAATGTATATATCATACAAAAAAGAGTAATTTACAATTTGTTTTTAATTACAAATTACCAAAAATGGGTTTTCTACCCATAATTTTTTTTACAAGTACATAATAAGGCCAAATCTAGCCATTTCTTTGCTTCTAAGGCCTTGGATGAGTCCCATCCTCGGGCATACCTTCAGTACCTGAAATGGTTATTCCCACGATGGGGTGAGAAATGCCTAGTCGTTGAATTATCATACATGGATTACTCCCCACCTAAAATGCACATGCAATGGCACAACACAACATCCACATTCCATACAATTTGCAACCTACACATGGAATGATTTATGTATCATGCATGAGATGTCTTCATGCCCATATCCCAAGTCACTCACCGACTCCCTCACACATGCCTATGTCAAGTGTGACAACCGTCACTGGTAATACCAATGACCCCATATACTGAGACCTTTGTCAGCTCACCAACACCCAATGCAAGTTCCAATGGGTAACTAATCCCGAGTCAATCCCGACTCCTATCACCCAACTTGAAGTCTAAGTGATAACCACGACCATGTGTTTTCTTTGGGCAACAGAACTTTTCGGCTCACATCGAGGGTCTCTTACACCTGCACAAAACTTTCCGAATGATACCGCTGGGTCTCTCACGTCCATACAGAACTTTTCGAATAACACCGTGGGTCTCTTACACCCAAATTTTAGGCTTTTCATATGAGGGATTTAACGACCCCCTTCTTGCTCCACCCCACACACATTAAATTCTTATCTCACAAACCATGAGTCGTTTATTGGATGTCGTCCAAAATACGAGCTCATCACACATTCAATAAGAATGGTGAACAACTATACCGTGCACCCACACCCGACTAAACGTGAAGTAACCGTGCACATGAATGCAATGATGCCAATTCATATATTCAATTCTTACACAATTATATTCCATATAATTCCAACATCATGTTAAGACATCAAATTAGCATGCATTAACCATTCTCATCCTTCACAAATAACAATACATGCTACCCCATCTAAACAAGATGCAAGCAATTACACATGGACGACTTCAAATTCCAACAACTAATTCCGGGACCGCGCACAAGGTAGTCCCACTTGCCTGGGGACCGGGTCTGGCTGACAGCCCTCATCAAACCTTCGATCCCACTTCCTTAGAACCAAAGTGTATGGCCATTTCTGACCTCACAACTCCAAAACAAACCATTTTCATGGCTTTTTAGACAAGAACTAACCAAGTAGGAGAAGACCCCTACCTCCCGGGAGGCAAAGGTCAAACGACAATCCCGCATTCCATGCTGTTCTTGCAACGTGATTAACTTTGGCCTCATTCGCCGAGATTCGACTGGACCGACCGAAAATCACCCAGAGAGAAGTGTAGCCTCTCTAACTCCTTCTCCTCTCTCCTTCTTTCCTTCCTCTTTTTCCTCCCCCAAACCGGTTAGGTCAAGATTGGTCAAGTGAGATGACCTCTCACTTGCCAAGTGTCACACTCTAAGTGGCTCTTAGGATTTCCCCTTATCCTTATCCACTCACTTTGGGATTTCCACCCAACCACATGGTGCCATTTGTCTTTTAAGGGTTCCACTTGAGCCTTTGTTTGACTTATCCTACACTTGACACGTGGCGCCTCATGGGTCACTCATCAATTGCCAAGTGTCCGTGACAATCCCTGGGTGCCTCAAAACGTGTAATTTGATCGACCGAAATCACGAAATTTGATGTGATAGCTAGATTTCAGACGACCATCCTTAACCTGGTGAAGTCCATTTCACATCCGAGATCTAGAAAATTTCGACCACTCAAAATTCCCACTGCTCTACCCTTCCCCCGTAAGTCTGGATTTTCCGAGGTTTCACAAATTTCATATTATGGGTTTAATGATATGTTTATTTTATTTTTTATTATTCTAATTTTCTTTTTTTGAAAATAAAGGTATAAACGGTTACCCTTTTTTAAAACAGTTTTGTTTTGAAAAACAAGAAAAACATAAAAAAAACATGGTTTGTTCTCATTTTTTATGTTATGAAAAACATTGAGAATATAGAAAAATACAGAGAATAAGAACAAAAGTTCAAAAAATAAAAAAATTGTGTTTTCAAAAATTGTTCTCGAGAATAGTTTTCAAAAATATAAACTAAACATGTCCTAACTTTCTCTATTCTCTAAAGAATTTAAAAAATATTATGACTATATTTGGTTCCAAAATAGTTTAGGGAAAATGTAATGAAAAAAAAAATAGAAAGAAAAAATTTAAGAATAAAAATGAAAAAATAATTAATGTAATAAATTGTTTTTATTTATTAATTCAAATTTATTTCATTCGTTTTGAATCTTTTAAATATAAATAATAAAATTAATTTATAATTATACAAGTTTCCAAACTAATAAATGATTATGTTTGATTCTTTAGAATTTTTAATAAGACAATCAAATATTAAAAAAATGATTCTTCTTAACAAAATTTTGAATTTTTTAACTATAATTAAATATAACCCAAGTTTTTTTTTTATCTTTTGGATTCCATTTTTTTGGAAAATAAAATAACATCAAAATAATATTAAAATATGTTTTTGAATATATATTTTACATTTTAAAAGGAAATTAAAACTGTAATGCCCCGTCCCAAGAGGGTGTATGGTACATGTAACCGTAGGATCGCCACGCGCACCCGCCGCTTCCCACCCAATGGCCAGAAAATTACAAGAGTATTTTGGAAGTTGTTTTTAAGGATGAAATTGTAAAGTTTTCAAAGAATAGTGACACTTTTGCAATTAAGGAAAGTGGAGGGGTGAAAGTACAAATCATGTAAACTTTAATTAGTTAAAGGATAATAATAATAATAAATTGTCAGAATGGTTCAGGGAAGCCTAGAAATTTCTCTAGATCTCAGATGACGAAACGGACTACATCGTTAAATTTGTCTTGCGAAATCTAGTGACCCAGAAAAATTTCGTTCAATTCTGAGACAGTCGGAATATTTTACGAATTTCTAGGTGATAAGTCGTCAGTGACTTCAGGGACGAGATTTTTACGAAAATCTCGGAAGTCAGGAAATGACTTGAGATAAGTTAATTTACAATAAAATGAATTGAAAAGAAATAAATTATTTTCGAGGTAGAACCAGACCCGAATGAGGCAATATGAGTTATATATCCAAATAATAATAATAAAAACAAAAACAAAAAACAAAACAAAACATAAAAGTAAAAAAGGGGAGGAACAAACAGACAGGACGT
Organism: Tetrastigma voinierianum; assembly: GCA_016808115.1. Classification (NCBI taxonomy): domain Eukaryota; kingdom Viridiplantae; phylum Streptophyta; class Magnoliopsida; order Vitales; family Vitaceae; genus Tetrastigma; species Tetrastigma voinierianum. The sequence goes on from JAEQBH010005732.1 coordinate 14,108, forward strand.
GAGAAAGAGAGCGTGAGGTGAGAGAGATTTTAGAAAGAAAAACTTCTCTCTAAGATCTATGGAAATCAGACCGTAGATTTTTGTTGGAGCAGAAGGCAAAGTTGGTATACACGACGAGAGCTACGCGTGAGCACCAAAAACTTAGCATTTCGTCAAATTCCAAGAGGTAGAGAATTTTCTTATGTGTGTTATTTCTATCCTAAAGGTCATGTAATTGCTTGAAATTTTATTAGAAGCCGTGAGATGCCGTAAATTTCAATTCCAATATTTTTGGACTGAATTTATGAATTTTTAGGAATTTTTGGCACTATTTTCAGACAGTTCGGGCTGAATTTCTGGACTATTTCAGACAGTTCAAGTTGAAATTTTAGGATTGTAATTGGACAGTTTGGACATAATTTTCAAAAATGTTTTCGGGTGTTTTAAAACTCTATGGAAGGTCCCTTGAGTATAGAATCTAGTCATATGTCTGTGAATAACATTTGGTGCCCCTCATATATTCTGAAAAATTTAATTGTAGCACCAAGTGTGCAAATTGCTTGGTTGCGTTGACGTGTGTGGTCTAATACATCGAATGTGTAGAGTAATAGCGGAGGCGGGAGAAATTGTGAAGTCGTGCTCAATTGTTGTAACCAGAAAGGTGAGTGTTCTAAACTCTATTTTTAAAATAGTGTATTTGTTTATAAATCGTTTTACACTGGTATGTTATGGTTTTAAATTATTAAACCATATTTGAAGCAAGCAATGGTTTTAAAGTGTTAAACCATATTTCAAGAAAAATTTATATTTTTATAAATCAGGCCTTAAGAAAATCCCTAGTTTAAGAAGGCATACAAGTCAGAGGTATTCCGTACGTGCACGATGAAGTTAGGACATGATTTCATTGCATTTTAGATTTGCCTTGTCGGCAAACTTAGGTCATGCATTATGGCATAATAGAGGAGGTCGTGGGTAATGTGATCGGGTATATGTGGTCAGCTGCTAATCCAGAGTATGGTGACGTAGAGAATGCGGTCTTTCCACCATATTTACCGAAAAGGATGTGGGACACAAGGTCCTTCCGTTTATTGGCCGAGGCCAGTTTCCCGTGTTTACTAAGGTACAACAAGCAAGAAAGGCCTCCAGTGGTTGATCTTGATTCATAAGCATTTTTTATACAGTTTTAAAATCAACCACTGGTAAGCAAGCAAGCATTTTATGAAAATTTGTTAGAAATTTTTACAGCAAAAGCAAGCAAGTAGTTTCTGAAAAGTTTTAGAAACTTTTAAAGCAAAGCAAAGCAAGCAACAATTTTATGAAAGTTTTAGAAACTTTAAAGCAAAGCAAAGGAAGAATTTTATGAAAAGCTCTGAGGAACTTTTATAGCAAAGCAAGTAAGGTTTTCTTGAAAATGTTTTGTACAAGATAGTTTTACATTTTTGAGATATTTTCATAAAATGCAAGCATTTTATGAAGCATACACTCGCTGAGCTCGTTTATCTCATTATTTTCCCGTTTTAAAAACTATTTTCCAGGTACAGGCACGCCGGACGCTAAGACATATTAGGATTCTCTTGACTTATAGTATAAGTGTTGTATTAACTAACTTTTGTAAGAAAATACTTGAAACTTGTATAGTTGTGTATATGTATGTACATAGTTTTGGTTTATGAAAATGTTATGAGCCTAAGGCTCTTTTGAAGAAGTGTTGTTGGTTGCCTTGTTTTAAAAGTGTAAATTGTATATATAGGTTTTGGGATATGTCTTGTATGCAGTTGTTATGCTGCCGAAATTTTATAAAATCATAAGTTTAGAAAAGAAAAAAAAATTTATACGGGTTTTCAACAAGCAATACGGCTTCGCTTCAGAGGATTCTCTAGTAGTTGGAAGTAATCTACCAGTTCTGTGGGTGGTCCATGATCCGGCCGCTAGTAAAGGCGGTGTGTCAAGTTGGCATCGTGTTAGTCTTAGAAACTTGTGTTATTAAGCCCCGTAGTTTTCTTTACACTATTTTACACTACTGGCAACCACACATTTTCAAATTCAAAGTACATACATATTAAGTGTTTCAAAGTACTAAATAGTTGATTTTTGCGAATACCTGAGGGAGTTGAGCACGCAGGTAGAGGACGTCGAGGTCGTCCTAGAAGAGCCATTCCAGAGGCTTTCGAGCATCCTGCAATACCTGAGGGAGTTGAGCACGCAGTTGGGTCTACTACCGCCTCCATGAATCAACCTCCAAAGAAGAAAGTTAGGCCGACCACCGAGCCACTAGGAGGGAGTCTAATTTCCGTGATTGCTTACTCGAGCAAGTGGCAATAAAGATTGCTCGGGATAGTGGCTATAGCGATCGTTAGCAATAAGAGTTCCCGCCCAATTCTCCGCCACCCAGAGAGGTTCCTCAAGAGCTTGAGAGGTCTATAGAGAAAGCGCAGGCGCCAAGCCATATGATGGCAGTGGCAATACAAAGGCAGCCTGATCATGTCGATGTGAGTAAACAAGATTTACTGAGTTACGGGTCGATAGATGATCGTGAGGTCCTACTTTCAAGTTTTCTGATGGAAGACGGGGCTAAGGATTGGTGGATGCCGTGGATAGGAGGTATCCTGATGCTATATCATGGGACCAGTTTCAGCAAGAGTTTACTGAAAGATTCTTTCCTCAGAGTCACAAGGATTTAAAGATTGAGGAGTTCTTCATATTATGCCATAAGAACACGCAAGACGAGTATGAGAAGAGGAAGCCTCGAGCTAGTCGCATTGGTTCCATATATTCAGGCATGAGGTCCTCATGCAAGCAATTTCGCGTAATTACAACACCGGATCAGAGTTCATTTGTCTATGGTTCCTCAGAACAGATTTGGGGCTTTAGTTGAGGCCGCCCTGAGGGTTGAGAAAAGTACTACGACTATGTATCAGAGTAGGCAGGAAAGTAAGAGGAGTGCACTAGGCACTTCTCAACAGAGCTTTAGTCAGTCCAGCAAAAGGAGAAGCAAGGGTAGAGGTTACAAAGACTGAGGTGCAGGTCAGGAGCCGCCTAGTGAGGGATCAGCCGAGGCCCCTGGGGCTCCCAAGAATGACACTCCAAAGTATTCCTCCCACCTGGTCATATGTGTTGAAAGCGACACCATGGGGAGTGTAAGAGATATAGTACAAGGTGTTTCCACTGTGGCCATGAAGGCCATTTTATTAAGGAGTGTCCTCAGTTGATTGGTGCAGAGACATCAGTAGCCAACCTAGCTACCCCAGCACCAAAGATGAGAACTTAGAGGTCTTCAGCGAGAGGTTTCCCAAGTAGAGGGGCCAGTGTAGCCGAAGGTAGAGGCGACCGTGGTAGAGGCAAAGGTAGTGCCCCAAGGATACGCATGTTAATCCGCATCAGCAAAGTTTATGTCGCGGACTTAGCATGATGCGACGCAGCCCCAGATGGTTACTGCATTATTTCTATCCTGATCATGATGCATATACCTTAGTGCACTCCAAGAGCCACGAAAGACTATTTCAGATTCAGCCATTCTTAGATCGCCTGAATAGAGACCTCAAATGCATTAGATGGTCATATGAGTGTTTCCCTTCCAGCAGGAGATCCATTAGTCTTAGACAGAGTAGTCAGAGATAGTAGAGTTCTGATTAGGGGACAGGAGTTCCCAACGGATCTTGTGGCTCTAGATATGAGGGATTTTGATGTGGTTCTCAGTATGGATTGACTGTCTCGCCATAGGGCCACATTAGATTGTTATAAAAAGGAAGTAAAGTTTACAGCCGTGGAAATCGAGGTAAAGTTCAGGGAATACACAGAGTTATCCTCCCGCATGATCTCCACCATGGCAAAGATAGAGGATGTCAAGGTATGGTCAGGGTTATCTAGCTATGTATGGACAGGGAAGGAGGGGACTCAGTGGATGAGATTCCAGCTGTTAAAGAGTTCCTGGGATGATATCACAGGATTACCTAAATAGAGAAGTGGAGTTCACCATCATTTGATCCCAAGGATCGAAACATTTCATTCCTCCTTATAGGATGGCTCCCAGAGGAGTTGAGGAGCTTAAGGCCCGCCAAGAGTTTGCTGAGTAAGGATTCATTCGCCAAGCATATCCCCACGGGAGCCCAGCCTTCATGAAAAGAAAGATGGGAGCTCGTTAGCCAGGTATGATTTGCTGCAAATGGTAAACGTAGTTACCATCCGCAATCAAGATCCACCTATGACTGATTGTTACCCGATCAGCCTGTGGGTCTCGAAAGTGTACCTAAGATAGATTTGAGGTCGGGGTATCATCAGTTGAAAGTGCAGAAGAGTGATGTTCCTAAGACTGCATTCAGGACACGCTACAGGCATTATGATTTTCTGGTGATGCCTTTTGGTTTAACTAATGCCCTAGCAGCGTTTATGGATTTGATGAACCGAGTATTCCAGCCGTATTTGGATAGGTTTTTCATAGTCTTTATCGATGATATCCTAGTGTATGTAGGTAGTCCAGAGGAACATTTAGAGCACCTAAGGATTGTGTTGCAGACCCTAAGGGAGTAGCAGCTGTATGCCAAGTTGAGCAAGTGCTAGTTTTGGCTTGATAGGGTGGCATTCCTAGGTCATGTGATCTTAGCTGAGGGGGTGAGCGTGGATCCCTAGAAAATATAAGCTGTGGTAAGTTGGAAACCGCCATAGAATGTGTCGAGGTCGGCTTCTTGGTTATTGCATACAGAAGTTTGTCAAGGGTTCCTCCAGAGTGTGTTCCATTGACCAAGCGACGCGAAAGATGCCAAGGCGATTGGGTGATGTCAAGTAGTAGGAGTTTTTGCGGAGTCAAGGGTAGATCGAATTTTAGCTCTAGTTATAGCTACCAACGGGAGTAGACAATTGTGGTTTCATAATGATGTCACTGACAGGCCTTGTCAGGTTTTGATGCACGATAGTATGGATTTCTTATGCCTCTAGGCAGCTGAAGAAACATGAGGAGAATTACCCTACACACGAATTTTGTGAAATGCAACAATCGTGTTTTCCCGAAGATACATGGAGGCATTACTTATATGGTGCTCCTTGCGTGATCTTTACGTATCATAAGAGTCTTCAATATATTTTCACCGTAAATAGTTAAACTTGAGGCAAAGAAGATGGTTTGAGTTGATTAAGCGACTACGATTGTACTATTGAGTACCATCCAGAAAAGCTAATGTCAGAAAGGCATGCCTTGAGTAAAGTGCCAAAGAGTTCTTTATCCATATGAGATCAGTTATCTTCCCAATCGTTGGTAGATCTCGAGAGCTTTAGGGTTGATATTGAGGCTGAGGATTCGTGAGCATTGTTAGCTACATTTCAGTTAGACCTCTCCTAGTGGATCGATTCAGCAGGCGCCATGTGGATTCACGTGATGATTGCTTTTAAGGAAGATATCGAAAAAGGAAAGAAAGTAGAGTTTCAAATCAGGGATGATGGAATGATAGTGAAAGGGCAGAGAATGTGTGTGCTAGAGTATGGCGAACTGAAGAAAGACATTATGGAAGAAGCACATTTGTAGAACCCGAGAAATTCCAATTTCTGGAAAAAGGGTAAAATCGTAATTTCGGTTACAAAATTGTAATTTCGGTTAAAAATCCGGAATTTATTCTCTAGATCTTGGATGACTAAACGATTTCACTGCTTGAATCGCCCTCGGAATCGAAGACGAAAATTCATCGACTCGAGATGCGCTTGAATTTACACGTTGAGCATCGCGGTTCAGGTGCCTTAAAACAAATTTCGATGCGACGAAAGTCACATATAACACGTACTCATGTGCCATAAGAGGTATGAGTAGAGAAATGATGAAAATGGACGGCCAAGATAGTGCCAAATGTCGGAAATCCAAGCTTAGGGACGCATTGGTCATTAATTGAAAAGTTAATGATAATAAGAACAAAATAGTCAATAGTGACCTTCTCCAAAAAAAAATAAAAAGAAATTGTAAAAGGAAGTGTATTTTGTGGGCTGGACGGGAGGGAGGTGCAGAGCTTGGAAGATTTGATTTTTTTAGAGTGAGAGTAACTTCTCTCAAACTAATATCCACCGCTTCAGCCTTCGGATAAGAAGGAAAGTCGCCCACGGAGGGATTCGCGCAGTACTCGACGGAGTTTCAACCCGTGAGGTAGGGCCCCACTTGGGTTTTGCACTTTATTTAAGTGTTTTTCAATGTTTCGGTTAGCTTCGAGGCCTTGAACGCAGCGTTTGACGGCCCCAAAACTGGACCGACCGATATAATTTTGAAACGATAATGAGCGTACTCGTGACTATCCACGGCTGATTTGGGTGGATTAATTTTGCATTTGTGTGTTGATGCATGTATTGATTGGAATGAGGCCAGAAATGGCCGTGAAACCCGGGTTCACTAAGTGAATCGATTATTTGTGATTTTTTGGGAATAGTAACCGAGGGTTTCACTATTCCCGAAACAGTGTTCTAAAAAATAATTTTTGTTAATTAATATGTTTGGTCGAGTAATTCAAGAATTTTCTCGTTTGATGATTAGCCCACGTGAGCTTAATGGATGATGAAATGAGAAATTACATAACTCGATTGTGTGGATTTAATTTTTATGTGAATATATGCATGCTTATATATTTACATGTGTTATAGAATTGAAATGGAATTGGCATCATATTTCCATATGCACCAAAACCCTAGACGATAAGAGGAGTGCATGAGGTAATTTTAGAGAATGGTTCGAGGGTTGTCTAAAATAATGAATATCTGAGGGTACCAACAAATAAAATATCAATCAGTCGGAGTCACCAATTGATATACACGGAGGGTAGTCCATACATACATCAATCGTCGGAGACGGCCCAATTGATATATCTTGGAGTGGTAGTCCACTAAATATAACATCCGGTGACAGTCCACTACTTATATTCTGAGAGTAGTCCACATAATAACAAACATCTTTGTTTAGAAAATAATGTTTCTCATACATGGCTTAGGCAAGTGTGAGAGAGTCGGTGAGGACTCGGGGTATGAGTTGATAAGTTAGACATTCAAGTAGGATCATGCATTTGCTTGAATGTGTGTTTATTTTGGAGCATTGCACTGCACTTAGGTGGAGGTGAACTCACTTAAAGGATTCCACCATCAGCATTAGCTCACCTACGAGGGATACTATTTTGTTGTGCATGTGAGCGTGCGAGGGACGAGACTCAGCCCCTAGAGACAGGTTTAGAAGAAAGCCGGATTGTGGCTTGGGTTATGATGTATTACATGTACAGAATTGTTTAATTTTAATATATGTCAGATAAGAGTAAAATTTGGAACTCTTGAACTATGGTTGGCTAGTCGATATATATACAGCATGAGTATTGGTTTATGAGCCCAAGGGCCGTTTTCTTTTAATCATAAATCGTTATATTGACCTGCTTGGGACAGTTTTATGTGTGTTTTGTATTTGGGTAGAGCTCCCGCATGCTGAGACTCATTCGATTAGAAAAATGTCGGGTCACCCGACATTCATGGGTATTCAAGGAATGACGGTAGTCGACATGGACCCCGGGTTTTGTGCGTCATAAGCCAGACCGAGCTTAGGTATAATGGTCACCTAGGAGCTCGGGTTGGGTATCCATCACCACTAGGTGGTTTGATGTAGAGTATAGGTATAAGGAAACCTAGAGATCGGGAGGGCCTGGGCCAGCCATAGTCAAGAACATCACCACTCGTGTGGTTCGATGTTAAGTGTAGGTATGGAGATTACTCTAGGAAATCAATGGACAAAACTAGACACTACATGCATGTGTTTTAGGTGATTGTTTGATAAATTATGTGAACATGTGAATGTTTGATGAATGGTGTATACCATGTTGTATGTGTTATGATTGTCGGTGTGCTTAGTACTTAAAGTACATAGGAAAACAAGTGATGTGTTAGAACTTTTAGAAGTTTTACAAAGTAAAACCGAACAAGAGGGAGAAATAAAATAAATTTGAATAAATTTATTTGAGTGTGTTGGATAATGAAATCGACTTTAATAAATTTGAGATTGAAACACTAGGGTTAGTGTTATATAAGATATTTCTCGAGGAAATTCTGACAATTTTCGAGAATTAAATGAAAAAAAAGAGACATACGTAAAATAAATTTTAAGTAATTTATTTATTTTATTAGAATGAGAAATATATATATATATATATATATATATATATATATATATATATATATATATATATATATATTTAAAATATATATAAGGTGGAGAAAAATTTTACAAAGGTAAACTGAAAAAGAAGTAAAGAAAATAAATTTCATAAATTTATTTTGTTATGAGGAGAAGAAAATAATTTTCTAAGATTTTACAAGTAGTAAAATCAAGAAAATGGGTAAAATAAATTTTATAAATTTATTTGAGTGTTCAAGAAAATGAAAAAAAAGTAATTTTTTTTAGTGATTTTTCCAACTGCTAGAAATAATTGAAAAAATAAAATCAAATAAAATTTGACAAAATTTTCAAAAAAATAAATAAATAAATAAAATTTTCAAAAATGAAATTTTTGTTGATAAAAATGTTTTAAATGTATAATTGATTGCCTTGCATTACCTGTAAATGCAAGGACAATGTGTATACACTGATTTATGTGTATGAATAGTGTCTCGGGGCTGTGTTTGAGCCGTAGAGATATTGCATTGAGATTTAACCTGCCATATTAATTGTGTAGATGGCTAGTAGAGGACGAGGACGTAGAGGGCGTCCACGGGGTACTAATCAGGCACCACCAGTGTTTGATCGCCAGGATTTAATGAGGTCAGAGGTATTACGCGAAGAACTACTATCGCACGTCGGCATACAGTAGACAGAAGGTCCTAGTAACCTCCAGAGGTTTAGGGCGCATCATCCTCCGACATTCACAGGGGGAGGAGATTCGATGGTGGCAGACCATCGGTTTATGCATATCGAGAAGGTGTTAGAGGCCATGGAGATTACCTCTGACACTACCAAGATTAGACTAGCTGCGTTCCAGCTAGAGAATGAGGCCCAAGTATGGTGGAAATGAGCAAGGACCTCTTGAGACCTTAGAGGAGCCTTTTGTATGTGAGTTCTCCCCTCAGGATTAGGCGAGAATAGGCATGATATGTCGTGGTTAAGTGAAGTTGAGACTTCGGACTCTACTCACAAGTGATCTAAGGAACATGGACACGCCGAGTTCGATGTCATCCTCGGGATGGATCGAACGATAGCCATGTGGTAAGTATCGACAGAGCGTAGGAGGGTTACCGCCATACGCAGGAAGGTACTCATGTGGTATTTCAGGGGGACAAGATGACATTTTGCCCAGACAGAGATAATGAAAAAGTGCAGGGGTCGTGATGCTTAGAGGGTTACAATGTAGCCTTACCCTGCAGGATTTAGGAGAGACTCCGACTTAGATCTACCTCGAGTAAAGCAAAAGTAGTATGTGGATGTTTTTCCGTGATGAGCACCGGATCGCTTCCACAGAGGATTGTAGACTGCACGAAGTTACACCTGTGTACTAATTCATCTCTATGACTCCGCATAGGATGACACCATAGCGAGTTGTAGGAACTCGTGAGTCCAAATGATAGTAGACACCGGATAAGGGGTCCATTGTGGATCGGCACTTTCACCATGGGCGCTCGTTCTATTTGAAAAAGAAGAAGGACAAGACCCTTCACTATGCATTGACTACGTGACAATGAATGCGGTTACGATCAAGAATCGGTACCATTACCGGCGATCGACGACGACTTGGATCACATGAGAGAGCTGTCTACTCCTAAGATGTGACCTTCACACCGGCTACCATCGCCTGAGGGTTATGGAGATAGATATCCCTAAGACAAAGATTAGACGGGGTTATGGCACTTTTTGAGCTACGGTGATGCCTTTGATTAACGACGTGCAGCGCATTCATGGATCTCATGCATAGGTGTTCCAACCTTATCTAGATCAGTCCGTCAGAGTCGTCAGTGATGACATTCGATCTACTCCCAATGTGAGCGGAGCATGAGTATCACTTGAGGATTGTTTTATAGTTGTTGAGAGACCATCAGCTGTACGCTAAGTTCAGTAAGTGCGAGTTTTAGCTTACTGAGGTGAGATTTTTGGGACACGTGGTGTCAACATCAGGAGTGTCAGTCAACCCAGAGAAGATTGAGGTAGTGATGAGTTGGGAGAGACCGAAGTCAGTCTTCGAGATACTTAGTTTCTTGGGATTGGCTAGGTATTATACTAGATTCTAGAATTGGCTGAAGTTGTCCATTCGGGGGAGGATCGTAGGACTTCGCCTTCGGGACATGGACTCCATGGTTGGGATTACCCTGACCATAGAGAGAGATGCGGGATCTCGAAGCACTCGGGATGCGGTGTTGTGCGAGAGGGAGGATCAGCCTTGAGTTCGGGGAAGAGGAAGAGACTTACGCTGCTCGGTTTCGGGACCCGAGGGCCGGGATTGGGCATTTAGTCGGGCGGGGCGGGTGATATGTTAGCCACAGGCGGCTGGGCATGTGAGTGAGTTGCCCCGAGACGAGGATCCCAGGTGTTGGGACGATGCGATCCCGATTAGTTGTAGAACATGAAATTATCTGGTTCCATTCCTCACTTTTACCAGATGCGAGTTAGAGGAACCGGTTTATTTGAGGGTGCTATACAAGCACTCCCGGCCTTGCGGATAGGCGGAGGGCACAGTGTGGATCAAAGTCGAGGGATGGAACAGGAGTTGCGACGGGCGTAGTGGACAGGATGGTAGACATATTGGTTATTGATGTCGAGCAACGACATGGATGAGTTAGCCGACCATCGGGTTGTCGATAATTGGGACCTTCGTCGGGTTGTCATGCAGGCGCGGCCTTAGTTTGGGCTTAGTTAAGTCCTTTAGAGAAGCGGTATAGATGTTCTTCCTAGGATGTAGGGTGAGTTGACACGATAGGTCGGGATTATGAGTGAGAGGATCTCGAGATTACGCTCATGGTGGACCCCGGGATTAGATTGCCACGGTATGGCATTGTACGTTTGTGTGCCGCAGTGTATCGCCGTCGAGTCGGGTGTGGGTGCCGCCAGTCTGATCATTCACCACTCTTGGTGAGTGTGGGTTGTTCTTCTTTGGGACTCACGTCTAATGAGAGACTCATGGATTGAATCGAGGAAATGTGAGGCTCGAAGTGTAAGTAGAAGAGTTATGTCGAGATAGAAAACCTGCAGTCGGGTTATCGAGACTAGACTTAGAGTTAAGTGATAGAGTCGGGGTATTTCCGGGATTTGGATACCCCTTTGGCAGTGCGGTAGGTGTCGTTAAATGACAAAGGAGCTTGGTATAGGGATGGCATTCATGACATGGACTAGGTGTGGTCCATTGGATTGTCGGCGATTGTGACCTTGGGAAGGTCGGCGTTTACACCGCAAAGTAAGGAGTTGTGTAGGGTTACACGTTATGTGGATTAGCATACACATGTGTTGAAGAGACCTTATTTGTGTGAGCATCGATCTGGAGTCTTAAGGGTAAAGGAGCAATTGCCCTTAGTGGAATTCGCCTACAACAACAATTTACCCAGACGAGAATTATCACGGGGATGGCACCATATGGGCATTATGTGGAGGCCATGCGGGTCATAGATTATGTTGGACCGAGGTGGGAGAGAGTTCCATCTTTGGTCTGATCGATTAGAGACACCTCTCGGAGGAAGGTGGGCGATACGTGGCGATCTTTCACGGCTCGAGGCGGGAAGGTATGCGGATGTGCGGGCATCGACCATTGGGAGTTCTGGAGTTAGGGATCACGCGTCTTCTTGAAAGTGATGCCTAAGAGATAGTGATCCGGGTTCGGCAGCGTGGAAGCTTTATCAGCGAGATTCATTAGGCCTTTCGAGATACTCGAGAGGATAGGCAGCATGGCGTGCCGGAGTTGGTGTTGCAGCTTAGCATGTGGTGTCCGCGAGGTATTTCACGTCTCCATGCTCTGCGGAAGGATACTCAGGATCCGGCTCGTGTGTGGTGGATTGGGGCGGATTGAGGTTGACATTGATGGGACCTTTGAGGGAGAGGACCGGTATGTATTTTGGATCGCGTGATCGGGTTTTGCTGAGCAAGACCATGAGGCTAGTGAGGAGTACTAATGGAACGCTATGGAGTGGAGGTCACGTGGGAGCGCGGGTGAGAGGACACGATGCGGAGCCTATCACACTTCTTGTTTAGGGATGAAGGTACGTGGTTTAGTTGTTTAGATTTAAATGACTGTTTACATGCATGGTAGAATGCACATTGCATATGCATGTGAGTGATTGCAATTGTCCTAAATTTCGGAATGAGAATTCCTTTTAGGAGGAGAATGTAAGACCAAGAATTGTTTCTGAAAAATGGCAAAATCATAATTTGATTTACAATATTGTAATTTACATTTAAAAATCTAGATTTATTCTCTAGATCTCAGATGATGAAATAGATTTCAGATTGGAATCGTCTGCTTTGAGAAATCTAGCTAGCACGTAAATTTGATTGAATTAAAGGCAGTCGAGATTACACGTTTGAGGAGCATGTGATTCGGATGCCGTAAAACAAATTCAGTCTGACGAAATCACATATAACACTTACTCATGTGCCATAAGAGGTATGAGTAAAGAAATGATGAAAATGGACGGCCAAGATAGTGTCAAATGTCAGAAATCCAAGCTTAGGGACGCATTGGTCATTAATTGAAAAGTTAATGATAATAAGAACAAAATAGTCAATAGTATTCTCCAAAAAAAAATAAAAAGAACAAAAAGAAAGGGGATGCAGGGGCTGGACGGGAGGGAGGTGCAGAGCTTGGGAGATTTGATTTTTAGAGTAGAATATCAACTACTCTCTAAAATCCTAGGCGTCCAGGCCGTCGGCGGTCTTCGGGACAAGAAGGAAAGGCACTCTCTGCGAGAGGAGAGAGTTCGCGTGGGTGGGATTTAGGGGTTCCTCCAAACTCTCCGTGAGGTGGGGTTTCTCCTGCTTGGGTTTTACACTTTATTTAAGTGTTTTCCAATGTTCCGGTGGCTTGGTTAGCTTCGAGGCCTGAACGTCATGCCGACGGCCCCAAAACTCGACCGAATCATATAATTTTGAAACCATAACGGAGCGTACCGTGACTATCCACGCCTGGATTTGGGTGGATTAATCGTGCATTTGTGTGTCGATGCACGTGGCTGATTGGAATGAGGCCTAAATGGCCGTGAAAAACCCGGTTCACTAAGTGAATCGATGATTTAGATTTTTCTGAATAGTAACCGAGGGTTTCACTATTCCCAAACAAAGGTTTCAAAATAATTTTTGTGAATTAATATGTTCGTCGAGTAATTCAAGTAGAATTGCTCATTGTTTGACATTGAAATAAGGAGCTAATTTTTGATGTGATGAAATGAGAAATTACATAACCTGATTGTGTGATTTAATTTTTATGTGAATATATGCATGTTTATATATTTACATGTGTTATAGAATTGAAATGGAATTGGCATCATGCATTTCCATATGCACTAGGTTCGGAGGGTTGTCTAAAAATAATGAATATCGGAGGGTAGTCCAAACAAATAAAATATCAATCGCCTAGCTCCGCCCCAATCGATATACATCGAGGGTAGTCCATACATACATCAATCGCCTAGAGACTCGCCCAATTGATATATCTGAGGGTAGTCCACCAACATAACATCGAAGACGTTCCACTACTTATACTCCGAGGGTGGGGCCCCACAAAAAATAACAAAACATCTTTGTTTAGAAAATAATGTTTCTCATACGGCTTGTGCAAGCGTGAGAGAGTCAGCAGACCTGGTATGAGTTGATAAGTTGTGACATTCAAGTAGGATCATGCATTTCGCTTGAATGTGTTTATTTCGAGCATCAGACCGCACTTATGGAGAGTAGCCCACTTTATGGTGATTCCACTACTAAGCATTAGCTCACCCTTGCCGAGGATACTATTTACAAAAAATGTGGATAAGATTTAGGATTCGTCATTCTAGAGACAGAGGTTTAGAAGAAAGCCGGATTGTGGCTTTGCCATGATGTATTACATGTATTAGAATTGTTTAATTCTTAATATATGTCAGAGGAGTAAAATTTGAACTCTCGAACTATGGTTGGATAAATGATACATTGTTACAGTATCGGCTTACGAGCCCAAGTGAATGCTTTGAACGGCATCGTTATATCGACTGCTTGGGGACAAAGGTTTTGATGGCATTGGCTGCGTAGCTCTCATACAAATGAGACTCGCCCGATTGCCAGAAAAATGCTCAAGCTACCCGACATTCGTATTTCATGTTGACGGTATCAATGGACCCTCGGGTTTCGGGCGCCACAACACGACCACTATGCTATGCATCCAGTAGCACTTAAGGATGAATGGGACTTTGAAGAACATTACTAGTAATGGGATGAAGAAAGAGAATGACAGGTTTCGCCCCGTGATGCCTAACTCGCCGCCAGATGAAGGCAAGAGCATCAGAGTCCGGGGAAGATATACTGGGCGACTCCCTTTAGCCCAAGATGGAATGGGAGAAGATCACTGCGGACGTGGGCGTCTTCACTCGACTCGTGAGGAAAGACGATACTATATGGGTGATAGCCGATCTATCGGGACGGCATACTCATTTTCCGCAAATGCCGAGGATTCTCCGAAAAGTCGGGCTCCAGTCAGATGTGGACGTAGATAGTGAGACATCATAGGTTCCAGCTCGATGAAGTTTCAGATCGAGACCTCAGGTTCACATCCCGGTTTTCAGCCCGCCAGAAGTAGCTTTAGGTACTCGCCTACATTTCAAGACAACATTTCTATCCTCGACCTGGATGACACCGTGAGAGGACCATTCGCACGTTAGATGATATAACGAGCTTGTGTAACGGGATTCAAGGAGTCGGGATACCATCTGGCAATCGACAGAGTTTTCCTACAACAACAACAACTATCATGCCAAGATAGTATGGCTCCATTTGGAAGTATGGCAAGAAATGTAGGACTCGCCAGTCGGGATGAGGTTGCAGTAGGAGACTGGTAGGTCCTGAGTTAGTGCGATAACTTCAAAGAAAGTGAAAGTTGTTCGTGATAACTTGAAGATAGAAAGAGATAGACAGAGAAGTTATGCGGACAACCGTCGTAAAGACTTGTAGTTCGAGATAGGTGACCGTCTTCTGAAGATTTCCTTGAAGGGTGTTTTGAGATTTTGGGAGGCGAGGCAGTTTCAAATCCGAGATTTATATGACCTTATGAGATTGCGGAGCAAGGCGGGGCCAGTAGCCATGTGCTGAAGTTACCCCGCAGTTATCCAGATTCATGACACCTTCCATGTGTAGATGTTAAGGAAATACATCCCAAATCCTTCACATAAGCCGAGAGCACTATGTGCTTAAAGGAGACCCGACTTCTATGAGGAAAACACTCCCAGCAGACGGAGATCGCAAGGAACAAGTGTTGTGACGCCCCAAATCCAGAAGTGTTCACACCAATTCAACCTACTAATATATGTGTCTTCAGACATGAGACATGTTGTAAGACCCGAAAATTCAAATTTTTGAAATGGTAAACGGTAATTTCGTCAAAATTCGGTAATTTTTCTGTATCTCGAGACGACGAAACAGACTTCACCGTTGGAATTGTCTTCAAAATCTAGCTAACACGCCGGGAATTTGTCGCACCAAATAGTCAAAATTTCACGCCGAGGCAACGGTGCTCCGGTACAGAAAAACAGTTTGAGAGACATGTGATGTGACAAAAGTCACCTACTACATATACTCTTGTGACACATGTTGTAAGATTAGAGAGATGATGGAAACGGATAGCTTAGATTAAGCTAAGTGTCAAAATCAAGACAAAAGGACACAAGTGGAATTTTTGCAAATGTTAATGAGAATAAAGACAAAAGTTGACATAGTGCCATCTTCTCCAAAATTTGAGACACAAACGGCAGAGGTGCAAGATTGAAGTTTTTGAAATCTAGAGAGAGAAAAGTATCTCTTTAGATTTTCACTGTCGACCACGCTCCGACTCCGAGCAAGAAGCAAAAAGACGATTTACGTGATGTAGGGCCACGCAGGACACTGATTTGGTGGAGTTCCGACAACTCCAAGAGGTAGGAATCTTTTCCTACTCGCATTATTCTTTGGCTAAGAGCCATGTTTATGGTTAGGGATATTCTTAGGCTTGATTTAGCCGTAAATTAAATCTCAAAACCTTTGAATCAAGTGGAGAAAATCCAAAATTTGGTGGCCGTGAACAGTGTCAACCCGAGGGTTTCATTGTTCATGTGAATAGTGATGAGATTTTCTTGGTGTGAAAATGATGTTAAGTGATTCAAAATGAATTGCTTTGTGGTTTCGTTTAATTAGCCCACGTGAGCTAATTTCGTGTTATCGATGTGAATTTAATAACATGATTTGTTTGAATTAATTATGTTAATATATATGCATGTGAATATATTAGCATGAATATGTTGGAATTAGCATCATGCATTCCATATGCACTGGGGCACCCTAGAATATTAGGAGTGAGTGCATGACATGAAATTGAAAGAAAAACGAAAATGTTTGTGAAAGGAATTTCAAGGAAGATTTTCCAAGAATTTTTCTTGAGAGTTGGGCTCACCAGCTCATCTCGTGAGGGCGCATCTACGACTGCTTCGAGAAATATCCGCCAATTCTCCCGGAGGGTAGTCCAATGTATTTACCGAAATTCGGTAGTGAGTTTTCGAGAACAAAAAGCTTTTGTTTTGAAAATTGGATATTTTACTCACATTCGGCTTAGGCATATGTAAGGGAGTCGATGAGGACTTAGGACATGGGATTGGTCATGTAGACATTCAAGTAGGTTCATGTAATTGCTTGGATGTGATTATTTTCCACGATTACGTGCACTTAGCTGGTGTAACCCATGGTGAAATTATCTCTCATCGGGCTTTGCCACCCCTTGTCGAGGATCACTATTTTTTAGGCAATGTGGAGTACAGGAGGATTCGGCTCACTGAGGCCGCATTTAAGAAAGCCGAAGTTGTATTTAGTAGAGACTTTCTCGTATAACATGGCTAGAAATTGTACATTTTAATATATGTTGAATAAAGAGTAATTTGGTTGACCTGAATCATTGTATATAGCTAATGTATTTTGTGAGGTTGATGCAGTGGGCCCAAGTGACCATTATTCTACTCGCATGACCCCGCGCGCAATTGTTAATCACTGACAGTTTTGTACCTCGCAGCTCCCCCCGCACAAAGGAGACTCCCGCCCCGATTTTATGAGCGGTGCTCTGTGTCATCTCGACATCCATGAATATTCCGCGAGTCGATCGTTGTCAAATGCACTGCTTTGGGGGTGTCAAGTAGTTTGGTATCATAGAGCTTAGGTTTATAAATACCTAGCTAATGTCGGATACTAAAGTATAGCTTAGTATCAATAAGTTAGGTATATGATTACCTAGGACTTGACGTGACACTGCAGATCACGTATTCGTGCACTTCTGATGATTGGATGTGTCAGATGAAATCTTATGTATGTCGTGTGAATTGTATGCTTGATAAATAGCATAGGAGAAATTAAAACCTTAGGAGGTTGAGGAATTTTGGGCAAATAGTCTAGAATTAAATGAAAAAGAAATTGATGTGAAGAAATTTTTTTTCTAAGGTTTTACAGTGTGTAAAACTGGAAAAAAAGTAAATAAATAAATAAAATAAATTTTAATAAATTTATTTGGTTATACTGGAAAATGAAAAAATATATTTTTTTTGGTGGTTTTCAAAGAGGCCGGAATAAGGAGAGAAAAGAAAATTGATGTGAAAAACGTTACAGAAGCTTGAATGGGCATCGCCTTTCCCGCCAGTCACGACACAATTTTTGCATCGTGACACGGCGCGCATGGGCGGCCAAGCAGCGCCACGATACGACCGGGCCGGGCCGCAACATGGCCCCCACGACACCACTCGTGAAGGGCCACGACACGCCAAAGACGCGTGACAGGGCGTGGCGCAAAGCGCCGCAGGGGCGTGCGGCAAAGCGTTAAGGGCGATGGCACACGGCCGGCTACGGAAGTCGAATACAAAGCATCAGATCGTATCAGGGGCAAGAATCAGGAAACAGAATATAATATGAAGAGACTGGCGATACAACTGCGATTACCCAGAGCTGTCGCGACACGGCAGCTGAAATAAGAAAGTCGCGACATCTAAGAAGAACAAGGTCGCGACATCTACCGCGATACTACCGAACAGGAGATTACGCAGCATCGCGCCAGACGGATCGGGTCGCACACACTTCAGATCGCGGACCGGGCAAAAGGAAAACTCGGCTAACGACACGATCGCACCGTACCGAGCGCACGCAAATGACACGACAAGGGACTCCTGCTACACAACCGGGAGGGGGCCACGACACGGTCCCGTGTGCGCCACGATACAGCCTAGCTCGCACCATGACACCCGCCGCGCGCCTTAGGGTAGTGGGCGACAGTCGGGCTGGGGGGGAGGCACCTAGTGCACTCGACTTAGCTTCGACTTAGTGCACCGTTTCCGGTCACTGCTTAGATTAATCGTCATGAACATTGTTCATGAGCACTGTTCACGAGGTTTTCAAAAAATAAAAAATAAAAAAATATATTTTTAAAATAAAATAAAATATTTTTTATTTAATATGATTTAATAAATGAAATTATCATTTCGTGACACCAGAACACATTAGTATAAAATTTTACTGATCGGAATAGTGTCTCGAGGTCGTGCTTAAACCTCAGAGATACTGCTTGAATATTAACTCGCTACTGACATGTGTGTAGATGGCTGGGTCAATGGCAAGGACGAGAGGTCACTAAGAGGTACCGGGCCAAGCACCACTCAGATTCGACCACAGCTCACGAGGTCAGCAGGATTGCAATACTCCATCGCACGTGCATGTGCACAGCCAGTGGCAAATCAAACGACCTCCGCTAGAGCACATCATCCCCATCGATCATGAGGAGGAGTCGATGACATACGAGGCATCCAAGATACGGGTGGCCGGGTATCAAGAGGAAGGAAGATCCATCTTCTTCCAACCTGGGAAAGAAGCATAAGACTTCTGTTTCGCAAGGATATCCAAGACAGTACAAGGTTATCGTGACCTGGGCGCCAGATGGGACATTTAGTCGCGTATGATGATGTGTTATTTCGCCGACAAACAGACACTTTCGGCGGGATTTCATCGAGGCGTGAATCCTGCTACGGGAAACCTCAGTCCCAATCAATCCGAGATGAGCTAGGGTTGCTAGTCGTGATGGGCAAAATGGTGTGCTACCATTGCCGCACCGACATACGGCGGTGGATCGCCTCGCAGATAAGTGATCCCGTTTTCGGGACGCATTCCCGGGCCAAGAGAGAGGACAGAGGATACAATATATCTCCACACCCTAAGATGTGCCAAAGGAGCCAATATCGCTCTGTGGAGCCGCATGGGCACCTTTCGTTACACAGCAGCCGAGGCGACTATAGTCGAGGCAGGGCGCAGGCCTACGTGCAAGGACATCGTGGGTTCAGGGCATGGTTCGCGCTTATCACACCACCCGCCTGAATCAGCAGACAGCCGCTTATACAGTGGTACGTTTTCCTCACGTCGCATGAGCAAAGATGATTCGTGCTTCTGATTCTTTATCGCTGCACCGGGGCCAGATAGAGTCAGACTTGTGAGGTCGAGGCCTGGAGGAGCCAAGTAGATGTGAGTTCTCCTTAGGATTAGGTGAGGATAGGATGATATGTCGTGGTCATGAAGTTAGAGATCCTGAATTTACTCATAATGGACCCGAGGGTCATGGACATGTCGAGTTCGACGTCATCCCGTGGACGGATCAGCCGACACCTTACAAAGTCAGGCATCGACATGAATAGAGGGCTACTTCACTACACGCAGGATCTTCGGCACTTATAGTTGCGGTTTCAAGGAAAAGTACGACATTTCGCCTGCACATCAGACGAGTCCGTGTCATGACAATATAAAGTCATAGCGTTTTAATTCGAGGACGGTGAGACCGACTGTGGATCTACTCTGAAAGGGTACCATGAGTACGAGATATTTTTCCCACGAAACGGATCACAGAGGGTCAGAGACTTCGCATCGAAGTTACACCTTGGTACTTCTCCCATCTCTATGACTCAAAGATAGATAGTACCATTTGAGTTATAGGGAACTCGCAGTCCAGAACTACAGGAGCCTATCGATTGGCAACACTGTAATCCAGCACTTAACCATGGGGCGCTCGTTCTATTTGCAAAGAAGAAGGACAAGACCCGACTGCAGAATAATTATAGACAAGCTGAACAGGTTACTTATCAAGAATCCGCACTTAATAATGAGGATCGATGATTTGTTTGATCGGGCCGAGGAGCGCGTAGTCTATCAAGATGTAATTCCTTCGCACTAGTTACTCATCACTGAGGCTAGTATAGATATCTCAAGACAAATACTAGGGACGCTTATGGGCACTTTGAGTTTACAAGTGATGCCCTCTTTGATTAACAAATGCGCCAATAAGCATTCATGGACCTCATGCATGTAACACCGATCGCTTTTACACTACTTCAGAGACTACGCCTATACGCCAAGTTCGGGTGAAGGCAGTTTCGCATTGAGGTGAGATTTTGGGACACGTGGGTGTCAAAGATCAAGCATGTTAGTGGACCTAGAGAAGGTCAAGGTCGTGATGAGTTGGGAGAGGCCGAAGCTAGTCTTCAAGATATGTAGTTTCTTGGGATTGGCTGGGTACTACAGGAGATTCATTAAGAATTTCTCCCGATTAGCGACAACTATGACGAGATTGACTCGGAAGGAGGTCAAGTTTGATTGGGATGACAGATGAGAGGAGGCATTCCAAGAGTTGAAGAGGAGGCTTACTTCAGCTCCTATCTTGATAGTCCTCGACAAGGGACAGGGGCATATGTGTATCAGGATGCCCGAGGGCCTGACCGGGATGTGTTTACGCCCAGAGTGGCAGAAAACTTATGGTCCGTCGCTGAAGAATCAAGGAGCAGCACTAATTCCTACACATGACATGGAGTTGGCGGCCGTAGTCCCCGCCTTTAAAGATCCGCGCCACTACTTCATATGGCGAGGAGTTCCAGTGTACTCCACCACAAAAGTCCGAAGTATATTTCACGCCAACAGACCTCAATATGAGGCAACGTATGACTTCGAGTTCCCAGAGACTATGACTTCACTTTGCAATACCATCCCGTAAGGCAAATGTGGTGGCCGATGCACTACCGAATTCACTGGAGTATCAATAAGATAGCTTCCTCGAGTGGCGATGCTCGAGACCGTGGGACGCCATGCACAACGAGCGTGCCTGTGGTACGCTGGGAGTTTGGTAGCTACACCGCTTCTATTGAAAGGTGATCGATCGAGTCCTGGCGACGTGGATGGATATAGTGTCCATCGTGACCGAGTGCACACGGCACACGGTGGACGAGGGTCGGACCATCCGCGTATGGTAGTCTTCGTGATAGAGGACGTAGTGGTTCCCACACCGGGATGAAGAGAGGAGATTCTCAAGGAGTTTCATTGCTTCGATTGTCGTGTATCCAGTGGCACGTAAGATGTACCAGATCTTCGCCGCCAATACTATTAGAGCGTGATGAAGAGACACGTAGGGACTTTATTCGACGATGTCGGTGTCGCCAGGCCAAGGCTACACCAGAAGCCGCCAGTGGCGCCCCACCCATTCAGGCCGAGTGGAAGGAGCACTGCCATGATGGATTTGCACCCACTTACTACCTAACACCGCAAGGACATGATGCGGTAGCGGGTGATAGTGGACCCGCTTATAAAGTCGCACATTTTCTACGTGCCACATTCCTTTCACATCGAGAGATTCCACCACAGATAGCCCAGAGATCAACTCACTACATGGAGTACCGCATCCATAAGTATTCGGGATAGAGACTCGAGGTTTACTAAACACACTTTCAAAGAGCTCTAAAAAGGCTTATGGCACACGAACACTACGAGTATAGTTCTTCTGAATTCATGCACGCATGGTCACCGAGAGGACCATATTAAGTAAGTTGTGAGGACATGCTACGAGCATGCATCCCCGGATCATAAGGGTAGCCGGGAAGAGCACTTGCCCTTAGCAATTCTCGCCTACAACAACAATTATCAGCGAGTATACGATGGCACCATATGAGGTATCAGGCTGAGGCCATGCAGTCACCGTTATGTCGTGGACTCGAGGTGGAGAAAGCTCCATCATCGGTTCATCAGATTAGAGACATCTCCGAGAAGGTGAGCTTGATACGCACAAATATTTTCTCACGCCGTATGCGTAAGAGTTATGCTGACGCACGACTTCACCCTAAGAGTTCGAAGGTCGAGATCACGCTCGGGCGCGATGCCTAAGAGAGTGAGTGGTCGTGTTCCAAGCTTAGGAAGCTACTGTTCATTTGACCTTCGAGATACCGAGAGTGGTAGAACTCGTAGCGCACTGGCTGGGCGCACGCCAAAGATGTCGTGTGTCCACGAGGTATTTCACGCTCCATGTTCGAGGTACACTCCAAATCCAAAGCCTCTCATGTGGTCGGGAGATTACGCTGACACCGATGGACCTTCGAGTGCGGGACCAGTATTATGGATAGTCGGATCGTGCTTTTGGCGCACGCAAGACCGTGAGACTAGTGAGGGTGTTACGGCTACACCGCGGAGTGGAGGAGTCAACGCGGAGAGCGAGGACACACATGGCCACTTATCCTCTCGCTTAGGACGGCTGCTTCGGTTTAGTCGCTTAATTTAAATGACTAGTTTGTTATTGCATGGTATATTGCACGTTGCATATGCACGTGAGTTTTTGTGATTGTCCAGAATTTCGGGACAAAATTCCTTTTAAGGAGGGGAGAATGTAAGACCCGAGAAAATTCCAATTTTCTAAAAACTGGTAAAACGGTAATTTCGGTCAAAATGCAGAATTTTTCTAGATCTCGGATGACGAAACGGACTTCACCGTCGGAACTTCCCGAAATCTAGCGCTAACACATCGAAATTCGCCACCGGTGACAAGAGGAATTTCACATTTTGCGTTAATCGGTAAAACGTTTAAGAGACATATGATGTGACAAAAGTCACCTACTACATGTACTCTTGTGACACATGTTGCAAGATTAGAGAGATGATGGAAACGGACGACTTAGATTAAGCCAAGTGTCAAAATCAAGACAAAAGGACACAAGTGGAATTTTTACAATGTGAATGAGAAGAAAGACAAAAGTTGACATAGTGCCATCTTCTCCAAAATTTGAGACACAAACGCGTGAGGTGCAAAGAGCTTGAGTTTTTGAAACTGTAGAGAAAGTGTGTCTTTTCTTTAGATTTTCGGTCATTCGACTTCCGGGCCGGCTTCGACGAGCAAGAAGCAAAGTCGCATTCACGTGAGGGCCGCACACCGACGGCAGAGTTCGGCAACTCTTAAGAGGTAGGGATCTTTTCCTACTCGCATTATTCTTTGGCTAAGAGCCATGTTTATGGTTAGGGATATTTTGAGGCTTGATTTAGTTGTAAATTCGATCTCAAAACCTTTGAACTGAGTGGAGAAAATCCCAAATTTAGTGGTCGTGAATAACTCGAGGGTTTCACTGTTCACGTGAATAGTGACGAGATTTTCTTGGTGTGAAAATGAAAGTTATGATTCCAAAATGAATTGCCAGGTTACACTGTCTGCAGAGTAATAGCCTGATGTGAGTTAATTTTTTGTGTTATTGATGTGAATTTAATAACATGATTTGTTTGAATTAATTATGTTAATATATATGCATGTGAAATATATTAGCTACGAATGTTTTTGGGATTGGCACATGCATTTCCATATGCACTGTACACCCTTAGAATATTAAGCCATGAAATTGAAAGAAAACGGTAATGTTTTTTGAAAGTGAATTTAAGGAAGATTTTCCGAAGACTGAGCTGAGAGTTGTCCAACGTTACCTCGAGGCGGTTTCATGACCGTGCTTCTAGTATTCACACCACTCTTCGAGGGTGGGCCTGTCGTATTTACCGAACGTAGTGAAGCGAGAACAAAAGCTTTTGCTCTTGAAAATTGAGTTTACCGCATTAGCTTAGGTTAGGTGGTGGGAGCCTGAGACCGTGACATAGGATTGGTCATGACATGTGCTCATGTAATTAGCTGATGCATTGTTTTCCATGACATGTGCACTTAGGAGGGGAGTAACCCATGTAGGAAATTATCTCTACTGGGCTTTGCTCACCCTGTCGAGAGATCACTATTTTAGGTACAGGGAGTGTACAAGAGGACGGGGCTCACTAGAGGCCGCATTTAGAAGAAAGCCAGGTTGTGGCTTTAGTAGAGACTTTTGTATAACATGTATTAGAAATTGTACATTTTAATATATGTTGAATAAAGAAAGAATTTATTAACTCTTGAACTATCGTATATAGTTAATGTATTTTGTGAGTATTGATGCAGGGGCCCAAGTGGCCATTATTCTACTCGCATGTGGACCCTGTGTGGTCATTGTTAATTGTTGGGACAGGTTTTATACTCGGGTGAGCTCGTACAAAGGAGACTCGCCCGACATGAGTGGTGTCAGTTACCCTAAGATTCATCGGTTTATTCGCTGGCTTCACTGCTACCACTAACTCTGGCTAAGGCCACACGGTACATGAGTAAAAACGCCACTGGACCCATGCATAAATACTCATCAAGAATACATCAACTATATAAATTACATATTTCAAGAGTTATGATTACTTCTTAAACCAAAAACATATCAAAATTTAAAGTTTTAATACATGTTATACAAAATGAATACCCAAGCCACAAACCAGCTTTCTTCTAAAACCCGGCCTCTAGTGAGTCCGTCCTCCTGTACACTCCCTGTACCTAAAATAATGATTCCTCGACAGGGTGAGAAATGCCCAGTAGTGATAATTTCCTACAATGGTTACTCCCCACCTAAGTGCACATGTTATGGCAAACAATCACACTCAAGCAAATACATGATCCTACTAACGCTTACATTTCAATCCCACGCTCCTCGAGTCCTCACCGACTCCCCTCAAACATGCCTAAGCTAAATGCGAGCAAAATACAAGCAAACAAAAACTTTTTGTTCTGAGAACACACTATCGTAGTTTCTAGAATATATCGACTACCCTCCGAGAGCGATCGTTTAAGCATCCAAACAACCATGGTCCGCTCCGAGATGAACCGTGTGAACTCCAAGGCAAATCTTCTAAAACCTCCTTGAAATTCCTTCACAATCGCTTTCATTTTTCTTTCAATTTCATTTTCATGTTATGCACTCACACCTACCATCTAGGCGCCTGCATATGGAATGCATTATGCCATTTCCAAAATATTCATGCTAATATATTTTTCATGTATATATTAACAAAATTAATTCACTCAATTCTGTTATTCAATTCACAATCAATAACACCAAAATTAGCTCATACGGCTGACAACATTTTATAATTCATTTTGAATCACCCAATAACACAAAAATCACACAACCAATCACGTGAATAGTGAAACCCTCGGGTCGGCACTGTTCACGGCCACACAAGTAGGGATTTCTCCACTCGGTTCAAAGATTTTGAGATCGATAACACGGCCTTTTAGGTCTCAACAAATCCTCATCCATAAAATGGCTCTTAGCCAAAGAATAAACCAAGTAGGAAAAGATCCTCACCGCTGGAGTTTAATCACAAAACTGCGGCCCACGCCAGAAATTCCTACGCTGCAGAGCAATCTTTGCTTCGCTTCCAACAAGAACCGACTGGCCCAATCGGGAAATCTAGAGAAAAGTTACTATTTCTCTCTCTAAAAACTGATCTCACCCTCACCATGGTTTTTTTCACTCGGGAGAAGAAGAAGACTATTTCTTCTTTTGCCTTATTCATTTAATATTTTTACTAAATCCTTGGTCTCTTAGTTTGATTTTTGGACATGGCTTAATCTAAGCCATTCATCTCCATCATCTCACTAATCATGAACATGTGTCATATGGGTACATGTGTGAGGTGACTTATCACATCACATGTCTTTCATAAGCCGTCATACAAAGACTCGACACTCTAAGCTGCTCCCGAAAACGCAAATTTGATTGTCTTAGAATTCAATGAAATTTGACGTGGTAGCTAGATTTTTGCGAGACGATCCCAACGGTGAAGTCCATTTTGTCATCCAAGATCTAGAAAAATTTAGGGTTTTGACCGAAATTACCATTTTACCCTTTTTCAGAAAATTAGAATTTTCTCAGATTTTACAGGTGTTGAGGAGTAAGGTGATTCCTTTAGTTAAAGTCCTATGTAAGAATCATGAGAGAAAGGAAGCTACCTGGGAGCCAGAGGCTTAGATGCGCCGACAAAGATCCTCAACTATTTTCTCGATCAAGTATTTTTCTTCCTTTGAGTTTAGTTCGTTCATTTTTGAGGATGAAATGTCTTTAAAGGGGAGTGGATAATTGTGGCACCTCGCCCGAGAGGGTGTACGGTACGTGTAACCGTAGGGTCGCATATGTGCACCAAGGGCTTCCTTAATTAGTTGTGTGCCATAATAGTATTTTTGGAAGTTGTTTTTAAGGATGAAATTGTAAAATTTTCAAAGAATGGTGGCACTTTGTACCAAGGAAAGTGGAGGGAGAAAGTACAAATTATGGAAACTTTAATTAGTTAAAGGATAATAATACAATAAAATTGTCATAATGGTTCGTGAAGTTTGCAAATTTCTCTAGATCTCGTGATGACCTAAACTGACCACGCCGCTTTAACGGTCTCGCAAATCTGAGCGACCCCGTAAAATTTCGTCCACTCTAAGTCAATCGGAATATTTATTTAATTTCGGGTGATAAGTTGCTATGACTTCAGAATGAGATTTTTACGAAAATCTCAAGTCAGAAATGACTTGAAAGTGCACTTATTAATAAAGTGAATTGAAAATAAATAAATTATTGTATGTAACCTGGACCTGAATGAGGCAATATGAGTTATATATCCAAATAATAATAATAATAATAAATAAATAAATAAATAAAACAAAACATAAAAATAAAAAAGGAAAGGAACAAACGGACAGGACATGAGAAAGAGAGCGTGAGGAGAGAGAGATTTTAGAGAGTGAAACTTCTCTCTAAGATCTACGTAAATCGACCGTATTTTTTGTTTCCGAGTAGAAGGTAAAGTTGGTATACGCAACGAGAGCTATTCGTGAGCACCAAAAGCTTAGCATTTCGTCAAACTCCAAGAGGTAGAGAATTTTCTTACGTGTGTTATTTCTATCCTAAAGGTAATGTAATGGCTTGAAATTTTCTTAGAGGCCGTGAGATGCCGTAAATTTCAGTCCCAAAAATTTTGGACTGAATTTAGGAATTTTTAGGAATTTCCAAAGATTCATTTTCTCAGACAAATCGCTGAATTTCCGACCTGCTTTTGGGACACCCGGGTTGAAATTTCAGGATTGTATCTCTGACATCCTGATAATTTTCGAAATACGGTGTTTTTAGACTCTATGGAAAGTCCCTGAGTCTGGGACCCAGCCATATGTCTGTTATGGAATAGCATTTGTGCTCATATTTTCGAAAATTTAATTGTAGCACCAAGTGTGCAAATTGCTTGGTTAGCTGACGTGTGGTCTAATAATACATCGAATGTGTGTGATAATAGCAGAAGGAGAAATTAGAAGTCGTGCTCAATTGTCGAATCGAAAGAGTGTTCTAAACTCTTTTTTTAAATACTAGTGTATTGTTTATAAATCGTTTTACGCTGGTATATTATGATTTTAAATTATTAAACCATATTTCAAGCAAGCAATGGTTTTAAAGTGTTAAACCATATTTCAAGCAAAAATTATATTTTTATAAATCAGGCCTTAAGAAAATCCCTAGTTTAAGCAAGCATACCGACTACAGGTATTCGCACGTGCACGGAAGTTAGGACATGATTTCATTGCATTTTAGATTGCTGGTCAGAACTTAAGTCATGCATTACGCATAGTTGAGAAAGCCGGCACGTGATCAGTATATAGGGTTAGCTGGCTAGGCTAGAGTATGGTGACGCACGGTCTTTCCACCATATTTATCTAAAGGTAATGTGGACACAAGGTCCTTCCGCTTAGCACTACTGAGGCCTGTGTCGTGGTTTACTAGGTACAGCAAGAAAGGCCTCCAATGGTTGATCTTGATTTATAAGCATTTTTCATACAGTTTTAAAATCAACCACTAGTAAGCAAACAAGCATTTTATGAAAAGTTTTTAGAAACTTTTACAACAAAAGCAAGCAAGTAGTTTCTGAAAAGTTTTAGAAACTTTTAAAGCAAAGCAAAGCAAGCAACAATTTTATGAAAAGTTTGAGGAACTTTTATAGCAAAGCAAGTAAGGTTTTCTTTAAAATGTTTTGTAAAAGATAGTTTTATAGTTTTGAGATATTTTCAGAAAGAGTAAGCATTTTATAAAGCATACACTTACTAAGCTCGTTTAGCTTATTATTTTCCTATTTTAAAACCTATTTTCCAGGTACAGGCATGCCGGACGGTGGGACATATTAGGATTCTCCCGACTTCTAGTATAAGTGTCAGATATCCAACTTTTTGTAAGAAAATACTTGAAACTTGTATAGTTGTGTATACAGACAAGATTATTAGTTTTATTATTAATACATGGAGCCCGAGGCTCTTGAAGAAGTGTTGTTTATTGGTCATGTTTTAAAAGTAAACTGGGATATAGGTTTTAGGATATGTCCTATATGCAGTTGATATGCTGTTGAAATTTTATAAAATCACAAGTTTAGAAAAAAAATAATAATTTATACGGGTTTGCAACAAGCAACACGACTTTGTTTCACATGATTTTCTAGTCGTTGGAAGCAATCTACTCAGGTTGGGTAGCCAAAGACACTCATTCGCTAGTAAAGGTGTCAAAAACAGAAGAGAGTGATGTTAAAAAATATTAAATTATTAAACTTAACAAATTGGAAGGAATGAGGTGTATTTTGATTTCTAAGAGGAATCATTTTATCAAATACTTGTTAAAGAGAAATATGCAAAGAAAAGGAATTAACTAGAGCATGTCATCATTGTTGGCAATATCTGAGAATAGTTGAAAGGACACCAAACATCATTTTTAGATTATTTATTTTATTTTATTCTATTCGTACCTACAGGTTGCAAAACATAAAGTAAAAATTTTAAAGAAACAAAAAAATGAAGGAAATTATTCAACTATAATCAGACCATGCATTACAGACACTTGCATAGAAAGAGACCCATATGCCTAGCAACATGTTTCTTCCTTCTCCATAAAAAATAAATAACTTTTTTGATAAAGGACATTAACTTTCAGTTATATTTTCTCTATGACCCTCGTACAAAAAACTCTATTTAGTCTATTATGACCCATGACTAAAGCATGGTCACCAAGAATAATAGTAATAACTTTTTTGTGACTCAAATCATATTTATTTGGACTAAAATTATTTTTAATATATTATTAATTTTAAGTCATTGGAAAACCTTATTAAATTGATAGATAAACCATTTTTTTTGTTAAAGTTATCTATTATGGAAAATTTTCATTTTTTAATAGTCAACTATTTTTAAATTAAAACCTTCAAGATAATATTAAAAGAGACAATCGATGAAAAATGACCTCTTTAATTAAGGCAAAGTGTATTTATAATAAGCATCTGAAATCTTGCTCTTTGTTTTGTCTTAAACAAACAATATCAATAAATTAACTTTGAAATATTGTATCAATAATGTTGTATTAGAAACATAGAGGAATTCGTTATAGAATAACTTTGTTTGAGGCCTATGAAACATGTTTTCAGGTAGAAAAAAAAAATATTTAGATTCATTGAAAAGTAGATTTTTATGTTTCATTTACATTTAAAATATTAAATATCAAAAATATACTTTCAATAATATAATGATTTCTTTTATAAAAGGGAAGAGATATTAATGTTCATGCATTTCCATAGATAACTATCCTCAAGTCAATATATGTGAATAAAAATATTACTTCTTTTATCTTTTAAAATTAAAAATTAAAAATTAATATAGTATGAAGATTAGGAAATATATCATTTTCAATATAAACTTTATTTTATGACCAAAGTTATTTCATACCTAGCATAATTTCTGTAATGTAATGTTAACATTATTTAAAAAAATTAGTTATATATATAAAATTAGTTATATCACACACACACACACACATATGTGTGTGTGTCTCAAAAGAAAAATGAAATTATTATTGTAATGAATAATTAATGAATTACATAACAAATGTTAGGCTAACAAGAAGAATCCTAAAAGGAAACAAACTTTAGAGTGCTAAGTAAAATAATCCTACCAATAATAAAAAATAAATAATTTAATTTAATTTAACATCCCCGCTTTAAGGTTAAAATATTGGTTTCGACGGATATATCTGTATTTAGATTTTATGGATATATCGGATATATTGGGATACATCGATGGATATTTTTATATGAAATAAAAATTATTTAAAATTTATGATAACATAAATAGAGGCTTTAATAATAATAAAATAAATAATAATATATATTTTAAAGATATTTTTTAGTATCATAAGATATTTGTAATATAATTAACGTGAATTAAAGTAAAAAAATATAAATTTTCTATATCAGGGTCATTTATTTTTAAAAGAAAATTTTAATTTTTATTATATTTAAATAATAATTTCTAAAATTTTGACAATTTTTTTACTATTGCTATTAATTTGTTTAACTAATTAAATCAAAAAATATATTAATAATTTATCTTATTAAATTAATATTAACTTATAAAATGTAATAACTTTGTTGTTGCTACTTTTATATATTTATGCAACTTTTAAAAAAAATTCACTTTTTAATATTTCAAAAATATACAAATTAAATAAAAGTAAAAGAATAAATAAAAAATTGAGAACCATAATTTATCTTTTGTTTAAAAAATCATAATTTACCTAATTAAAACGCATTTAATAATCTAAAAAAATAATATATTAAATTTATAGAATTTTGAAAGTTGTTTTGCCAAAATTTAAAGGGCTTTGAGATTCACCTAAAATATTAAGGGAGTTGATATTTTTGAAACAAATTGATAATTTCCCAAAAAAAAATTGACAATTCCAACAATTGAAGTGCTTTTAAAAAGCAGTGAAATCTCGATCGTTGGATCATCTGCAGGAAGCATCTCAAGCGTTGGATTATTTGGTCAAAGGTCAAAGGGGTCGATATTTTGAATATATCGCGGATATATCGACGATTTTCCACCGAAAAAAAAAAGGGCTAAGCCCTAATTATTACAGCGTTGCGACGTTTCAAATCCCGCAATGAGTGACCACCCGGCCAACCGCTGGAACACTTGTGTCTTATAAGTCATGAGATCCACACGAAAATGGCCATCGCCCATACATCCATACTACAAAATACATCAACTATATTTACTAAAGTTCAAGACTTAATATAAACACTCTTAATAAAATATGTTTCACTGTACAATTCATATGTTTTACAAAAATCAGCTGGTCGGCTTTTTCTCAAAAGCAAACTCTAATGAGCCGCCTTCCCAAACACTTCAGACTCCGAAATAATGTTCCTCGACAGGTGAGCCATGCCCCAAGAGAGTTGAATCATCCTACATGGGCTTACTCCCACCTAAGTGTGCATGCACGATTCAACATAAACATATTCAAGAAAAACACATTCCATTTGAATGTCTCACGTGATATGGATTTCTGAGAATGCACTCACCATTTCCCACTTCGAGCCCTCACGACTCCTCACGCATGCCTGTCAAAATGGAGAAAAACATCGTTTTCAAAACAAAAATTTTGTTCTCAAAACAATATCGAGTTTTGGTAAATCTATTGACAATCCGAGGCGATTACCGGGTAATCCTCTAAAATACTATGGGTCCGCCTTCAGATGAACTATTCGACAACTCTCCAAAGCAATTCTTCTGAGTACTTCCTTGAAATCTCCTTTCACAAACTAGCTGCTTTTCATTTTCTTTCATGTCATGCACTCATACCTATTATTCTAGGTTGCCCCGGTGCATATGAAATGCATTATGTCATTTCCATACAATTCATGTTAATATATTTTACATGCATATATTAACAAAAATTAACTCATAACATCATGTTATTCAATTATTAGCAATAACATCAAAATTAACTCATGGAGCTAATCAACAATCCAATTTAATTCCAATGGCTCTCACACAATTATATTTTATATAATTCAAACACTCATGTTAACACACTAAATTTTCATGCATTAACAATTTCTTTCCATACACACTCCAAGCCATTCATCTTAAGCAATATTTTGCTTACAACACACATGGACCATTTTCGGTCCAACAAGCAAATCGGGACTATTTTTAACAGTCCCACATCCGTGCAGTGGGCTGTCCATGGGCAGCCCTCTCCTGCTTTTTATCAGTTCCTTTGTGGAGTGAAATCCATGGTCATTTCCGGCTCAACAACACCCAAACCATAATTTAATACACAATTATAACACAAGGGGACCATTTCCAGCCCGGGATTAGTCCGGGACTGTCCAAAATAGGTCTTAAAATTTCCAACAATTCAGTCCCAAGTTTTGGGACCGACCAAACGGCCATTCACGGCCTCAAACACTCTAAATCATTTACAAGGCTCTTAAAACCGAAAATAGCCAGTAGGAAGACCACATACCTCGGGTGTCGACTTCACAAAATCGGTGCCACGCGTAGCCCTTAAGTGAACAACTTGCTTCTTGGCTCGGCCTTGACAAACGGTCGAAAATTTGGGAAATCTAGAGAGAAGTTGGACTTTCTCTCTCTAGAATTTGATTTCCCCTCCTGCACGTATTTGCCCAAAATGCCAAGAGAATTGTTCTTTTCTCTTTTGTTTTATTCCTCTTGTGTCCCCTCATTGCCACATGTCAAGCCATCATTGACTTATTTGGATTACACTCATCCCTTATCCACCTACCTTTGATTTTCCTCCAATTAGGAGATGCCACATGTCCACATGGGCCTCACACTTGAGCTCAAGTTGACTCATTCTGCACTAACAGCTGCTTGTGAGCGCTCAAAATGTGCCAAGTGTTGACCACTTCGCTCGTTGCCCTCGAAAAGCGTGTAAATTGAAACGTCTCGGGCCCGACGTGTCGCTAGATTTCGCAAGAAAGATTCCAACGGTGAGTTTCGTTTGTCCATTCAGATCTAGAAAAATTCCGGATTTTGATCGAAATTACCATTTTGTCATTTTTCAGAAAATTAGATTTTCTTGGGGTTTCACACGCGCTCTTGCACACTCAATATCTCCATGATATGGTTGTAAAACGATATATCGGCGATATTTTCAATATTTTATCGAAACTTCGTTCAACCGATTATCGATAAAAAATTTCGCTTTGCCTACTACCGATATCCGATATATCAGTGATATATCTGATTTTTTTTTTTA
Source organism: Tetrastigma voinierianum (assembly GCA_016808115.1). Taxonomy (NCBI): domain Eukaryota; kingdom Viridiplantae; phylum Streptophyta; class Magnoliopsida; order Vitales; family Vitaceae; genus Tetrastigma; species Tetrastigma voinierianum. The sequence continues at coordinate 47,504 of JAEQBH010005732.1, forward strand.
ATTCTTGCCTCAAACTTATGATATGGTTGCTTTAAACTATTTAGAGTTTGCCAACTAAGCGATTTATGATCCGAATTTGGTTTTTGGCTTATATCGGCCAGGCGCAGTGAGACTTTTGTGTAAAGAAAAAATTAAGAAAAAAATAAAGATCTGTTAATGATATGAGCTGGCAGAAAGTAGCCATGATTGATTGAAAGGGTGTAAGGGCTTGCTCAGCTATATGGACCTTTGCCTTGGGTATTTTCGTCATATCAACATATTATGGTTTATTCTCTATTTTGTTGTACTCTATATTTTTTCTTAGATTCATTGTGAAGCTTTCTCCTTTGCAAGTAGTTTTTTTCCTGCAATGGTTTCCATGTAAATCTAGTATTTTTCTCTTTTCGTATTTCATTATTATGTCATTAATTTCAACAAAAACAAAAAGGGAAAATAGAATGCGACTTGGTAAATAGATCTGGAAGCTACAATGATTAAGAGATAAAGGCAAAGTAATGGTGCTATGCTTGAAATGATGACGTGTAACGTGTCATCAATCTCAATGTGTTTGGTTTGTTCCTAAAAAACTGAGTTGTGAACAATTTGAATAGCATTCTTGTTGTCACAATACATAAGAGTGGGATGAGAAAAAAATACTCCCATATGTAACCAACGTTGTAAAACCCGAGAAAATTAGAAATTTTCAAAAATGGCAAAATGATATTAAAAATAATAAATTGTCATAATGGTTCAGGGAAGCCTAGAAAATTCTCTAGATTGCAAATGACGAAACGGACTGCGTCGTTAAATTTTCATCTCGCGAAATCTAGTGACCCAGAAAAATTTCGTTGAATTATGAGACAATCAAAATTTTTTTACGAGTTTCTAGGTGATAAGTCGCCAGTGACTTCAGGGACGAGATTTTTACGACAATCTTGGAAGTCATGAAATGGTTTGAGCTAAGTCCATTTAAAATAAATTGAACTGAAAATAAATAAATTGTTTCGGGGTAGAAACGGACTCGAATGAGAGATGAACACATGGCAAAAAAAAACATAAAAAGTCAAAAAGGAAAACAAAGGAAGAAAAGAAATATGCAGGGAGAGCGAGAGAGAGAGAGAGAGAGAGAGAGAGAGAGGGAAAAATTTTTTTTGCTTCTCTCTAAGATTTACGGAAATCGGACCGTAGGTTTTCATCGGAGCAAAAGGAAAAATTGATCCACGCATCATGACTGCGATGGGTACGAAATCTTGGAGTTTGATCAAATTCCTCGAGGTAGGGAATTTTTCTACTTGGTTATTTCTATCATAAGGTCATTTAATGGCTTAGGGCTTTCTTAGAATTCGTGAGAGGCGGAAATTTTAGTCCCAAATTTTTGGGACTTAATGTAGAATTTTAGAATTTTTGAATTTGTGCGAAAACGGTTAATTTGAATTTTGAGGCTTTGTTTTGGCAGTCTCGGACTAGGTTTGGGTTTGGTTTTAATCTTGGGACTGATGTCTTCGAGTTTTGTGGTGTGTTTTGGTATCACAGTAATTCGATGACGAATCATGAAGAGCCCAAGAGGTGCCCTGTTTTATGTGGGTCTGAGATTTGGGCCATTTTATGTGTTATTGTTGGAAAAAAATAAATAACATGTTGTTGTGTGTAAAAATCATGTTAATATGTGCTTGCGTGATGTATTAACATGAATATTATGGATGAATAAGAAAATTATATGTAGGAAATATAATTATCGAAATTTATAAATGTTACGTAGCATGACATAGCAAGAAATTGCATGAGTGCATTTCATATGCTACGATCATCGCATGACATGGGTGTGTGTGCATGGGTGTAGTCATCCATCATCGGTCGTGAGTAGATAGGTAGTGAACTTCGTGCTGGACGGCGTCAATAAATGTCTCACGATTTAAAACATAAAACGAAATATAAATAATGTGTGTTGGGCGGAGCAAGAAGAGGGTCGTTAATCCCCTCAGGTGAAAAGCTTGGAACATGGGTATAAGAGACCCGCGGTGTGATACGAAAAGTTATGTCTGGGTGTAAGAGACCAACGGCGTAAGTGTAAGACCCTAGAAAATTCTAATTTTTTGAAAAAAAAAAGGATAAAATGGTAATTTCGGTCAAAATCTAGACTTTTTCTATATATCGGATGATGAAAAGGGCTTCACCGTTGGAATCATCTCGCCAAATCTAGCTACCAAGTCGAATTTTGTTGAATTCCGAGACAGTCAGAATTTCACCTTTTTCGAGGCACCGGTAGTGGTGTGGGACACTTGGCACATTGTGAGTGGATCAAGAGGTGAGTCAAACATGAGCTCTAATGGGACCCATGAGAGACATGTGGCAACATGTGAGTGGGTGAAAATCCATGGTAGATGGATAAGGGATAAGGGTAATCCTAAGGTGGCCAATAAGGATTGGCCATGTGGCAATGAGAGGACAAGTCCTCTTGACCCCATCTTGACCAAGTGTGTTGGGAGAAAAGAGGGGCAGGGAGGAGAACAAATGGAAAGTGAGAGAGAGTTTCTAGAGTGAGAAGCTCTCCCTTCTCTCTAAGTTTTCCGGTGATCGGTCTGTCGAATCCCGACGAGACAAGAGGCAAAGTTGATCCCCATTACAAGAGTCACGCGTGGGTACCAGTATTGGGGAGTTTACGACAAAGCTAGGGAGGTAGGGGTTTGTGGCGCAGAGAAAATCACAATTTTACGAGAAAAAGGGTAAAATGGTAATTTCGGTCAAAATCCCGGAAATTTTCTAGATCTTGGATGTGGCTTGAGGACTTCATCGTTGGAATCGTCGTGAAATCGGCTAAGTATCGAATTTCATTGGTCAGGGATAGTCGGAAATTTTCAGTTTTTCGAGGAGCAGCGGGGTGAGTCTTGAGGACACTTGACACATTTTGAGTTGCTCAAGAGGTTCCAAGTGTCATGTGTAGAATTTAGTCAGAGCATGAGCTCGAAGTGGCCAGGCCATGGAGTGGACACATGGCATCATGCCATTAGAGGAAAATCCAAAGTAGTTGGATAAGAGGATAAGGTGTAATCCTCTCAACCAATAGAAGGGTGACATGTAGCTGAAGCCTGAGTCCTCTTGATCGAAGCTCTCTGACAGATTGGATGGGAAAAAGGGAGGGAAAATTGGAGAGAGAAAATGAAGGAGAAAGAAAGGAAGGGATTTTAGAAAGAGAGGCTCCAACTTCTCTCTAAATTTCCCGACGATCGGACATTCGGTTTCCAGCGAGGCAAGAAGCAAAGTTGCTCCCCACGGCAAGGGCTACGCATGGGTACCGGTTTTGTGGAGTTTCGAAAACTCTAGGAGGTAGGGGTTTTCTCCTACTTGATTTAATCCTTGTATAGGAGCCTTGTTAATGGTTTTGGGTGTGTGTGAGGCCGGAAATGGCATGGATTTTCGGTTCCATAAAGAGGAACCGATGCTTGGTGAGAGGGCTGTCCACGAACAACCCACTGCTTGGTTTGGGACTGTTAAAAATAGCCGGATTGTTTGTTGGACCAAGATTTTCCATGAGAAATGGTTTGTAATGTTATTGCTTGGTGGATAAATCACATGTTGTGTGTTTGGTGCTTAGGGCCATTTTTGATGAAGAGGGGCTGTCCATGGACAGCCCATGGACGGATGTGGGACTATTAAAAATAGTCTCGATGTGCTTGTTGGACCGAAAATGTCCATGTGAATTTTCTTGAATTGGATGGCATGGATTGTTTGAAAAATGATATGTTGATGCATGCTAAATTGATGTGTTAACATGAGTGGTTGAATTATATGAAATATAATTGTGTGTGAGCCATTGGAATTGAATTGTTAATTAGCCCATGTGAGCTAATTTTGATGTTATTGCCATGAATGAATAACATGTGGTTAGTATGTGAATTTTGTTAATATATGCATGCTTAGTATATTAAAATGGATTGCATGGAATGTGAATTGAATGTTTGGTGTGCCATTACATGTGCACTTAGGTGGGAAGTAACCCATGTAGGAGGTTGCACTCTCACGGGCGTGCTCCACCCCTCATTAGGATCCGTTTCAGGCATAGGGAGTGTTCGGGAAGACGGCTCGGTGAAGTACTTTTGAGAAGAAAGCCGATATGTGGCTTTAGTAGATATATTTTGTAAAACATGTATTGAAATTTAGAAAATTTTAATATATGTTTGGCAGTGAAATGATGTAATTAACTCTTGAACTATTGTAATATAGTTGGTTAGATTTTTTGTGAGTATTGATGTATGGGCCAAAGTGACCATTTTTATTCATGTATGGGTCTCATGATATGAGACACACAGGTTTTCCGCGGGTTGACGGGTTGTCAACGGGACCCTCGGGATTTGGGGTGTCACATGTTTTCTCCTACTTGGTTACTTCTTGTTTAAAATGCCATGAGAATGGTGTTTGGGAGCTGTGAGACCGGAATGGCCGAGCATTTTAGTCCCAAGGAAATTGGACTACATGTTGGAAGTGGGGACTGCATGCTGGAAGTGGGGACTGCCCTTGGACAGTCCACGGCTGGACATGGGACTATGTTGCACAATCCGAAATTTTATTTTGGACTGATAGTGTCCATGTGAAATTGCTTGATGTTATTGTGGAAAATGAATAACATGCTGTGTGTTTGGTGCTTAGGGTCACTTGGGTAGAGCTGAAAAACGGTAAAATGAATGGAATCGAGATTGGTTCAAGGGACGTGTGGGGGCTGGACAATGCCCTGTTGGATTAAGATCCTAAATTTAGGATCTTTTATGTGTTATTGCTTGATATGAATAGCATGTTTGATGTGTGGAGAATGAGAATTGTTAATGCATGAAATTTGATGTGTTAACATGATGTTTTAATTATATGGAATATAATTGCGTGTGAATCGTTAGGATTGAATATATGAATTGGCATCGTTGCATTCATGTGCACGGTGACATCGCGTAGAGTCGGGTGTGGGTGCACGGTATGGTTGTTCACCACTCTTGGTGAATGTGGGATGAGTTTGTCTTTGGGACTATGTCCAATAAAGACTCATAGTTCAAATCATAAAATGAAAAGTAATTAATGTGTGTTGGGTGAAATAAGAAGGGGGTCGTTAATCCCCTCAGGTGAAAATCCTGGAATTCGGGTGTAGGAGACCCGTGATATTATTCGAAAAGTCCTGCATGGGTGTGAGAGACCCGCGGTACTAGCCGAAAAAGTTCTGTATGGGTGTGAGAGACCCGCAGTGCTATCCGAAAAGTTATGTGGGGGTGTAAGAGACCCGCGGTGTAAGCCGAAAAATTCTGTTACCCAAAAGAAAACGCACGATCATGTTTATCACTTAGACCTAGAGTTGAGTAATAGGAGTCGGGATTGACTCGGGATTGGTTACCCATTGGAAAATTGCATTAGGTGTTGGTGAGCCGACAAAGGCTCGGTATAGGTGTCATTGGCATTACTAGTGACGACTGCCACACTTGGCATAAGCATGTGTGAGGGAGTCGGTGAGTGACTCGGGGTATGGGTATGGAAACATTTCATGCATGATATAAATCATTCCATGTATGCATTGCAAATTATATGAAATGTGGATGTTGTGATGTGCCATTGTGATGTACATTTTAGGTGGGGAATTAGCTTATGTGGGTTACTCTCTTGGGCATTTCTCCACTTACCGTCGTGGGATCTATTTTTAAAGTCTGGGAGTGTTCAAGAAGACGACGCTCACTAGAGGCCGCTTTTGGAGAAGAAAGCCGACATGTGGCTTGATTATATGTTTTTGTAGAACATGTTGTATAAGAGTGTAATTAACTCTTGAAACTATTGTAATACAGTTGATGTTATTTTGGTATGGATGTATGTGCCCGACGTGGCCATTTTTACTCATGTATGGGTCTCATGATATAGAGACACTTTCGGGTTCAGTAGGTTGTGATAGTTAACGGGACCCCTCGGGTTTAGGCGTCCTGATGGTGAAAAGTTTTGTTGCCCAAAGAAGACCTGCAGTCATGGTTATCACATAGGCTTTAGGTTGTGTGATAGAATTAAAGGGATTGACTCGGGATTAGTTACCCAATGGCACTTGCATTGGGTATTGGTGAGCCGATAAGGGCTCGGTATACGTGTGTCATTGGTACTATCAATGAAGGTTGTCACACTTGGCATAGGCATGTGTGAGGGAGTCGGTGAGTGACTCGGGATATGGGCATGAAGACATTCCATGCATGACATACGACATTCATGTAGACATTTTCACTTGGATGGGTATAGGTTGGTTTGATCATTGTATGAGCACTTAGGTGGGGAGTGATGCCCTTGTGGAGATTATCACTACTGGGCATTGCTCACCCCGTTGTGGCACCCACTTTTCAGGTACGGGAGTTTATAGGGAGACGACACTCCGACGAGGCCGTGATTGTGAAGAAGGCCGACATGTGGCCTTTTTTGTAAAAAGTATTTGATGTAAAAAGAATTGTAATTAAATTCTTTTGGACTATTGTATAAATTGTCTGGTATGTATTTATGGTAAGAGGGTCCTGATCGAACTCTTATGAACTGTAATTAAGCGTTTTATTTTCATATTTTAGATTTAAATGTGAATGAATGGCCCGGTAAAGGGATATATATATTGTGGATATGGACAGATGGACCATGTGGGGTCAATACTACTTCTGTTGAGATCCTGGATAGGTTATAATTATACTGTTATTCAGGTTATATGTTGGGTAGAGCTCCCCGAACAAAGAAGACTTTGCCCGATTTTTTTTTCTTGAAAATATGGATCCTGATGGGACCTGTGAGTGTAGTGTCAGATACCCGAAATCCACAAGAATTCCACGAGTTGACGGGTTGTCAATAGGACCCCCGGATTTGGGGTTTCACAAACGTAACCAAACGATCTATTTGGTAGTAGATGCCAATTACTTATTTCTCTTCAAATAAATAAAAGAATCACCTAAAAATATGCAGAAACTAGTAACATATTTGTGATCAGTGAGGTCACTACCATAATCAGCATTAGAGCATGCAAGTTGCTCCAAAGAAAAGATAGATAAAAGTAGAAAACTCTGAAAAATTTTACCTTAAAGGTATCGCAAAATACGAAAAACAGCTATCCAAAGAATTGTAGTGGGAGAAGCAACAAACTAACTAACATGAACAGTATAAGTAACGTCAGGACGAGTAATAGTAATAGTAATATATATATATATATATATATATATATGTGTGTGTGTGTGTGTGTGTGTGTGTGTGTGTGTGTGTGTGTGTGTGTGTGTAAAACTTATGTTAAGCATTCATAATATGCTTGAAGATTTATGATATTTATTAAGCTAAAACATCTCAATTTCTAATAGACTATATCTTATTCAAAATTATTTCTAAAAACAAAATTGATATGTTTTAAAATTTGAAATATAACCTAAATAGAATATAACAATAAATATTTTAATTTTAGAAGATACCTATAAAAATTGAAAGTAATTTACTAAGTAAGAAATTAAATTAATGATCTCATTTCATCTAATGTTTATATATTGATTTAAAATGTGAGAAGGAAAATTTTATTTCCTTAAATTTAAAATATGTCTCTCCATATATTAATTTTATCTAGAAATGGATATTCTTCATGGATATTCCCTTTTTTATGGAATATTTATAATGTTAGCTTTAGGTTTGATGGAACAAAAGGATAGCATGAGTAGCAATATTTAATTAAGAGAAAGTTTTAAAAACGAAAAAATGCTTGCCCACGTGAATCCTTGTGGTCCCCCCAACTAGTCCCACAACACCCCCATGCCCCATCTAGTCAATGGCTTCACAACCTATAAAGTGTTGCCTTCTATAGACGATTGCCCCATCGGTCTCAAAGTCTGTCAAAGCTTAATGCATCAAAACTGCATACTGGTACAAGCATTGAAACTCTTCATCCTCATAAATCACATTAATGACATTGAGAACAACACCACTACTATGATGATTGCATTTTTTAGGCATAACTAGAAAACTCATAACTTAGAACAACACCACTTGGTCTAGTGTTAGAGCAACTCCAACGGGAGTTGCTATCAGGGGTGCCATCTCCATAACTGCTAAAATGGCACCCAAACCATAAAAATTCAGGCTCCAATGGAGATGGCATCAGAGGTGGAAAAATGTCATTCGAGGTTTTGGGGTGCCATATTTGGCAACTTTGGAGAGACCATTGAGAGGATGCAAAATAGCCATTGATGACTACCGTTTTGGACAATGACTCTCAACGGTTATATTCCATTTTAATTCCTATAAAATTACAGAGAATCAAAGGGGAAAGGAACTTACCTTTAATCTTTGCCTTATGGTCATTTGAAACCACACAGCTTCACAAATCCCGAACTTTCCACGAACCACAGCCCTCGTTTGCAAAAAGCCGATAGAGTCGTTGTGCAGAAAGCCATTTGGAGAAAGGGAGGAAGAGGAAGAAAGAAGGAAGGAAGAAGACGGTATGTTCAATTCCTTGCCTCTTTAAATTTAAATTTTGATTTTTAAATTAAAATTGATAAATTACTAATTCTTTAAATTGATTATAAATTTTACTTAATTGATAAATTAATTTGTATCTTTATAAATTCTTTCATTCTTTAAAATTGATTATAATTTTTTAATTGATAAATTGCTCATTCTTTAAATTGATTATAAATTTTATAATTGATAGATTCATTTGTATACTTTATAAATTGTTCATTCTTTAAATTGATTATAATTTTTTTAATTGATAAATTGCTCATTCTTTTAGGATGACAAATTGATTTTAAATTTAAATTGATAAATTGATATTTTTAATTGATAAATTGCTCATTCTTTAAATTGATTATAAATTTTAATTGATAGATTTATTTGTATATTTTATGAATTGCTCATTCTTTAAATTGATTATAATTTTTATTTTAATTTTGCTAGATGGATTTGCAATACCAATGATTTCTACTATTGATTTGCTTATGAACGACACCGATTTATATGATGATACTATTCAGAGCAATCCTGATATTGGCGCCAGTACAAAATGAAGTCGTTTAAAGATTGAGAAAATTGCAAAGGACAAAGAACTTCTCTGTAGAAAAAGATAAATTAATTGTGTCTGCGTGACTTAATACAAGCAAAGATGCAATTACTGGGAATGAACAACAAGGTGGTGCATTCTGGCAAAGAATCTTGCAATACTTAGAACTTCATGGAGGCAATCATGAAGAGCGTTCTCAATCTTCTATTAAAAGTCGTTGGATTGATATAAATGCAAAATGCAGCAAATTTGTCTGTTTTTATAAGTGAGTGAAAAACTCGACAAAGTGGACACAAGGCAAAATAATGCTACCAAGATATAAACTTTTAATTTAGACACTAGTATGATTTGATATTTGAACTATTAATTGAATAATTTCATATGTTTTTCCGGTTGATGAACCAAAAGAAATGTTTGCTTAGATTATTGGAAAACCATTTCAATACGAGCATTGTTGGAATATATTGAAAATGGAGCGGAAATGGACTGATAATCTGACCAGCAATAAGAGAGCAAAAACTCATTCAATTGGTAGTCCTGCTGAATCAACTCATGTTGAATCCTGCTATTCAACTCCATATTTAGGGGATGACACTGAACCTTCGTCCACTCCCAACCTCGATAGGCCATTGGGCAGAAAGGCTTCGAAGAAACAACTTAAAAACAAAGAAAACAAGCGATATTTGAAAGATCACTGGAGTCATCACCATTGGAATGAAAGAATGGAAGTGGAGCGACAAAGTTGAGCGAAGCGACCGGGGTATGCTCAGCGGAGATAGCATTGGAGCAACATCGTAAGCGAGATAGAAATTGAAAGAAAGGCAGGTCTTGAGAAATTCAAATGCAAAATGAGATGAAAATCATGGAAACTGATACTACTGGCATGGACCCAATTTCTGCAACATATTTGAATAACCTGAAGATAGAGGTTATGAAAAGCGGGGTTTTAATTTTTAGTCATTATTTATTATGTTGCTATTATTCCTTTAATTTGTAGTCATTAAAATTATTTATTATGTTGCAATTGGAATTGAAAATATAACTTGAAATTGAAATTGGAATTGAAAATACAACATGAAATTGAAATTGGAATTAAAATACAACATGAAATTGAAATTGGAATTGAAAATACAACTTCAACTTGAAATTGATAGAGGTTAATAGTCGCCATGTCGTTCCCGCAAAATGCTGATAAGATCGACTACGATTGAGAATGAAGTAACAACATCCCACGATACGATAATGGGTTTGCATGAAGTCTTCTAGATACGGTGTATAAACATGTGACACTTCTACAAGCGGGTGCATCACTTCCATCAAAGTCATTGTTACCAATATCTCCTTCGTCCTCAATGACCATATTATGCATTATTATGCACGCTTTCATAATATCTGTAAGTGTTTCTTCATCCCAAAAACGTGCTGGTCCACGCACAATTGCAAAATGAGCTTGAAGTACCCCAAATGCCCTCTCTACGTCTTTTCTTGCTGACTCTTATGCTTTAGCAAAATGTTTTTTCTTCAAACCTTGTGGACAAGGAATTGTTTTTACAAATGTCGACCAATTTGGATAAATACCATCTGCTAGATAATATCCCATTCTATACACATGACCATTAATTATATAGTTGACTGGAGGAGGATGACCATTTTCTAATAATGTAAAAACAGGGGACCTATCTAGAACATTTGTAATAATTTCAATGAACGAATTAGACCAAAGAATGCATGCCATATCCAAAGATCTTAAGAAGCCACAACTTTTAAAATGATTGTTGGTTCATGACAATGGCCGATTATACATACTGCCATGTGATGCAGGACAAATTTTCCACTTCCAATGCATGTAATCAATACTCCCTAACATGCCAGGAAAGCCACGTTGTTCCCCCGTTTGTAGCAATCGAGCAATATCGATATTGTTTGGTGACCTCAGGTAATGGCCGCTAAACATTGCAATAATAGCTTTCACAGACCTTCTCAGACTCTCTATGGTAGTGCTTTCTCCAATTATGATGTATTCATCCACAGAATCTGCCGGTGTTCCGTAAGCAAGAATTCTATAAGCATTTGTTATCTTTTGAAGGGATGACAAACCGAGAACTCCAACGACATTTGTTCTTTGGATGAAGTATGAATCATATTGTTCAACCTCATTTACAATTCGAAGAAAAAGAGGACGACTCATTCGGAACCTCATTCGAAAAAAACTTTCATATACACAAGGGGTAGCAAAATAGTCACGATAGAGTCTTTCGTGACCTTCAACTCTATCACAATTAACCATTCTATGGCACAGACGGAACCACGAATGCCTTCTTATCCGTCTGACTAAACCCTTCGGACCTTCTAGTTGCACGACATACAACATATCAAGTCATCAATATCTTCTTCTTCCAATATTGAGATCTCTCTAAAATATTAGGTAAGCGATTCATATAACTTGAGGAGCAGAAAATCACGAAAGGATAAATAGTCAAAGAGAAAGGAGATATTGAATTTATAAAGAATGTAAGATAGATGGATGAAAAACATGAAAAATTATCATATTTATAGGCAATTATACTTTTTAATTTTATTTTGGCGGTTAAATTTTCAAATTTGAATTTGAATGGATCAAAATTTGAAATTTGAAATTTGAAATTTGAAATTTGAAATTTGAAATTTAAAATTGTTACTATACAAATATATCAGATTAAATTGTGATCGTTATAGAGAAAAATATACTGTTAAAAATATAGCGGGTTAAGTTTAATTATATTTTTTAATAAAAAAACATTGAATTATTAAAATGGCACCCCATTTTGGCACCTACCATTATAGCAAAAACACTGTTCCGAGGTGCCAAAACACTATTCAGGGTTGGAAAATGGCATTTGACACCCCATTTTTAGCAACTCCATTGGAGTTATGTAGTCTATGAGCACTCCATACGCCCATGCATTTGTTACTTCTGCCCATCTCTACCCTTTAAGTGCATCCAATTTTCCAAGCAACTTTTTCCACCCCATGAATCATCTCCATTCTCAAACTTTATTTTGTTCCATACAAATTATGGATACCTAACATTCTTTTGTTTCAGTGTATATATCTTGAAAATGATCATTCAAGCACAAGGGGTCAATCAGATAGAGACTAGTAAAGAAATGTTCACCACCCACGCTTTCTTTATCAGTACCCATCTCAGATTTGCAGTTTTATGTATAAAAAGGTCAAGAAATGAACTAAAGGGATCGACCCCTAAAATGGGTAACAAGAAACCCTTAGTTTGTGTTCTTGATGCTTCAACTTATGTAGGATTTTGGATTCTCAAAGAGCTTATGAGTAGAGGTTATATAATTCATGTCGCAATGTAGAAAAATGGTAGGTATGATTTCTTAACTTGTTTATGTTTAGAACACTCAAATAAGATTCAGTTGAGTTTTCTCTTTTCTCTTTTCTCTTTTCTCTACTCTTTTTCATGTTTGTTATTTATAGGTATATGTTTTGGGTCAGTTGCTGGAGAGACAGATACTGAAGATTAGATAATCAGGGAGATGAAGAGGGTGAATGAGATATTGGTGGTATTTACAGCGGATGTTCTAGACTACCATAGCACTACTGTAGCCTTGAAGGGTTGTTGTGCATTGTTCTGTTATTTAGATGATTCAGATGGGTATGGGTATGATGATATAAGTTGGACATTGATGATTGATACAAACAACCCATTATCTATTGATTAGTTCATAAACATGAAATGTGAGAGCTAATAAGTGTATTTTTCATATGATGTGATCAGGACACAATAGTGGATATGGAGGCAAGGTGAGAGGAGCGATTAATGTGGAGGCATGTGCATAGACAAGAAGATTTTGTGTACCATCTTTCAAAAATATATTCGGACTATGAAGCTCTAATCACTTGGATTCATTCATTGAGAATCATGATCCATAGACACTAATTTGGCAATCTCTCTTTATTCGGAATTTGTTGCTTTTTATGAAAAGATTAGGGTCATGATTCATATCTATTCCAAAATCCATGCTAGGAATGGTTGAGTCTCTTTAATGTTTTAAGAAAAAATGAAAATTCATCCTTAGTACTATTTGGTTCCCTTTGTGTGAAAAGTAGGGTTGATTTCAAGGTATTGACATTTCAAATAAAGAAAACTTCTGTAATTTTTTTTTTTAACAAAATTTGTATTGATCACCAAAAAAATATAAGAAATGGAAACAAAGTATAAAAAAATAAATGATATTGAGTAAAGAGAAATGATTGAGGTTGAAGATTCTTTTTAATAGCCTCTAACTAACGTGGAAAAGAGAAGTGAATATAAATGAAGTCTTCTTTAGCTTTTGTTTTCATTTTTTGAAATTTTTATTTATTTTTTATTAGTTAAAAATGGTGTTAACAATTAGCTTTATTAAAGAAACCGCAAGCTTTGAAAAAATAGAACATAATAATGGAAGAGCTTGTAGACTCCTGGTTTTATTTTTCAAAATGTGCTTGGTTGTTCATTATTTTAGAATATATTATGGAAGTACAAGATAGAAGTGATTATATATATATATACCTATATATATATATATATATATATATATATATATATATATATATATTATCTATTTAAAAATAATGTAATAAAAAACTTGATGATATCATATAGTCCAATATAAATTGATAGGTGATCAATTTTGGCATTTTGTTACTAGAATTTTTGTCGACAATGATTGCTTGAGAGTTTGATAATAAATAATGACTTATATATTGATATTTTGAACTTATATATATATATATATATATATATATATATATATATATATATATATATATATATATATATATATATATATATATATATTTTTATTTATTTTTTTGTTGACATTATGTTCATTTAATTGTTTGTATAATGAAATTGTAGGCAAGTTTGTAAAACTCAGTAAAAATTTAACTTTTTAAAAAAAGGGTAAAATGGTAATTTCGATTGAAAACCAAAAAATCTTCTAGATCTCGGATGACGAAACGGATTTCACCGTTGAATTCGTCTCACAAATTTAGTTACCCATCGAATTTCGTCGGATTTCGAGACAGTCGGAATTTCATGTTTTTCGAGACATCGGGTGTCGAGTGACACATGGTATGACCATGTGGATGCCACTTGACACCTTGGGAGATGGACATATGTCATGATGACCATGTGGTGTAGCAAGTGACACATAGCACTTGGATAAGTGGCTCATATTGAGCCATGTGTCAAATGGAGAAATAAAGGAAAGAAAATCAAATGGAATAATAAAGAAAAAAAAATTGAAATGAAAATTTAAAAGGAATGGGATTGGAGCAACATGGGAGTTTGGTTGGATAAGAACCAAATGAAAAAAAAAATGGAAGAAAAAGAGAAAATAAAGGGAAAAATCAAAAAGAAAACAGAAAAGAAAAGAAAAGAAAAAATGAGGGAAGAAAAATCAAACAAAAAGAGGAAAATGGCCACATTTCGGCAGAGAGGGGATAGGGAGTGAACGGGAGGAGAGAAACGAGCAAAAGAAAGATAGAGAAGAGAGGGGTAGAGAGAGAAATCTTATCTCTAAGATCTATGGAAATCGGGATATCGATTTTCGTCGGAGCGAGAAGTAAAGTCGATCCACACAACGAGGGCTACGCGTGGGTACCAAAATTTGGGAGTTTTGTCAAACTCCAAGAGGTAGAGAATTTTCCTACTTTGATTATTTTTTGTCTAAAGACCATTTAATGACATGGGCATTCTTTGGGGCGAAAGCGGCGTGTGTTTTGGTGAGATTTTTAGGACTGAATATTGAAATTTTGGGATCGAGTTTTTACAGGCGTCCTTGGACTATGTTGAGATTTGGTTTGATCAGGAGGCGAAGTGTCTTTGGGTTTTGTTGAGTGTTTTGGAATCACAATGATTCGGTGATTAATGGAACCAAAACTAGTTCGTGGTAATGAAGGGACCGAAAGGTGCCTTGTTTTTATGGGTCCGAGAGTGGATCATTTTCTGTGTTATTCTTTGGAAAAATAAATAACATGTTGTTGTGTGTAAAAATCATGTTTATATATACTTGTTTGACGTATTAACATGGAAATTGTGATAAATGAAAATTATATGTATAAAATATAATTATCCGAAATTTATAAATGTTGCATGTAGCTCTTATTATGTATGTAGCATGACATTGAAAGAAATGACATGATTGCATTTCATATGCACAGTCACATCGCGTCGAGTCGGGTGTGGGTTCATGGTACTGTTATTCACCATTCTTGGTGAATGAGTGGTGAGCTTGGAAATGGGACAACGTCCAAAATCCAGACTCACGGTTGTATAAAATAATAATAATAATAAATTTAGTGTGTTTGGGTGAAGCAAGATGGGGTAGATTCCCCCCCCAGGGTGAAAAACCCAAATTTTATTCTTGGTCAAACATATGTATCCAGCGATGAAAGTTTGCAAAAGTGTCGGAAGGTGTGCGAAGCCTATAGTGAGACCCCGAAATTTCGTGACCCAAATAAACACACGGAGATTTGATAAAATTCAAATGAATATTAGAGGGTTGTCCAATGGTTAAGTCATTGGGTAAAACACCAATGACTGGTTTTCACACTTGGCATTGCAAGTGTAAGGGAGTCGGTCGGGACTTGGGTTGTGGGCATGCAAATTCTCATATCATGCAAGACACTTAATATTTCATATAGGATTGCAATATTTATATGGAATGTGATTGGACGTTTTCATGTTTGCCATTGCATGTGCATTTTAGGGTGGGAGTAGCCCTTGTAGGAAAATTTTCTATTGGGCATTGCTCACCCAATTGGCCAGGACCTTTCGGCTCACGGGGTGTACGGGAGGCGACACTTTCAGTGGGGCCCTTGATTATGAAAGAATACGATTTGTGGCATGATATTACCTTTGTAAAAGTATTTTTGTATAAAATAATTGTAACTAAATTCTTTTGGGACTATTGTCTAAATAGTCGGGTATGTAATTATGGTAAGAGGGCCATGATCGGACTCTTACGGATTGTAATTAAGCGTTTTATTTTCATATTTTGGATTTAAATGT
Organism: Tetrastigma voinierianum; assembly: GCA_016808115.1. Classification (NCBI taxonomy): domain Eukaryota; kingdom Viridiplantae; phylum Streptophyta; class Magnoliopsida; order Vitales; family Vitaceae; genus Tetrastigma; species Tetrastigma voinierianum. The sequence goes on from JAEQBH010005732.1 coordinate 63,559, forward strand.
GAATGAATGGGTCCCGGTAAAGGGACGTATAATGGGGATATGGACAGATAGACCCTGTGTGGTCAATACTACGTAAGTTAAGACCTTGGATGGGTTATGATTATACTGTTATACAGGTTATATGTTGGGTAGAGCTCCTTGAACAAAAAAGACTGCCCAATTTTTGTGAAAATATGAATCCCGGTAAATGGGACACAACAGTGTGGTATCGGGTCACTCGAAATCTACAGGAATTTCACGCATTGACAGGTTGTCAATGGGACCCCCGGATTTGGGGTGTCACAACTTGGTATTAGAGCTTAGGTTAACAATTACCTAGGAGCTTGGGTGGGGGTATCCACTAGTGTTTTCAGATATTAGCTTGTCATAGCTGAGTATTGAGAGTTAGGTATACAAATACTTAGGATTAGTGGGCAAGGGTTTAGAACATGACATTGTGTGCATTGATTGTTTTTGTGTTCTAATATGTTCCACGGGAGATGTATTGTGGTTGTGTGAATGTATGCATGATAGAATGCGTATAGAAATTGAAGAACACTAGGGTTGGAAAACGTAACCTTAGGGGTTCGGAAAACGAATAAGCATGATTATATAAGCATGGTTATTTATTAGTGTTTGGCATTATGCACCACTAATATGATAAATGAGAAGAGAAAATCTCAAATTGCTAGCAACATGTAGATGGCAGAGTCGGCTTGTGACGTAGAGGTCGTCCACGGGGCAATAGCAGACCACCACTTGGCTTTGACTAACAGGCCTTTGTAGAGGCCATGAGTGCTGGCCCATTGCCGTTGCACAGGACTAGTGCGATTGGAAATTCGGGGAGGGACGAAGTAACCTCCAACGGTTTATAGCACGTAATCCTCCGACGCATTTATAGGGGAGGGATCAGTAGTAGTTGATCATTGGTTAAGCCAGTGGAGAGTTTTAGAGCTATGGAGATCACTTCGATGCTATGTCTGCGGATGGCTGGCCACATTTCGGCTGGGGTGAGTCCCTGGAGATGGTGGGATTGGGTTAGAGTCTCGAGGGATCTTGAGACGATGACATGGGGAGAGTTCAGAGAGCTCTTCATGGGTAAGTTTTTCTCGGCATCTGCTAGGCATGCAAAGGCTCGGGAGTTCAGCAGGTTGAAGCAGGAAATATGAGTTGATGGCAAGTATGTAGAGTTCGCGGAGTTGGCGCGTTTCGGGGATGACTATGTGTACGGATATGGCGAGGTGAGGAAAGTCGAGGATGGCGAAGTTGTGCGGGGTTGCCCTTAGAGCGGGGATCTCGGGAGTATTGGGATAGCGCGGTCTCAGTCCTTGATGGGGCCAGGTCGCGAGCGATTGTTCCTTCTCACCACTAGTGCGGGCGGAGGGACCCGATTATCAATCTTAAGTCTTTGCACAGTGCCTTACGCTACATAGATAGGCTAGAGAGACCAGGGTATGGGTTGAGGTCGAGGTCGAGGATAGGGTTCAAGGGCCGAGACATCAGGGACCTAGGGGCATGTCTACGCAATCACATCATAGACTGAGCCGGTTGATCATTCGGTGATACAGGGTATCTTTCTGTTATCTCCCTTATTGGCAAAGATACTGTTTGATTATGGTGCATCACATTCTTTTGTTGTTGTATCTAGTGTGATATTTTAGGCTTAGAGGTGGAGACCTTGGATTTGCCATTACATGTGAATTCTCCCCTAGGGACTAGGGTGAGGATTGATCAGATATGTCGGGATAGTGAGTTAGAGATCTCAGAGATTCTGCTCACAGTGGACCTTTGGGTGATGGACATATCGGATTTTGATGCCATCCTTGGCATGGATTGGTTGACGGCACACTGAGCGTCATTGATTTTGATAGTAGGACGATTACTGCTTACACATGGGACGGTATTCGTGTGACTTTTCAGGGGGAGAAGCATGATACTTTACCCCAGACCGTGCATGACTCTAGATGGAGTGGATGGTTGATGGGTTGGCTAGCAAGCCTTACCCTAGATGATGAGGGGAGACGAGATTTGATTCTACCTCGGGTGGTTTGCGAGTATGAGGATGTCTTTTCGGATGAGCTATCAGGATTACCTTTGCACAAGGATGTGGACTTTGTCATTGAGTTACACCTTGGTATGTCGCCCATTTCTATGACTCCTCATAAGATGGCACCGATTGAGTTGCAGGAGCTCAAGATCCAACTGCAGGGATTGTTGGACAAGGGCTTTATTAGATCGGGAACTTCACCATGGGATTGCCAGTTGTTGCGAAGAAGAAGGGTGAGAGACCCTTCGATTATTGCATAGATTATCGGCAGTTGAGCGAGGTTACGATCCAAATGGTATCCATATCGAGGATTGATGATTTGTTTGACCAGTTGAGAGGGGTGCGAGTCTACTCCAAGATAAACCTACGCACCGGTTACCATTAGTTAAGAGTTAGGGAGGCTGATATCCCTAAGATAGCATTTAGGACGTGGTATGGGTACTTCGAGTTCACAGTGATGCCCTTTGGGTTGACGAATTCTCACATGGCATTCATGGATTTCATGCATAGGGTATTCAAACCCTATTTGGATTAGTTTGTTGTGGTATTTGTGGACAACATTTTGATCTACTCCCAGTTTGAGAACGAGCATGAAGATCATGTGCGGATTGTTCTCCATGCATTCGAGGACCATCAATTGTATGCCAAGTTCAGTAAGTGCGAGTTTTGGCTTATTGAGGTGAAATTCATGGGACACGTCGTGTCGGCAGTGTGTCATTCTTAGACCTTGAAGGTTGAAACATTATGAGTTGGGAGAAGTGAAGTCGATCTTCGTGATCTGTGATTTCTTGGGATTAATGAGGGTATTATAGGTTTGCTCGGATTTGTCAGTGCGGCACATGACTAAGATTGACCCGAAGGTCGAGTTTGAGTGGGATGACCTTTGTGAAGGCATTCGAGTTGAAAAGGGCTTACTTGACTCTGTGCGATAGTCCCGAGCAGGGGACATAGGTACCGCGATGTCTTGTGATGCCTCTAAGACGGTAGGGATGTGTCTTGATCACGAGTCTAGGGAGGGTTGTAGCTTATGGTTCTAGACGGCTGAAGAATCATGAAGCGAGTACCTACCCCGCGAGTCTAGAGTTGGCGGCCATTGTCTTTGCCTTAAAGATTTGGCTCCACTACTTGTATGAGTGAAGCGTTTGAGGTATTTTCGGGACCACAAGAGTGCGAAGTATATTTTACAGTGGGACACTCAACATGAGGCAGAGATGGATGGAGTATCGGAGGATTATGACTTCGCTTTGCGTACCATCTACGTGAGCAAATCAGTGTTGAAGCGCTCAGTCGGAAGTCACGGGGAGTACTGGTTAGTGTAGCTTCTCGGGAGTGGTAGATGCTCGAGACTGTGGGACAATTTAGGCTTCAGTACAGTGATCAGGCTCAAGGAGTGCTAGGGAGTTTAGTAGCCACGCCATCCCTACTGAGCAGGGTGATTGAGTCCAAGTCGGGACGTATTAGAATGTCGTTCATCAGGACTAAGAATGCCGATCCAGTCTGGGTGACAAAGTTGGGCCATCCGCGGATGGTAGTTTGAGTATAGGGGATGGGTTGTTGTTCCCTAATTGACCGATTTGAGAAGTCTCTGAGAGTTCCCGCGCTCTCTCGTTTTCTTTGTGCATCGGGTGTACGAAGATGTCGCAAGAGATCTTTGTTGCGATTGTGGAGCGGGATGAGGCGACACATTGGAATTTTGTTAGTCGATGTCTCATGGGTGACGGAGTAAAGGGTGAGCATGTCGAAGCCCGGGCTACTCCAATCATGAGGTAGCTGAGTGGAAGTGGGAGCATGTTACAATGGATTTTGTGACCCACTTTCCATAGACACAGCAGAGGCATGATGCCGTATGGGTTATAGGGGACCGACTCACTAAGTCGGCACACTTTCTAGCAGTGCGGATGACCTTCACACTGGAGGAATTATGTCGATTATATATTCGTGAGATTGTCCGATTACATGGAGTGCCAGTCTTTATCGTATCGGAATGGGATCCCAGGTTTACGACACACTTTTGGAAGAGTTTCCAAAAGGCTATGGGTACACAGCTGACGATGAGCCCGACGTTTCATCCGCAAACAAATGGTCAGTTGGAGAGGACCATACAAGTTTTAGAGGACATGTTGTGAGCATGTGTCCTGTATCTTAAGGGTAGTTGGGAGGAGCACTTACCCCTAGTGGAATTCGCCTATAACAAAATTTATTAGGAGAGTATTCAGATGGCACCCTATGAGACCTTATATGGGAGGCCATGTGGATCCCCGATTTGTTAGACAGAGATGGGAGAGCACTTTATCATTGGTCCGAATCTAATTCGAGACGACTATGAGAAGGTGGATTTGATTCGGAAGCGTCTTCTCACGGCTCCAGGGTGACGAAGAATACGCCGATCGTGACGTCGACACAAAGGTTCGAGGTGGGTGATCACGTCTTCTTGAAGGTGATGCTTAAGAGAGGAGTGGTCAAATTTGGCAAACGAGGGAAGCTAATACCAAGGTATATCGGGCCCTTCAAGATACTCGAGAGGGTGGGCAGAGTTGCATAACGGTTGGCGCTACCACCGAGTTTATCAGGTGTCCATGAGGTGTTCCACATCTCCATGCTCCGGAAGTATACTCTAGATCCAACTCATTTAGATAGGATTGGGGAAAGATTACTATTGATACTGAAGGGACCTTTGAGGAGGGACAAGTGCGTATCTTGGATAGTCAGGATTAGGTTTTGTGACACAAGACCGTGCGACTAGTTAAAGTATATGGCGCTTCGGGGGGCGTGGAGGAGCTGACTTGGGAGATGCGAGGACACGATGCGGACCACACCTAATGCTCCCTGTTTGGGGCGAAGGTCGTGGTCTAGCTGTTGGAATTAGAATATTGCTGCATATGCATGTGTTTATGTGTGCTAGCATATATGAATTTTGGGGACGAAATTCTATTAAGGGGGAAAAAATGTAAAACCTAGGAAAAATTCATTTTTTCTGAAAAATCGTAAAACGATAATTTTGGTTGAAAACCAGAAATTTTCTAGATCTCGGATGATGAAACGGACTTCACCATTGAATTTTTGCCATGGGAATTTAGTGCTTTATCGAATTTCGTCTGATTGTAAGAGACAGGTTAGATTTCACGTTTTTCGAGACATGCGGTCATCCGGGTGACATGGCATGTCCGAGACAATCAGAATTTAACATTTTCTTAGACACTGGAGTGTCGGGTGACACATGGCATGACCATGTAAATTCCACTTGGCACATTGGGAGATGGACACATGGCATGATGGCCATGTGGTGTAGCAAGTGACACAGCTCTTGGATAAGTGGCTCATATTGAGCCATGTGTCAAATGGAGAAATAAAGGAAAGAAAACCAAATGGAATAATAAAGAAAAAAAAATTGAAATGAAAATTTAAAAGAAATAGGAGTGGAGCAATATGGGAGTTCAGTTGGATAAGAACCAAATGAAAAAAAAAATGGAAGAAAAAGAGAAAATAAAGGGAAAAATCAAAAAGAAAGAAAATAACAAAAGAAAAGAAAAAAATGAAGGAAAAAAAATCAAACAAAAAGAGGAAAAGGGCCACATTTGGGTAGAGAGGGGACAGGGAGTGAGTGGGAGGAGAGAAATGAGCAAAAGAAAGAGAGAGAAGAGAAGGGTAGAGAGAGAAACCTTATCTCTAAGATTTACGAAAATCGGGCCGTCGGTTTTCATCGGACGAGTAAAGTCGTCCAGCGCAACGAGTACGTGTGAGTCGAAATTTAGGAGTTTCGTGGCTAAGAGGTGAGGAATTTTCTCTTGGATTATTTTGCTAAGGCCATTTAATGGCATGGGCAATCTTCGGGGCCGAAATTGGCCTTGTGTTTTAATCCTAAGATTTTTGGGACTGAATATTAGAAATTTTGGGATTAGTTCCGGGCAGTCCCGGACTATGTTGAGATTTGGTTTTGATCCCGGGACCGATGTATTCGGGTTTTGTTGAGTGTTTTGGAATCACAGTGATTCGATGAATGGAACCAAAACTGGTTCGTGGTAGTGAAGGGACCGAAAGGTGCCCTGTTTTTATGGGTTCGAGAGTTGATCATTTTGTGTGTTATTGTTGGAAAAATAAATAACATGTTGTTGTGTGTAAAAATCATGTTTATATATACTTGTTTGATGTATTAACATGGAAATTGTGATAAATGAAAATTATATGTAGAAAATATAATTATCCGGAATTTATAAATGTTGCATGTAGCTCTTATTGTGCATGTAGCATGACATCGCATGAAATGACATGATTGCATTTTATATGCACGGTCACACTTGTTGAGTCGGGTGTGGATGCATGAAATACTGTTATTCACCATTCTTGGTGAATGTGTGGTGAGCTCGAAAATGGGACAACGTCCAAAATCGAGACTCACGGTTGTATAAAATAATAATAATAATATATTTCATGTGTTTGGGTGAAGTAAGATGGGGTAGATTCCCCCACATGGTGAAAGACCCAAATTTTATTCATGGTCAGATGTATCCAGCGATGAAAGTTCGCGAAAGTGTCGAAGGCATTACAAGCCCTCTGGTGAACCCAGAAAAATTGTGACTAAATAAATACATGGGATTTGATAAAATTCAAATGAATATTGGAGGGTTGTCCAATGGTTAAGTCTTTAGGTGAAACACCCGATGGCCCGGTTTTCACACACGGCATTGCGAGGTGTGTGAGGGAGTCGATCGGGACTTGGGTTGTGGTGTGAGTCTCATCTCATCGTGACCATAATATTCCATATAGTATTGCAATATTTATATGGAATGTGATTTGACTTTTTCATGTTTGCCATTGCATGTGCATTTTAGGAGGGGAGTAGCCCTTGTAGGAAAATTTTCTACTGGGCATTGCTCACCTCGTCGTGGGACCCCCTTTTAGGTACTGGGGGTGTACAGGGAGACGACGCTTCAACGAGGCCTTGATTATGAAGAGGCCGATGTGTGACCTTGATATTACCTTTGTATAAAAGAATTGTACCTAAATTCTTTTGGGACTATTGTATAAATAGTCGGATATGTAATTATGGTAAGAGGGTCGTGATCGGACTCTTACAGACTGTAATTAAGCGTTTTATTTTCATATTTTAGATTTAAATGTGAATGAATGGGTTCCGATAAATGGACGTATATTGGGGATATGGACAAATGGACCCTGTGTTGACAATACTACTTATGTTGAGACCCTGGATGGGTTATGATTATATTGTTATATAGGTTGTATGTTGGGTAGAGCTCCCTGAACAAAGGAGACTCTACTCGATTTTTATGAAAATATGGATCCTAGTAAATGGGACACAACAGTGTGGTATCGAGTTACCCGTAATCCATAGGAATTCCACGCGTTGACGGGTATTCAATGAGACCCCCAGATTTGGGGTGTCACAAAGTTTGTAGTTGATGTACCTCTAATGAAAGCTTTGGATTTGATTCTTGCTTTAACTTTGACGGAAAATTGGAATATCCAATCAAGGAGTGAATAAACCACTAGTGAAAGCTTGGGATTTGATTCTTTCTTCAACTATGATGATAAATTGGAATATCCAATCAAGAAGATGATGAATTTTCCTTGAGTTTGTTACATTCAAAGTAGTTTATCAATTTGTAACATAAATAAACAAGTGTGAGATGGAGAAACATGATGGAAACAGCATATGTGAGACTCTCAAAGTGCTAAAAGTGTTATTAACTATGAGTATGAATATTATTTTGAAGTTATCTCAAAACATCAATTCGTTGTCTCTATAGCATAATCTTGTCATTATCCACATTTATTTTATTTAGATATGTTTTTTTGTTTTGCAATATTTTTTTGTTTTAATTGTATTTTTAATTGATGAAGACGACAAATTGCTCAATGAATAGAAATTAACAAGTATTTTTTGATTGTTTGGAAGTATATTTCTTCCTAAGATGTATTTCATTGAGTTATAAAATGAGATAGTAGGTTATGCTATTCTTATAACAAAAGAAATATTTATAATTTAAAACTAAACTTGATCGCAGTTGCTAAAATAGAAAAATAAAAAAAACTAAATATAGTAAATTCCAAATGAAAAAAGTTAGAAAGAAAAATTGAGATTGAATATTCTTGAAAAAGACATTTGACCAACAATGCAACATCATATATCTTCATAAAATTAAATTTCATAACATTACTTTATTGACAATTCAATAAAATTTAAAAATATTTAATATATTCCAATATCAAGATTATATGTATGTTTGAACAGTGCTAAATAGTTAAAAAAAATCAATGGTGCAAAAGTTCTTACACAAAACCATAGTCACATTTGCATGAATTTAATCATGCAAAAAGGATCCTACAAATCAAAATATTGTATAAGATCATTGAACATTTGCATAAAATCAATCAATCAAAGGGTAGGGTTTGACATTGGTGGGAATGAGTTCCAGTTCTTACAAACGGGTTTGGATTTGTTTTTTCTTTGAAACCCTAGGTGAATTCAATTATTGTTTCAATTCATTGTATCATAAAAGTGATAATAATTTTATTACTTATAAAATATACTTATCATAATATAATTTTATTTGAAAAAGATAAAAAAAAAAAGTTAAACCCGCTTATGGGAATTTCCCATACTACTTTACTTGTCTTGTCCATGTGTCATTTACTTTTTAAAATGGGGTAGTTATCAAATTTATTTTGAGTAGTTCTTATCTCATACTTGTCCTATAGTCATTCTTACTCAAGGGTTACATATGATTCATATCAATATATTATTATAAGAAATATATAAATTATAAAAATAAATATATATTTGAACATTATCGAACATAGTATAATATATGAAGTAACTATATAATGAAAATTAATTAATTATAATATCTAGATATGATATATCATGCTTTAGAAAAATAAATATTAGTGACAAACAAATTTTGTCTTTAAATTTCTCAAACATTTTTAAGTAACAAAAACTTGGGATGATATATTTCATTGCTAAAATTTATATTTTGAGACAAAAATTTTGTCACTTAATGCCAAATTTCGTCACAACTTATTTTACAAATAATGTAGTCACATAAATTTCTTCTCAACAATATGTTTAGCGACAAAAGTTACATATTTGTCTCTAAAATTAGTGCATGCTACAAATATTGCGACAAATTCAAAATTTTGTTGCTAATATAAATTTTAAGTCACAAAATATTTTTACCTTATTAAAAATTTGTCACTAAATCTCCTTTTTCTTGTAGTGTAATTAAAAATTGTTGATAGAAGCTAATTGGGAACATAGTGAACTTTCGTTTCTATTGCAATTTGAGATCATTGCATATTAGAAGATAATTATAGCAAGTAAAAGTATCAATACCCATAAAAATACCAATTGATTAGATTGTGCAATATCTCTATATAGTCGAATATGTCGACTACAACTATGAGCAATATAGCAAAACTGAACAAGGATGACTATGACGCCCTAAATCCGGGGGGCCCGTTGACAACTTGTTAACCCTTAGAATTCTTGTAGATTTCGGGTGACTGATGTTCCATACTGTTGTGTCCCATTTATCGAGATCCATATTTTCATAAAAATCGGGCAAAGTCTCCTTTGTTCGGAGAGCTCACCAACCTCCTGACCTATAGCGGTATAATCATAGCCCATCTAGGGTCTCAACGAGTAGTATTGACTACGAGTTCATTGTCCATATCCCAATATACATTCCTTTACCGGGACCCATTCATTCACATTTAATTCTAAAATATGAAAATAAAACACTTAATTATAGTCCGTAAGAGTCTGATCAAGGCCCTCTTACCATAATTACATACCCGACTATTTAGACAATTGTCCAAAAAGAATTTAGTTACAATTCTTTTATACAAAATACTTTTTACAAAGGTAATATCAAGGCCACACATTGGTCTCCTTCATAATCACGGCCTCGTCGAGTATCATAGTCCATACACCTTGTACTTGAAAGGGGTCCCATGAGGTGACGATGCCCATTAGAAGAATTCTCCTACAAGGGCTACTCCTTTAAATGCACATGCAATGACATACATACATGAAACCATATTCCATACAGAAGTACAATCCTATATGGAATATTTCATGTCATGCATGAATGAGAATCCTCATGCCACATGCAGAATCGTGACTCCCTTACGCCAAATGCCAAGTGTGAAAACCAGTTATTGGTGTTTTACCCAATGACTTAACCCATTGGACAACCCTCCAATATTTATTTAATTTCATCAAATCTCATGTGTTTTTGTGGGTAGCAAATTTTTGGGGTCTCACCATAGACTTCGCACGCCTTCCGACACTTTCGCGAACTTTCATCGTTGGATACATATGTCTAACCAAGAATAAAATTTTGGTCTTTCACCTTGGGGGGGATCTACCCCATCTTGCTTCACCCAAACACACGAAATTTATTATTATTATTTTATGCACCCGTGAGCCTCAATTTTTTTTTTGACGTTGTCTTAATTTCCGAGATCACTACACATTCACAAAGAATGGTGAATAACCAATACCATGCACATACACCCGACTTGACGCGATGTCCTCGTGCATATGGAATGCAATTATGTCATTTCATACTATATCATGTTACATGCAAAAATGAGAACTACATGCAATATTTTCAACACATGGATAATTATATTTTCTACATATAATTCACATCCATCAAAAGAACATATATCAACATAATATTTTCACACCTGATGTATTTGTTGATCATGCAACAACACCTGAAAATGGTCGATCTCGGACGACACATACATACGAGGTACCTCTTGATCCTTCTTTGCCGCGAACCATTTTTTGGTTCCATTCGTCAATGAATCCTTTGTGACACAGAAACACCCAACAAAACCCGAATACATCGATCCACAGGATCAAGCCAAATAACACAGTCGAACATGCAGGAACCAGTCCCAAAAATTTCCAATATTCGGTCCAAACAAAATTTGGGACTAAATCACATGGCCAGTCACGGCCCTGAAGAAAACCTATGTCATTAAATGACTTTTAGGCTAAAAATAATCCAAGTAGGAAAATTTCCTACCTCGTGGAGTTTGATGAAACTCCCAGATTTTGGTACCCATGCGTAGCTCTCGATGCGTGGATCGACTTTTCTTCTCGGACCGTCGAGCTTTGACCATCGGAATGCCGGGAAAATCTCCCTTTTCTTCCTCCTCCTTTCTCCCTCTTCTATCTGGTTTCCTCTCCTTCTCTCCTGTTGCTTCCCCTCCTTTTCTTTTCTTTTTTCTTTCCTTTTCTCCATTTCTTATCCACCGAACATCCTTCCTTTTGTTTGCTCCCATCTCATTTTCTCATTTCTCATTTTTCATTTTTTTCTCTTATTTCTCTCATTTTTCCTTTCTTTCATTTTTTTCTTCTATTTTTTTTCTTCCTTTTTCTCTTTTGTATTTCTCATGTGGATTGCATCAACCCAATGGTCCAAAAGTGAGGGAAACTTCCCCCCACTTTCTTCCATTGTCACTTGTCATCACCACCATTTTTCTCTTAATTTCTTGATTTTTCTTTTCTCTTTATTTCCCTCATTTCACACATGGCTCAATGTGAACCATTCACACAAATGAACCACATGGATCATGCCATGTGTCACTCCCCTAGGGTTTCATGTGGCATCAACATGATTATGTCATGTGTTGGGCACCGATGCCTCGAATAGCATTGAAATTAGGCATCGCGGAATCGATGAAATTCAACGGGGTAACTAGATTTCGTGAGACGAATTCAACGGTGAAGTCTGTTTCGTCATTCGAGATCTAGAAAATTTTCGGTTTCCAACCAAAATTACCGTTTTACCATTTTTCAGAAAAATTGAATTTTTTCTGGGTTTTACAATGACAAACTGAATGGTGATAACTATGAGTTTTGATATCACAAAGTTCAAAAATATCCTTACTAGGAAAAAGACTCTTGAAACATTAAATCATGTTATGTGTAAGAGCATAAACAAGGAAACTTTACTAAAATGAAAGATGATATTTTTTAGTATAAAGTATACAAGACTACCCATGAAATGGAGCGAGCTTTAAAAGAAAAGAAAGTATAGTGAAGCTTTGAACCAAAATATATACATAAATAAATACATACATAAATACATATATATATATATATATATATATATATATACATATAAATACATACATAAATACATATATATATATATATATATACAATCTTGTTATGTATCATGTTCATCACCACATTTTTTCAACCCTTGAGAAATTTGATGGTCACTTCAACATTTTTAACCATTAGTAAGGCATACCTTATTTCTTAATCACTTTTATTATTCTTTTCATCTCCATTGTAATGTTGTTTCATTGTATGGTTCGTCATTCCAACTTTGGATTGTTTCATGACAAGTTCTTTTCTTATATATATATATATATATATATATATATATATATATATATATATATATATCCTCCCTATTTTTAACCCATTTGGGACTTTGGCTGCATAGTTAACATACTTCACCCCAATAAAAGGGTTACATCCATGAAGCTAATGAATTAGCTTCGTAAAATGATAATATGCATTAGCTTCATGGATGTAACCCTTTTATTGGGGTGAAGTATGTTAACTATGCAGCCAAAGTCCCAAATGGGTTAAAAATAGGGAGGATATATATATATAAGAAAAAAGAACTTGAAGTTCGCTTGACGAACCATACAATGAAACAACATTCCAAGGGAGATGAAAAGAATAATAAAACTGCTTAAGAAATAACGTATGCCTTACTAATGGTTAAAAAAGTTGAAGTGACTATCAAATTTCTCAAGGGTTGAAAAAATGTGGTGATGAACATGATACATAACAAGATTATATATATATATATATATATATATATATATATATGTATGTATGTATGTATGTATGTATATATTTTGGTTCAAAGTCTACCATACTTTTCTTTTAAAGCTCGCTCCATTTCATGGGTAGTCTTGTATACTTCATACTAAAAAATATCATCTTTCATTTTAGTAAAGTTTCCTTGTTTATGATCTTACACATAACATGATTTAATATTCGAAAGTCTTTACTAGTAAATTGACCCTGAACTCTATAAGTTTACATCTTTATGAAATAATGAATCTTAATATAAGATCTATGTGACGCCCCATTTCCCAGGGGTCCCGTTGACCACCGTCAACCTGCGGAAACCTGTGTGTCTCATATCATGAGACCCATACATGAGTAAAATGGCCACGTTGGGCCCATACAATCCTTACTCATAAAAATATAGGCAACTATATTACAATAGTTTCATGAGTTAATTACACTCTTAATACGAAACATATATTAAAACTAATTCGTTCTAATATATACACAAAACATGAATCAAGGCCACAGTCCGACCTGCTTCATAATCTCGGCCTCTAAGGAGCGCGAGTCTATCTACTGTCATGCACGAAGGGGATCACGACGGTGAGCAAAACCCAGTAGTGATAATCTCCTACAAGGGTTACTCCCCACCTAAGTTCAAGTTCAATGGTTGCGCAGGAAACACATATCCAAGTAAAATGTCTACATGAGTTTCATGCATGGAATGCCATCATGCCCATATCCCGAGTCACTCACTGACTCCCTCACACCTGCCTATGCCAAGTGTTAACTATTGTCATTTTTCGATGACAACCAAAGATTGTTCTTAATCTTTTCACATTTTCATTTACAACCATGCGCCTGTTGTGGGTAATGGATTTCTGGTGTCGCACCAACGGGCTTCATAAACCCAGACACTTTTACGGCCTTTTACCGTTGGGGACTATGTCTGACCATAGTTGATGGGTCTTTCACCCTGGGGGGAATCTATCCTAACTTGCTGATACCCGACACATAATCATCCTTTACCATTTCCTTAACCAGAGCGACTCATTTGGACTTTGTCCCACTAACTGAGCCCACTAATCAACACCATCACCTTGATGTTGATCCTAGCCGTCTTGCCCATGACACTCTATCGAGACACTTAACCTGAGTGTCGATCCCAACCATGCCTCACGCGTGTTATGTGATGTTTTTCGGTGCCGTCTGATGCAATTATGCCATTGCCTACTTATACCATTCTATATATAAAATGAGAACTATATGTGCATACATACTCATGCATATTCATCCATGCATCATTTGGACATTTATATTAAAGTGCATACAAATTTCAAACCATCATATCCTTCATGCCACATATCAATTCAAGCATGTTATTCATTCATAGTGATAACACCAAAATTAGCTCTCATGGGCTAATAAACAATCCGGTAGTCCATCTTGGAACTGCCCAAAGAATTACACAATAGCACACAAAATCATGCTGTTCGAACCTGACAACACATAAGTCCTATGAATTGTCCAACAGTCAGTCTCGGACTATCATGGACAACTTTAGGGATTTCACCATTCAATCCCATCTTTGGGGACTGAAAAACACGGCCCTTCAGGCCTTAGAACCTCCCTACCGGATGGCTCTTAGCCAAGGAATAAAACAAGTAGGAGAAAACCCTTACCTCCCAAAGTTGTCGAAACTCCACAAAACCAGTACCCACGCATAGCCCTTGCCGTGGGGATCAACTTTGCCTCTTGTCTCGCCGGAATTTGACGGACCGATTGTCGGAAAATCTAGAGAGAAGGTAGACACTCTCTCCCTAAAATCCCTCTCTCACGGTTTGCTCTTTTCTCTCTTCCACCCTCCCAAAATGGTTTGGGAGAAGATAGTGGTCAAGATTTGGTGTCCTCTCATGCCACATGTCCAATTTCCATTGGTTCCTTGGATTACCTATCCGTATCCATCAGCTTAGATTTTTACTCTAATGGCATGATGTCATGTGTCTCATGTGAGCCCCACTTGGTTCATTGTTTGACCCATTCTTCCTAGGACACATGGCACCTCTTGAGCCACTTATAAAGTGCCAAGTGTCTCGCACTCCTCTCCGTGCCTCGAAAAACGTGAAATTTCGACTATCTTAGAATTTGATGAAATTCAACGTGGTAGCTAGATTTCGCAAGACGATTCCAACGATGAAGTCCGTTTCGTCATCCGAGATCTAGAAAAATTCCAGATTTTGACCAAAATTACCATTTTACTATTTTTCAGAAATTTAAAATTTTCTCGGGTTTTACAATCTACACCTGCATAACAATTAATGCTTGAATCAAGTGGGAGTAAACTAGTGCTTATAACAAGTACAATAAGAGAGTTAATGTTGAGAAGAAGTTCTCAACAAGTGTTCTTCGATGATTATTTTAGATTATAGAGGAAGTTCATATTGTGATCCCAATATGATAATATTGAACTTAAGTCGGTACATAATATTCTTACTTGTTCATTGTCTAAGGATGAATAGTGTTGCGACAAACAGCTTCATCGTAACGAACACTTCCTACGTTGCGACGTACCAGTAGCTTTCTTCTTTGCAGGACTTTGGCTTCATCGCGATGAACACATCCTTTGTCGTGACGAACAACTTCGTCGCGACAAACTCTTCCTACATCGCGACGTAGAGACTACATCAATCCAGCAACTTCATCTAAACTTGATTGGTTTTCCTTCTAAATTTGAAAAACACAAGTGAATGGGGGATTAGGGCCTTCTTAAGAGATATTGGTGTGAATCTATCATCAAAGTGGTATAAAACACATGAAAAGCACACTATAAATGCTAACAAGATTCACACCTATCAAACACCCCTAAACTCACATTTTGCTCGCCCTCGAGCAAAGAAACCAAGACCATTTCCCAAAAATTATTTAGAAAACAAAAGAAAATAAGTGAGCTTGATGAGGAGAAAATTTTTGATGATTTTCCTTAGGGATTATACCTTTAAACAACACAAAGAAAACCTCGAGATAGCCTTTTCAAAAAATAATAGATTAACCATAAGTTGAACCTACCTAAACTAAAGTTCTCAAGTGTGTGTGTATAGTCTCCTCCCTTCTAGCCAATTGCAGTTCAGATGGAATTAGATGAGCTCGAGTGGAATGGGGATCTCTCACTCACATGGTGAGTGTATACAGCTCCATAGGCTTGTTTGGCATATCACTCTCCATCGACATGTGCAATTCACAACCCTAGATCAAGTAGTCTCAATAAATAGAAGCAGGTAATGGCTTAGGTAAGGGCAAGCAACCTAGCCATTTAGGTTTCACTTACACAAAACATACACAGCTTTTCCTTTTTTCTCCACCGATTATTCCATCCTCTAGCATATTGCACTCTTCACAATCAATTTAAGCTTCACTATAAAACTTAACTCATCAGATCTTTTATCAAGATGAAGACTTCAAACTTGCATAATTTTCACTATTTTCACAATTTTGTTCCAAAACACCAAGGCTTTATTCATTCTTCTTCATGTATATTATTCAAGACATGACGCCCAACCGGGGTCCCATTGACAACCTCACAACTCGCACCTCGTGGGATTTCGTGACCTACCACACTGTTGTCTCCAATTTATAGGGATCCATATTTTCACAAAAAAAATAAATAAATAGGTCAGAGTCTCCTTTGTTCGAGGAACTCTACCCAACATACAACTTGCATAACCATAACCCATCCAGGGTCTCAACAGAAGTAGTCATGACCACACTGGGTCCATATGTCCATATCCCAATATACAACTATATCACAACTACCCTTGGACACCGAGTTACTCGACACCACCTCAGTACATCCCTTTACCAGGATCCATTCATTCACATTTAAATCTAAAATATGAAAGTAAAACACGTAATTACAGCTCGTAAGAGTCCGATCACAACCCTCTTACCGTAATTACATACCCGACTATTTAGACAATAGTCCCAAAAGAATTTAATTACAATTCTTTCATATAAAATACTTTTTGCAACACATCAAGGCCACACATCGCCTCCTTCATAATCACGCCGTTAGAGCGTTTGTCTCCCATACCCATGTACCCGAAAGTGGGGTCCCACACCGGTGAGCAATGCCTAGTAGAAAATTTTCCTACGCGGCTACTCCCGCCTAAATGCACATGCAATGGCATACATAAAACATCAAATCATATTCCATATGAATAATGCAATCCTATATGGAATGTTACGTGTCATGCATGAGATGAGACTCGTCATGCCCATAACCCGAGTCCCGATCGACTCCCTAACACCTACAACGCTGCGCGAAACCGTCATCGGGTGTTTCACCCAATGACTTAAACCATCGATAACCCTCCAATTTTAATGCACAAATCTCCGCAGGTTTCCGTGCGGCAAATTTCTGGGTCTCACCGCAGCTTCAGCTTCTTCCGACACATTCGCGAACTTACATTTCCTGGACGCATATGTCTAACCGAGAATAAAATTCAGGTCTTTTACCCTGGAGGGGAATCTGGCCCATCTTACTTCACCCAAACACACGTGATTTAGTATTATTATTGTTACACTAACCGTGAGTTCCCAATTTTGACGTCGTCCCATTTCTCGAGTTTCACTACACATTCACTAAGAATGGTGAATTAACTAACACCTTGCACACACACCCGACTGAATGCGGATGTGACCGCAGGTATATGAAATGCAATCATGCCATTTCATGAGATGTCATGCTACATGCACAGTAAGAGCTACATGCAACATTTATAAATTTCGGATAATTATATTTCCTACATATAACTTCCATTCATCAAAATTTCCATGTTAATACGTCAAGCAAGTATATATAAACATGATTTTTACATACAACAACATGTTATTTATTTTTCCAACAATAACACATAAAATGGCCCAACATCGACCATATAAACAGTGGCACCTCTGTCCCTCTTACTCGCTCACACGACCATCGTGGATACCAAACACACCACAAAAACCCGAAGACATCAATCCCGGATCAAACTAAACCTGAAACCAGCCTCAGATCGTCAAAACAATTCCTAAAATTAAGTCTGGGGATTATCCAAAATAAGGCTAAAATTCAGCCCGAATCGTCTGGTGTGCGCTTCCTCGACACTCCTGTACTATACACACAGTCCAAATATTTTGGGACTGAAATTTATGGCCTCTCACGACCTCAAAAACCTCGCTCATTAAATGACCTAGCTAGAATAACCCAAGAGGAAAATTTCTCACTTCGTCACGAAACCCCTGTGATTGCAATCTATGCATACCCTCGCTATGCGGACTAACTTTACTCTTGTTTCGATTGAACCCACTCCGCCGATTCCAGATCTTGTAGAGAAATTTATCTCTCTTTCTCCTCTCATCGGTTTTTTCGCTGTACCACCTTTCCTTTTGACTTTTCTTAATTTCTTTCCTTTTATTTTTATTTTTTTTATTTTTTTATTTTCTTGTTTTATTCATCCACTTGACACTTGGCTCAATGTGAGCCATTCACACAAGTGCACCACATGTCATGCCATGTGTCCCTCCCATAAGGTGTCATGTGGCATCCATAGGATCATGCCATGTGTCACCCGACACTAATGCCTCGAAAAACATGAAATTTCGACCGCCTCGAATCGCATCGAAATTGACAGTGACTAGATTTCACAAGATGAATTCAACGGCGATGTCTGTTTCGTCATCCAAGATCTAGAAATTTTCGGTTTTCAACCGAAATTACCGTTTTACCATTTTTCAGAAAAATTGAATTTTTTCCCTGTTTACATTACGAAGTAGTGTACGTTTCGACCTCCTTCGCCTTTCTACCTACCCTTAACGAAAGCCAGGTTAGAGCTCCTGCACTGCCGCTTTAGTGGTACTATGTGTAGATCAACCCAAAGAACTTACTTCAAGCCAAGGTAGGAAACTAAGGTCAAACATACCCTCCTCGATTATTCTTCTTTTCTTTATTTTTCACTTTTTTTTCTTTCTTTTCTACTCCCAAACCTTCCTGATTTTCATTCAAAGGCACACCCACTTCAACCAACTCAATTCACACTACACGTATTCACAAGATATTTCATTGAAAGCAACATAAGGGTAAACAAGTAGTTCTTTTTCGATCAAGGATATCACAACAAAGTTAAGGCTCATCATTTTCTAAAAAGAATGGCTATTATTGTTTCAAATCACAACTATGGATCAATGCACATAAGGGTTAGCTAGAAAGGCTCAACCGATCTAAGGATGACCTATATCATTTCCTAATCGTCGCGTTGCCCAGGATTTCACCTCGGGAAATAATTGAACAAGTTCTAGAGTCTCAAGAGATCAAAATATGTAATGATCACCTAATTCTTCTCTAAACCAAGCAAAATTTACCAAAAAGGGTACATGACTTGTGCTCAAGATACTAAGAACATGTGGTTAGGTTTACAACGATGTGGTCAAACCATTATGCTTCATGTTCAAATATCTCTCATTTTCTTCTTATGAGAGAAGGTTTTGTAAAACCCAGGAAAATTAGAAATTTTCAGGAAAAATGGGAAAAAAATAAATAAATAAATAAATTGCCAGAATGGTTCAGGGAAGCCTGGAAAAAATCTATAGATCTTAGATGACAAAACAGACTTCATCATTGGATTCGTCTTGTGAAATCTAGTTACCTAGAAAATTTTCGTTGAATTCCGAGATAGTTGGATTTTTCACAATTTTCGATGTAACGAACGTATAGTGACTCCTAGGGACGAGATTTTTACAAGAATATCAGGATTTAGGAAATAACTCAATTTAAGTTCATTTAAAATAAATCAACTTGAACTTAACTCGAAACTAAATTGTCTGAGGCAGGAACGCATCCAAGCGAGGATCGGCGCGACATGTGGCGCCTTAAGAGCCAGCTCATTAATCCTAAGTCAAGATAGAAAAGGAGGGAAAAAATGGGAAAAGCCCATTTTTCAATAACATCCGCAAGGAGAGAGGAGGAGAGAGGAGAAGAGGTGAGGCAGAGAGAAGCTCCAACTTCTCTCTACGATCTACGAAGATCGGGTGGTCGTCTTCCAAATGGCCAAGGTTTAAAGTCGGAGTACTCGGCGAGGGCTACGTGTGGATACTAGAAACTCCAAGTTTCTCCAGGTCTCTCGAGGAAGGTTCGGGAAGTTGAAAGCTTCGGGTTTAGGAAGTGGTCGTTGCTCACTCTTCAAGAGGTAGGGATTCTTCCTACTTTGGTTATTTTCCATTCTAGGGGCTATTTGGTTGAATTTTAATGCCCTAAAGGGGCTGTTTGGCCCTTTTTTCCCTAATGGGCTGTTTGGAAAAATAATGGGTTATGGGAATAGTGCCATGTTTTGACCCTATATGATGTCCAGTTTTTGGGGCTGATTTTTGGTCAGAAAAGGGGAGAATTTGGACTAGTATTCTTCAAGGAAATTGTAGCTCTATATAAGAACTTTATGTTAGGCTTTTGAATCACCCAAATCGGACCTCTATAACTCAAGTTATGGTCCATTTTCCGAGATCAGCTATACTAGGTCGCTTAGTGGATTCGCGGTCTCGCATTTTCGCTTACCACCGTATATGATCGTAGTATATCATTGCTTGAATCGAAGGATACATGGTTGAAATTGTGTGGAAGTCAACCGTGTGTTCTAATGGTTTGTCTCTGCGGATGTGTTTGTGTATAAATAAGGTCATCGTACGCTCGTCAGAAAGCCATTCAGGATATGGTATCGTCACCTGCCTAGAGTATAATGTCGCTTAATTATGATGACTTGTGTATGTCAATATATGTGTGTATAATATGTCGACATGTATCGTGTGGCTTATTTGGAAATTGTATGTTAATTATTATGATCATTCAAATGATGTAATGGGTATTATGTGTACGGTTTAAAATGTCCATATAGCACTCATCATATATATGGCATGGTATAGGCATGGAATGGCATAATTGCATTTCCTATGCACAGGGACATCGCATTAAATGGGTGCGTATACATGGTCATTGTCACGCCTCTTTTACCATCTAACTTGTGACGCCCCCAACATGGGGTGCTTTGATATTACTTAACTTGTAACTATCTTTTACTTTTTACCATACCATTAACTTGTTCATTCATGTACTGTTAAAAATTTAACTTGAAATATATTCTGTAGCAACGGACATAAAATATATTCAAAACCCTAAATGGAGTGTTCAACATATACAAGTTTTTACATTGCTTACAAAAGAAAACATATACAAAAATAGACCAAAAGGTATCTGTCGGGCACTCTAGTAGTGTGTCGTCTTGGTTGCTACTGGAGGTCTCTGGGCTTCTTATTCCTGCTTCTCCTATACCTACATGGATGAAACACCCGTGCTAAGCTTATACCTTAGTGGGAAATAATGATCATGGACGACCCCTTATCAAAGTCATCACACTTTACACAACTGCATATTACTTTAACATTTATATACTCATACATATGCTTGTTCATATATCATACTTATTCGTCTTATCATGTTTCATTTCATATCATATTTCATTTACATTTTTCCTCTTATGCTCATCACTATATACGTATCATCACATAGCAGTGTCATGCTTCTCATATCATATTATGTCATTTGCATATTCTTGTCATTTATTTTATGTTTCATGTCAGATATACCTGTATGGATACTAAACTATAAGGACCTCAAGGTGCTATGCAATCATCAGACGAGACATTGAACCATAAGGACCCGAAGGCGCTGTTATCATTGTACGAGACAATGACCATCTATAAGGGCCCGCAGCTCGCTATCATCAGATGATAGCCACCATCTATGCGGCTTGGTAAGGTTAATCGTAATGACCCAAACTAGCCAACCGACGTTAATGTTGTAGTCTTCTTTTCCCTAATAGCATGCCATCTATCCCTCTACTAGGTTCTGCGCACACCCATTTCTTTTATTTCATTTACAATACATCCCATATCCTAATAATTATTATATCCTAATCATATGCGAGTATTTTCTTATCATTTCCTTACATGCATCTTATTCAGATATTTAGACATTTATACGTTTTTCTATATGCCTTTATTACACATTTATCTTTTCATCCCTTAACCAAGGAATAACACTACATTTAAACACATTAGCAAATGAGGTCAAGAAACAATGTTTGCCCAACTACCGGATCACTGAGGCGGCGAGGTACATAACATTTTTCATATAATTTCTATACTTGTACGAACCCTTTCATTCACTTATTAGGATTCTGATAGGCCGATTTATGCTATGTAAAATGTGTACGTCGATGTGCAAGTGCACGCGCCGCCTTAAGTAATATAATGATAAGTGATTATCTTTCCCACGCAGAATTAGGTTACTAAGTACCGACTCTAATCTAGCCTATGCTCTATCTGCATGGTGGAAAATCTATAGAAAAAATCAAAGACACTAATCTAGGCATGCAATAATGACCAGATAAAGACTAAAAAAGCCTTAGTGGCATAGATTTCACCTAAACAATGATGTATGAACTCCTAACCCACTACCGATGATCAATTTTATCATGAAGATGGCGATTTCACTAATGTATATTCGATCTCGAAAGATCCGCACACTACTCCTTAGAAAAGGTTATATCGCATTCGCTCAAACCATCATAACTAAGGATGCATTGAACCCTATAAATCTTAATACCACACTTAATCTCACTTATATCTCTATCTCATGATAATTAGATGGTAAATCATCCATGGTCTAATTTTAACTCTCACTTCTCAGATTTTGAATCAAACCACAAATCATGCAAATATTGATACCCACAAGCATTAAGATCAAAATGAAATACTTAACATAAATATGAAATAAAACATCAATCAATATAAATTAGGAGAGATTCATACAAACATGTCTTTGGCTACATCTAAACTCTAAGAAAACTAACTAAAACATAAGTGGAAAAGTAAATACAACCATCAAAATAAAGAAAACGAAAAGGAAAGAGAACAAAATTGGCGCTAGCCCCTTCTCCTCCATTATCTTCTTCTTCCTCAAATGTTCTTCCTCTTCCAAGAACGAACCCTAGAAATCTCTCCAAGAACAAACCCTAGGGTGTTTCCACCCAAAAAGAGCTTGTTCTCCCTCAAAAACACCCAAAATTCGTCCCATATCATCCTCCCCTCGATTCCTCGTGTTTGAGCTTTAAAACCCTCCATTATGGACTCAAAATGGGCTAAAAATCCACCAAAAACCAACCCGAACGTTGGGACGTCGTTTGGCAACGTCGCGACGTCGGGATGCTCTGTTTTTGCACTCTCTGCAACGTCGCGACGTTGCAGTAGATCCCCTGTTTTTTCACCAACTTCGTAAGGCCATAACTTTGTCATCCGAACTTCGATTTGGGTGTTCTTGGTACCGTTGGAAAGCTCTTGAAGTGTAGAATCTATATATAGCCAGAAAAAAACATTTTAGGAATTATTATAAAGACTGAATGTACAAAAGTCTCCAACTTGCCACTTTTGAGCTTTCTTCTCTTCTTCCTTCAACTACCAAGAGTCATAACTTTGTCATTTGAAGTCCAAATGGAGTGAATAAGGTCTCTTTGGAAATCCTAAGAAGTATTCTATTCATCCATGTCAATATTGTAGCAATTGGGGATCATTGTACAGCTTAAAGCATCAAAACATAGTTGCCGTCGCATATGTCAAGCCACTGATTCGGGCTTTATCTCTCGTTTTTGCTCCATATTGGCCTGCGGATGACCTAATCACAAAATTGAACATTTAGAGCATTAGATCACTTATTCATATAATAAAACTAATAAAAATATAATTAAAACATAGGGATAAAATGAGTATAAAGTATACTCATCACACCCCCAAACTTAAATTCTTGTTTATCCCCAAGCAAGAGATCGACTCAAAACAAAACAAAAAAATTGAAAATGACATGAAATAACAAACAATGAGATGAGTATGATAACATGATGCCAAGTGGAAGAATCTCTATGAACATGTTGTAGGGCCATGATTTTCAACCAAAGTTTGTGGATCCTTACAATTTTAAACTCTCTAAGGAACATGGCAAAGCAAAGCATGGTGAGCAAAGAAAATCAACCCCCCAAGTCCTCAAGGACCTTTCCCAATGAAACTAAGTGTAGGTGATAGCATGATCTCCAATGTATAACAAGGTCCTAGTATCCCCAAACTTAAGCTTAACTCACCTATTTGGAAGAATCTAACTAAGAAAGGATAAGAACGCACCACACCCTTTTTATTCATACCAAAATACCTAAAAATGAAAGAAAACCAATGCCAAGAAGTTTTCGATGAGTGTTCCTGTAGCGAGGATCCACGATGACTTCTCCACCGCCAAGTTAAGGGCACCAGCATTAAATTCCTTCTTTCAAACTTCACCTCAACACTTAACCAAACTCAGTGGTTTTGTTGTGGAAGATCCATCTTCTATCCCATTTGGGGAGGGGCAGTGAAGTCAATGACTCTTAGCGCTAAGCTGTGGCATTGTGCTTTGAAAGGCCCTCGATCAGGTTTCTAGATTTCACTGATGATCCTACTTATTCTATTCATACTTATTTTTTTACATTTTTTCTTTTCTTTTGCTTTTTATCTTTCTTTTCACTTTTTCTTTTCTTTTCTATTATTCCTTTAGTCAGCTCAATGGCAATCCTCTTTTTGATTCTGTCCCATTACTTAGATGGCAAGAATCCTTACCTGGGCTGAATTCAAGGCAAAGGGTCCAGGACCAAGGTATACAAGGGAGACCAAAAGCGTGTATGATAGATTCTCGAGAAATAGCTTCAGAAGAATGAGGCGACTACAGTCACCCATACCAAGCAAGCACACACCCATATCATTTAAACCTAAGGGTCCAATCTCAGACCTCACTTCGTCCCTCAACACTTACATTTTATCCTATGGGTGCCGCCACTCACCTATCGCTCTCATATGGCAATCAAGCAGCCCCATTTAACCTTAGTTCGCTTCCAAGCCTCAAGTGGCTTGCATGCGGGTCCATCGAAAGTATAATCACTCTTGAAAATATTGTGCGATTTTTTTATTGGCATCGTACATAGAAGCAAGCCGGGCTCCTCGAGGTTTTAACCCAATCGAGTTTACTGGAGTATGTCAAACTGAGCACTTGAGCTCTGCTTCGATCAGATCTCCCTGGTCTGAACCCTGGAATCATGCACTGCATTTTTATTCCTTATTCAAATAAGGAGCTTATAGTTAAAATTACACTTTTCAACCGTCAATTAACGGCTTTGACTGCCCACTAGTATGTATACAACACTATTTTTTCTGTGATTTTGGCTAACACTCCTCCTTGTTTCAATCATATCTCCCTCATCCAAACTTGGAATTGTGCACTGTTTTTTTTTTTTTCGTCTCCTTATTCTTCGTGGAACATTCTCAGAAATTTCATAATTTTCTCAACCTGTCGACCAGCTTGGCATCCTATTCAACCGATTAGTTCGCCACCAGGTGAAGCACTCCATTTTGTGATTGATCCCAATCCCGCTATGGATCGTGCCCATATGCTCCAGATCGGTCTTGGTAAGTATTTTGGGTCCATTTTGGGCTTTTCCTTGAGTTACATGCGCCCACCATGAATCCACATGTGGATACTTAGTGCGGCAAGCCGAAAACTTAAGGAGTCAACTTGCATGGGAATCGTGAGAGGAGTTATCGGGGAGTGTGGTTTTCATACAATGGAGCTCTTTCCAGAGTTTGAAGGTGGAAACACCGTGGGCTTAGAGGCTGAGGTGGAAATCGATATGAGAAAAGATCAGGCGAAAAGAACCTTGGACACTTTTTCTCGGGGCTCTGATGCACATTTTCGATTTTTTCTGATGCTTAGCTTGGTTTTTTTTCCGTTATGGAAGAATTAAGAATCCAACTCATTCCACTCTATTTCATATCTTCTTCCTTTGCTTTAATTCTGAATAAAATATATCTTTTTTGCTCGGGCCGTCCCACACGCTTGTTAGGCAAGGCAATGGTCCATAAATAAGTTTCATTGGTAGGAAGGCCTACTGGCCTTCATGCATATTTCCATTTCGATTATCTCATGAGACCTTCAAGGTCCGCATAGTGATGATACTGGTGGGACTTCCATAGGTGTCATTCCTTTGAATTGAATGGTATGTTTTCATGTCATGGGAGCCAGCTTAACAGCTGGGTCAAGAGCCTCGAATAGAAAACACAACTGACGCCAATGACTCTCACTATTCGGCTTGGATTGTGTACCGCTTGTTTTTTATTTCCTTTATTCTTTAAGGAATATTCTGACCAAATTTGAGAATTTTCCTCAACCATTTGAACCGGTTTTCACACTCATACGTGGGAGTTGGTTTAACATTTTCTGCTGGGTAGCCCCAATTTTAGAAAACACAACGATTTGTTTCAGTTGGTTCTCACTCATCCGAGATGAGAATCATGCACCATTTGTTTTTTTAGTTTCCTTATTATTTAAGGAACTTTCTAACCAAATTTTAGGTTTGTCCTCAACCAGATGAACCGGTTGGGAAATCGGACCATTTCTGGCTTCAGTTCGCTTTCTCTCAAATAGTGGGGCTTGGGTACTTTTCTTTATTTGTGTTGATTCTCACTCATTCGGAGTCAGAATTGCACTCCGTTTGTTTTTTTGGATTCTTGACTATGTGAGGAAGGTCTTGATAAATTTTGAGAACTTCTCTCAACCAAATGAACCGGTTGGGAAACTAGACCAGCCGATTCATTAGGTTCACTTTCCCGAATGCCAGCCGGGGTCAGCAGACGTAGTCGATGAGCAGTTCTCGATTATTAGCTGAATGTAGGTGTGTGATCGCAAGGTTGTTTCGTCTCCTTGATCGGGTTTGAGCCTTTGGCATTTCATCTTCGAATGAAAGTTACTTGAGGTCATTCCTTAAATTCTGTGTTAGGACATTTTGCGAATGACATGACTTTCTAGGAACAAGGGTCAGACAGGAGGCTTTATATAGTTGAATTCCAGAAATAGGTTCATGGGATTTAGGTAATAATTTCAGTTTGGTTCTAGGATCTGGGTGGTCAGATTGTTGCAAATTCAATGAATCCCATGGTCTTCATTTCCAAATGGGGTGGCTCGTTGTAGCCCCGGCTTTAGAACACTTTGGTCGTGTTTTAGTCAAGTTCACCATCCTAACAAAATCATACACCGCTTGCTTTTTTAGATTCCTACTGTATGAGGAATTTTCCGACAAAGTTTAAGAATTTTTCTCAATTGTTTGGACTTATTGAGAATCTGCTCAACCGTCAGGTAAGATACCACTGGCAAATTTCTATTTTAGCATGTTTCAAGTTCGAATCTATTATGGCATGCTCTCATTTTCTCCAAGGAACTTGTAGATCGCCTTTAAGGTCTAAGTTTAGTTTTGGTTTGAACAAAGTGGGGTAGTGGGCAATGTGGGATTGGTAAGTATGGTTTGGTTTGTGGGTTTTTAAAGAAATGTGTGTTAGCCAAAGCGCATCACTTATCTGCCCCCAAATTTCGTTCCCTTCTTCGTATGAGATCCGATATTTGGTTTAAACGCACATGTATGATGTATTATTTGCCCTAACTATTCCCGCAGCGCATGGATAAGGACCTCGTGTAATGCAGGTTGCGCTGGTATTTGTATTCATATGTGTATATGGTGTTCGACTTTGACATTTCAGTGGTGCATTTGAGATTGTCAACGACTTACGCAAAGACTGACCAGTGGACCACGTGCACGCACTCATCGCTTGATCGTCGAGTGTTTATGTTAGATATCGAGCAGTCGCGTGATCGAGTTATCT
The DNA here is from genome assembly GCA_016808115.1 of Tetrastigma voinierianum. Classification (NCBI taxonomy): domain Eukaryota; kingdom Viridiplantae; phylum Streptophyta; class Magnoliopsida; order Vitales; family Vitaceae; genus Tetrastigma; species Tetrastigma voinierianum. The sequence continues at coordinate 91,254 of JAEQBH010005732.1, forward strand.
ACGAGCTCAGAGGTTGTTCGATTCTTCGAATCTGATATGCTCCCACATACCCAATTCAATTAGCATGTAATTCAAGTTCCGAGCCTGTAGGGGTGCTACCGCATTTAGGTACCTTCCCAACGGGTAAACCGATCCACTTAATCTAAAACGGCTAGGATCAAGTCGACTGAGAGCTCAATGAGGGTTTTTGTTCTTACTATTTTCCTCATTTAAAAAAATAAAATAAAATTAAAAAAGTAAGTGTAGACTCAGCAAACCGTTCCTGTGTGGATCTCGGTTTTTCAAAACTCGAAAATCAACCTACATTTTCTTTTCATTTAAAAGCGAGTTGTGCAGGCCCATGGATCAGGTAGGGTCCACACAATCCACTTTGCACTTGCCCTTTTTCAAATTTTTGTGTTCAAAGTGACCTTCTACTAGCCAACAAGGCATCAAACTCACTCATATGAGACATGAAACAAACAAAAAAAAAGAAAGAAAAACCCATGCAAACAACCTAACAAATAAAGCAATAACTAAAATAAAAAGTGAGATACAAAAGTCGGATGTTTGAAAAATAAATTCGGACCACACCTCCCCCACCTCCCAACTCACTAAACATTGTCCCCAATGTGAAACAAAAAAGCAAGAATGAATAATGAGTACTCTCGAGGTCGATCAAGTCTCCTAAGTTGCTCCAATGGAATATGGCTCATTGAGGCAAAGATGTTAAGAGAAATTGTGATTTTAGTTCCAAATGAGAGGAGGCTTTTAAAATAGGAAGCCATATATGGAATAAAATGAGGAGGATGTTTGGAACTGATTGCTCAATTTTTGCTCTTTGAACTCTAAGATACTATAAACTTCCACTTTTCAAGATTCTCCACCTCCATAGCCAACTTTTAACTCCAAAAACCTGAAAAACAACACTAAGAAACACAAGATCAAGCAATAACATTTATTCAAAAACAAACTTAAAAGTAACTAAAAAAAGAAATGGGAAAAGCAACTTTTTGAACTAAGGTAGCCTCCCAAGAAGCTGCTCTATTTTTCGAGTCCAGCAAGACTCTATCAACTACGGATATTTTGGTAATTTTGGCCTCCATCCTTTTCTAAGAGGCTATAATTGTGCTCAATAAGCAACTTGAGCACATAATCTTTTAAGATCATTATTATTTTTATATTTTCTATTTTTTCATTTTTTTCCTTACAATGATTCCTCTCAATTCATTGTTCAAGTGAATGATATACTCATCCACCTCAGAAGTTGGGGTTTTATTCTCATTTTTCACTTCCTCATGTATTGGAACCCAAAGAGTCATCTCCGAAATAGTCTTCACAACTTCATCATTTGTCTTTTCATGTGACTTAGAAGTCGCTCATCTTCTTTTTCACAACCGAGGTTTCCAAAATTTGTAGCATCATTCTCCACTCGTTTGAACTTCTGCCTCTTCATTCCTTAAGGTGATTTCTTCATTGTATCTCAAGTTTTCTTTCTTCTATTCACCTCAAGAGTAGATGACGATTCTCATGTCATTCCTTCAAAGGATATCAGAGCCCATATTCTCGTTTTTTCATATATTTTGTTAATTAGTTCTTCTATACTCATACTCTCCTCTTCTTTAGGTTGTTCTTTCTAATCCAAGTTGAGTATAAGAAGTGCCTTTTGAGTCATCTCTTTTCAAGCTCGAATGGTGCAGCTGAATTTAAACACAACCACAATTCCATTAATCGAACTTCAGATGTTGCATTACATGAACTCTTTCACCCACCCATAGTCAGCTTCTAACTTCATTCATTCTCTCATGTGGAGGTTGACTTATTCATTCGATCTGAAGCCTAGGCAACCCAACTTCGAGAGTGGTCCATATTTCATCCATCGATTCGAAAATTCTAGGTCAGCATAAGTGGTATATTCAAATTTTTGAGTTCTTCTTAATTCATCCATAAACTTCTTCTAAAGCTTGATTCGGACTCGTGGAGTGTGCTAATGGTATACTTTGTATTCCATGAGGTAGTTTGGGGGTGGTGGTTCATCCAAAATTATGATTGCTCAAGCATAAAATCCATATCAGTATAATCCATTAATGCATATGGTTGCTACACTCACTTCGCACTTGAGTTGTCACTCTTCTTTGATGCTCATCGCCCAATCACGTGATTCTTGCCGTCGCCACAAGGTGAGCCAATGATTTGTTAACTCGATGATAGGATCCATTGTGATTGAAATGCTATAAAACAAAAAATAAAATTCAAAGTAAAATGGACAAAAAGGAAAAAATAAAAACAAGACTAACTATATCCAAAAAGTAGGTAAAGCTATTTCAAATCAATATTAATAAAGCACCAATTCCCAAAGAATCGCCAAAAACTCGATGTCGATTTGTATGTAAATGTACGCCTATGGGCAAGTGCATACGTCACCTCAAGTAATATAATGATAAGTGAGTATCGTTCCCAAGGAGAATCGTTACTACACCGACCCACCCAACCTGTTCTATTCGATGGTGGAAAATCTATAGAAAACTCATGCATTAATTAATCTGGGCCATGCACACTGATCGTATAAAGACTAAAAAGCCTTAGGGCATAGATTTCACCTAAGCAATGATGTATGAACCTCCAAACCCAATTAATCGATGATCAATTTTATCATGAAGATGGCGATTTCACTAATGTATATTCAAGTCTCTCTCGAGCATCCGCACACTACCCTTAAAAAAGGTTATACTGCATCTCTGCCTCAAACCATCATAACTAAGGATGCATTGAACTAGATAAATCTTAATACCACACCTAATCTCACTTATATCTCTATCTCATGATAATTAGATGGTAAATCATCCATGGTCTAATTTTAACTCTCACTTCTCAGATTTTGAATCAAACCACAAATCATGCAAATAATGATACCCACTGTAACACCCCAAACATTTGTTTTAAATGATTTTTTTTCATGGAATTTAAGTTTTAGGTGTTTTAAGGTCCATCATGATTTTATAATAATTTTTAGGAATTATTTCTCAATTAAATGGAATTTTAGGAAAGTATACCCAAGAAGGTCAAATTCTGAGTGCGCTTGACCGAATAGAATTTTTAAAAATACCTACGAATGAAATAAATTATGGAATTTTTATGAAGCAAAGTAAGGTCCAATATATGTTATAAAAAATAAAATTAATGAAAATACATGAATAAAAAAATACGAACAAAGGGAACTGGGGGAAAAGTCATCAGATTAGCGGACTAAGGCCAAAGAGACATTTTTAATAATTCCTGTGGCCTAAAAAAATTAAAGAAAAACCGTGACTTAAGTACAATATTGAATTAATTTTTAAAAATATTAGGCCTCAGAAAATCGGAGCAGAAAACAAAGAAAAAATTGAAGAACCTTAGGTTCTCCATTCGTTTAACCGGCTGGGAAGGAAGAAAATTTTAATGCAGCCAATTCCCTTTGAATCAACCTGTGATTTTTCATGGTGGGAGACTTCTGAAGGTATATTAAAGTGTCATGGTTTTTAATTTTGGTTTTGCATGGTCTGTATTGGAGGAAAGGGGCTGAATTGATAAATGGTTATTGCTTTGGATGGTCAATTAGGCCGTTTGAATGAATTAATTGTTCTAATGTGTATGCTAGGTTGCAATTGCATTGAATCTATAAAATGTGACCTAAGAGGTAAGGAATTAAGTCTGTATGTTTAAAATTTGGGGAAAACGTATTTAGAATGAAATTGAGGTGGTAATTAGTGGAATTAAGGTTGAATCGAATAATGTGAATTTTGTTTGAAGGTCGACTTGGACAGAATCATAGAGGACCCTAATGGACGAATTTTAGGGCCAATTTTGACATCATTGGAAAGATATGGATGTTAGTGAAATTTTTCCACTGGTTTCAGGTCTTTTCGACGGCCGGCAGAGAAAGATATAGGCAAAATACTAACTGATGCGCACCTACCAAAAAAAAAAAAACAGTTTAGTGATTAAACATTAGATATAAGAAATTAGTTGTGAAATTGAATATTAAAACTATAATTTCGGTATTTAGATGTTAAAAGGCAGAATGTTGAAGGTAAGGAAAGTAAAGGAGATTTTAAAAAAATTTATTTAAAAAGATCAAGTGGGCGACATTAAATTAGAAACTAGTAAACTACTTAATTAGTGGTGAATAACAAGGTATGGCTGCTATGATTTTGACGTTATCTTTATATTTCTTTCTGCATGAATATCGGGTATAGCAAACGAAGTCAGCTCACACGCTCAGGTGAATATCTAGCCGAGCCCTGACTAATAGGAGGTGAGTAAATTTATATCATCGCATTTTCGCACATTCAAATGTATAGCTTGTTTTCATTGTTCGACTTGGATCGTAGTAATCGATCATGATTGGCATCTTATTCTCGAGCATTCATTGAATTGAATTTGTCATATGCCACAAGTCACGTGTCTTGATGAATATTCATGCCGAGCACTACGCCTAACTCTTCTATCGTATTTGGTGTTATCTCGCTGCATCGAAAATGGCCGCCTATAACTTGTAAATCAAGCACTTATTCATGGTATGAATCATGTAAAGCCTAACCGATGGGGAGAGGTCATCAAGCTATGTGCACATGGTACCTTCTGGTGCGGGCAAAGCCAGTGCCTTCCTAGAGAGGTGGTAAAACTTCAGCGAGAACCCTGTACCGTTTCACTGACCGTCGAATGTACTGATTCCAAGATAAAGGTAAAAAGGAATGTACATTCCAAAGATAAAGGTAAAAGGAATGTACTGATTCGAATGGTAAACTATATTTCCGTGTTTCAAACCCTAAATCTCTTTGATATTGTTGTTCATATTGCCGCTATTTGTTGCATAACCTATGTACTGATTGATCGATTACATAACCATCCTTGTGGAGTCGCCTTGAGTACATAAATTCACAAGTATGGTGATATATTTTACTCACAGAGTTATTCTACCCCTCGTGATTTCCTATTTTCGTGGTAGACAGAGAAAGGAGAATCCAGCATTTCTTGACCACTTGGATTCTATTTGAAACATGTAATGGATTATTATTTTGTTTATTTGGTGAATGAGAGTCTAAGTTTTAAGGGGCTCCACGGGTGAATTAACTTGGTTATCACAATTATTTGGTTAAATCGATAAATTTTAAATAGTTGAGTTGATAAATTTTGCTTTTGATGAAACCTTATTGATATTATTGGATTAGGACCGCTGAGGTCGTTTTTTGTTAGTGGATGACCACTGAGGTTCATTTGTTATGTTATTTAAGATAATATCATGATATGAGATTTTGAGTTAATTATTAGTAGATTTTAGATTGATATTGAGAATAATGTGATCTCTGGTCATTTGTTATAGAAACGAATAGGTCTTGCCGAATTTTCGGTAGAAATTATGGGACTTAGGCTTGCTACGGGTTTTGGTGGCCTTAAGCCTACCTATTCCCTAGAGCCGGTCACAGCCTATAAAAGTGGGATGTGACACCCACAAGCATTAAGATCCAAATGAAATACTCAACATAAATATGAAATAAAACATCAATGAATATAAATTAGGAGAGATTCATACAAACATGTCTTTGGCTACATCTAAACTCTAAGAAAACTAACTAAAACATAAGTGGAAAAGTAAATACAACCATCAAAATAAAGAAAAACGGAAAAGGAAAGAGAGAAAACAAATTTGGCGTTGAAGCTCCCTTCTTCTCCTCAATTATCTTCTTCTTCCTCAAGTGTTCTTCCTTTTCCAAGAACGAACCCTAGAAATCTCTCTAAGAACAAACCCTAGGATGTTTCCACCCAAAAAGAGCTTGTTCTCCCTAAAAAACGCCCAAAATTCGTCCCATATCGTCCTCCCCTCGATTCCTCGTGTTTGAGCTTTAAAACCCTCCATTATGGGCTCAAAATGGGCTAAAAATCCACCAAAAACCAACCCCGAACGTTGCGACGTCGTTTGGCAATGTCAACAACGTCGAGATGCTCTGTTTCTCCACTTTCTGCAACGTCGCGATGTTGCAGCAGATCCCCTATTTTTGCACCAAATTCATAAGACCATAACTTTGTCATCCGAACTTCGATTTGGGTGTTCTTGGTACCGTAGGAAAGATCTTGAAGTGTAGAATCTAGATATGGCCAGAAAAAAACACTTTAGAAATGATTATAAATACTAAATGTACAAAAGTCTCCAACTGGTAACTTTTGAGCTCTCTTCTCTTCTTCCTTCAACTACCAAGAGTCATAACTTTGTCATTTGAAGTCCAAATGGAGTGAATAAGGTCTCTTTGGAAAGCCTGAGAAGTATCCTATTCATCCATATCAATATTGTAGCAATTGGGGATCATTGTGTAGCTTAAAACATCAAAACATAGTAGCTGCTTCTGCATGTGTTGTTTGTTGATTTTTGGGTTTTATCTCTTTGTTTTTGCTCCATATTGGCTCATGGATGACCTAATCACAAAATTGAACATTTTGAGCATTAGATCACTTATTCATATAATAAAACTACTAAAAATATAAGTAAAACATAGGGATAAAATGAGTATAAAGTATACTCATCAGATCCTCATTAGTCCAATGGAAGATTGTTAGAATTAACGAAAGAGATGAACCAAAACAGGTCTAGCAGGTACGCCTAGGCAGAGAAATGCTACACCTAGGCAGAAAGGTTCACCTTGGTGGAGAGGTCTCGGCCTTAGACGGAGCATTGCTATGGCCTGGGGCGGGACAAAAATCTGGTGAAAACTTGCTTGGAGCCATTTAGGCGAAGGTGTCTCCGCCTAGGCGTGCACTCCTACGCCTAGGCGTAGGGGTGTTGTGCTGAATGCATAAATGGCCATATTTGACCCTTTTTACCAGAAATTTCCTTCTAAACTACAACCAAAAACACATTTATAAACCATAAAACTCATCTATACCCACCAACAATATTTCTAATAGGATTTTTCTTTCACTACTTAGACAAAGTGGGATTTCCATACTAATAATCCATACAAATCTATACTATACTTTCCATACCTGGTTTCTTGAACTTCTCTTCTTCCTTTCTTCCTCCTTCTTCTTCTCTTTCTCTTCTCTTCTCTTCTCTTCTTTCTTTCTATCCAAATGCCCTAACTTCCTATACCAAAAATGAGTTATTTGCTAAGGTTATGTTTGGCTTTATCCAAAATTTGACATCAAATTCCATTTTTCTATTTGGTCCTTTCTTTTTATTTTAATTGCAATTTAATTTATAAATATTTCTATATTAGCATATAATCTTCTTATCATATGACCTTTAGGTCCTGAATTGGTAAATTACTAATTTACCCTTAACTCTTGTATAAATTCCTCATATTTGCTTAATTTATTTTTATTTTTAGCATTATTTTATTCCCGAAAAATAGACATTTACTTTTATTATACCCTAAACATGTTATAAAATTGTCAGGGTATAATTTGAAGTGTTACAGTCATAATCATTCATCATTCTTGGTGAGTGAGTTGTAAGCTCGGTACTTTGGATTACGTCCAACGGAGTCCCACGGGTGCATTTCATAGCTTTGAATAAAGTTGTTTATCGAAGACTGTCCAATGTTTTTGAACAAAGTGTTTTATCGGAGATTGTCCAATGCTTTTATTAAAGAGGTTTATCGGAGACTATCCAATGCTTTTGAATAAAGTCAAGCATTCGTGAGACTGCTCAATGGCTATGAATACAAGCTAAGCCATCTGGAGTGATGTCCAATGAGTTTTAAAAACAAAAAGTTATTGTTTTGGATAAAGGGTAATTGGGTGAAACACAAATGACAAGTTTTTACACTTGGCATAAGCATGTGTGAGGGAGTCTATGAGGACTCGTGTTAAAGGCATGGTGAGTGACACTTCATTCATGGCATGTAGGCATTCCAGAGTGAAAACTGCATTTTACTTGGAATGTTTGATTGTGTGAACAGGGCATTGCATGTGCATTTAGGTGGGAGTAGCCCCTATAGGAGTTTACCCTACTGGGCATTGCTCACTTCATCATGGGACCCCTTTCGTGCACAGAGTATGCAGATGTTTCACTCGAGGCCGCAAGGCAGCTATGAAGAAAGTCGTTAATTTTCAGAAGAAACTTGGAACAAACTAGTTCTAAATTTGTTTTTTGTGTAAAAAGAATTTAAAAATATTTGGAATAACCTTGTTCTAATTTCTGTACATTTGTAAGAGTGTTGTAATTAAACTCTTGAGGACTATGGTAATTAGTCCTGTATATTCTGTAGTGTGGATGAGTAGGTCTGATTAGCTAATTTTCCCTCATAATCGGGTCCCAAAGGAGGTCATTATATTATATTAGGCCATGTCGCCAGTCGCTGTGTTCTTTGTACAAGCCAGCTTGGGGTAGAGCTCCCCGTACAAAGGAGACTTTGTCCGATTTTCGTTAAATCATGGGTCTCGAAAAAGGGGATACGATGGTGTGGTGTTAGGTTACCCGACATCCACGAGTCTTCTACGGTCGACAAGTTGTCACCGCACCCCCTAAGCCACGCCATAGGTTTAATCAATTATCCTCATCGATATCACAATTAATCTCAAAACAAGCTCAACCAAAAACAAAAACAATCTAAAAATGAAAAAATTAACCTAAAAACTGCAAACATATAAAGGCAACTAGAACACACAAGAAACTAAAGGAAAACACTAAAAATGGGATAATTGAAGTTGTTGGAAAATTTTTAAACCTAGAGACACCCCCTTAATACCCCTAAACATAAAACATGCATTGCCCTTAATGTATGAAATATGAAGGTAAGAACAAAGGACTCCCTTAGATGATCAAATGTGATCATTAGGCTCGGGTTGAGGTAGGTCTTGATGAAACTCCCTCAGTAAGAATTAGCTTCAATGTCTTGAAAAATACAAACAAAAACCAAATAAACATTTAAAATAAAATCAAAATGCAACACAAACTAACATAACTAAAAACAAACTAAAATAATAAATGGATAAAAATCCTTATTTTGCTTTTCTACTTGGGTTGCCTCCCAAGAAGCTGCTCCGTTTTTAGAGTCCAACTAGACTCTTTATAGAAGTTCGAGATCTTCTCTTTGGCCCCTCATCCATCATGGCCAATACTCCCTCTTCATCCTCATCACTCGTGAGGATGAACTTCTCTACCTCCATATTATGTGATGTAAACTCAAATACCAACTCTTTGGTGGGGAAAGATTTGATCTTTAATCTAAATCCTTTAAGAGTGTCCTCTTGAAGGAACATAGGAGTGTGCTCTTCAATTGGTGAAAATGAGCTCTTTATCTTCATGCACGCCCTCCTTTCCTCATCCATTATTGGTATGCTTTGGTGCAGGCTGAACTTCATTTTCTCCTTACCAACAAAAAATGTCATTTTCCCATGTTTGGCATCAACCTGCACTTGACTTGTGGCAAAGGAAGGTTTTTCTATAGCTGAAACTTGTCAGTCCTCTTCCATGCCAAAAGTGAAAGAATCAATGGGGAAATTGAACTTGTCAACCCCAACCAAAATATTTACAATTCTCATCCATGGATGTTGCACCTCAACTTGCATCGCCTTCAATTATGGCTCTTCCTCACTAGCAAGCTCATTCTTCTCAACCAATGACGAGACTTGAAATTCTCTTTCAAGGATCAAAGACATTTTGTCACATTCCATTATGTCCTTGTTTTCATCCAATGTAGGGCTTGAAAGTTCATATTCAAGGCTCAAAGTTTCGTTTTCACAGTACCGTATGTCATCATTCTTTATGTCGCTTGGGAGTTGCCTTGAAGATTTTTCCTTTAGAACTTTTGCTAATTCCCCAGCTTGTATTACTGTTATTTCCATGATAATTTCTCTATTAAGATTTTTCAAATTGGTGTCCAAGTCTGCTGTCATTTTGGCATCCATCTTGGTTCCCATGTTTGGCCACCACAATTCTAGAGCTTCTTTATCCTTCTTAATTTATTCCTTCAAGACAAGAAATAGTTCCTCATCATATGGTTGCCTGCTTTGTTCTTGATAATTGGAACTTGAACTTTCTTGACTTTGCATACTTGGATTTCCATAGGAGAAATTGTTGTATGTCCCCTAACCCGAATGATAGTAGCTTGGCACAATGTTGTGGGGTTGAGAGAAGTAACCTGCATTGTTGTTGAAATAATTCGCCCCTTCAAAATTATAAGCTTGTTGGTTCATAGAGGCTTGTGCTTGCCTTGCAATGATATCTTCCCATGTTGGTTCTCTTTAGGTTACTCAAGAAGAAAATTCTTTTTGGAGGGAGTAGAAGAATTCATTTATCGCTTCGTTAGACATTATGCTCAACACCTTCCATAAAAATACAAAATAAAAGAAAAAAAATAAAGTATACAAAATACAAATAAGAAAAGAAAAATTTTGCTCAAATTACCAAACTTCTCTTTTTCCAAAATGTCAATCCAAACACCAAATAGTACCTTCCCCGATAACGACGCCAAAAACTTGTTAAGTTGTTGGTGTATCGCCAAAGACTTGTTAGGTCCCAAGCAATGGTGCTAAGAACTTGTTAGGCCCTTTTTATAAGAACTAAATCTCACTGCAAGTATACGGATCACACAAGTATTACATGATTTTCAATTTAAGATCCAAAATATTGTTCCCACGAGGATTGTAAGTTTTATGGGGGATTGAGTACCATGGATATTGGCTTAGCTTACTATCTGAGCATCTAAATGATTTGAGATGAAAATATAAAAATAATAAAAACTAAAATAAACAAAAACAAAGTGATTTGTGAAACCTGGAGTAATTGAATAAAACCAGGAGAAAATGACTTAGAGATGAACTAGGGTTAGTTATCTCTACCGGGATGTATAAGGATTCATCTAGATAAGGCCCGGTTTGAATGAATTATAACTTGAATTGGTCTAAGGATACAGTACAAGGATCCCACTTCCGTGTCCCCCTTTGTATTTTCTCACACTATCCACCTATTCACAGTTATGTCCATCTAGGTCGATAGGGCGATACTTTTCAAAGGCATTTTTCCTTGGGAGCTTTATTATGACAGTTACGTCCTTACAATAGAGCTGCATGGACTAAGTTCGGATTGGTCACAGTTACGTCATTACAATCCTCACTTTATACATTTGGTGTCCCTTCTGAGTCAAATCCGCTTAGTACTAGACCTTTCTAATTCCCTAAGCCTCTTTAACTAGGTTAATTAGAATCCCGATTAACTGAATCACACCTTAAGAGAATCAGAACCAGATTTTAAGGCGTAATCCAAGTGTCACCAAGGATCAAATATATGATTCTCCGCATGTATCAATTAACTAAAACCTTAGTATTCCAAAGATTTAACACTAAACACAACAAATCAATCATAAAACATCAACTTAAACTTCAGAGAATTGAATGAATCTCACAGCATGCAAAAAATGCGGTGCTCCGCCTATGATGATTTAGCTAATATTTGGATTATCAAACCACAAATTCTTATTAATAATAAACACAAAATTACAGACCCGAAAGAAGAAAAGATAAAGCCAAAGCAGGTTTCACTTTGTAAACAATCGCTGAATCGAGCTGAAATCTACGAGTTGTGCTTCTGCGCGATGATGTTACAAACAAAGTATTACAGGCAAACACAAATCTAAGTAAGAAACTAACACAAAAAAGATGGAACTTATTAAGAGAAGAAACTACAGAAGAGATCCTCTTAGAGATTTTGAAGACCAGTAATTGAACAAAATAAATGACCCATATGTGAAAAATAGTGTGGTGAAAATGGAAGTTTTGATGCTCCTAAGCCGCCTACCTTAATCAAACAGAGAGATAAAAATTGTGTCTTCTCAATATCTTCAAACTTTCGTGACAAGAACTCTGGGTTCATGACCTTGCCAGTGTGTTTATTTCTTTTGGGGACTTCAACGTGCGAGCAGGCTTGAGTCTGACAGACTCTTCCTGTTTCAAGTGTAAAATTTCCCATATCACCACTATACTTATTATTCTATCGGCACAACTTGGTTTTCCTTTAAAATTGTAAGTACAGTGATGAGTGGAGAAACTTAAAGAAGATCGTGGTCTGTCTGAATCCTTAAGCGCCAGGAAAAAATTAAAATTTTACGAAAGGGTAAAGCGAGTGTTTACGATTTCCGGCGGAAACGGGAGTGCTGATCAGAATAATGAAATGGACTGTACCATTGAAATCGTCTGAAGTAAATCTCGATACCTAGTGATATCGTTTAGAATTCTAAGGCAGTTGGAATTTCACATTTTGAAAGTAACGAGGGTGTGGGTAAACAACACAACAAGCATGTATTCCATGGTGCAGTGACTGACTATGACATGTGTGCAACATGAAGAGAGGAAGGATGGTGACTCATAGGATAGATCAGAAAAAATGAAGAAAAAAGACGAAAGGACCGCCTACCTGGTAAGGAAGATAGTGCGGAGAAATTTACCCACTTTGTCGAGTTAAGTTGTTCAGGTGTGGAAGGAGGTAAGAAATAAAGAGATAAAAGAAAATACAAAGGAAGGGAAACGAGGAAGTGTTTCTTGTGGTTTTTTGTTTATGGGAGAAGAGGAGAAGCCTGGTGACTCTACCTCTAAAAGATCTGGGAGATCAGCCATTAGTTTGATGTTGAGATGACCCAGTTCATCACCACGTGAGCAGTGCTGTTGGGAGGCTCTGGAATTTGCTCAGTAGGAATTTTCCTACTCGGATTATTTCTAGTCTAAGCGACCATTGTATGGAGTGGGTTTTCTTTAAGAGCGTGGTGTACAGTTAGTCAATTTTGGAAGTAGCGTTGTGCTTGGGATCCATTGAGTGATCTGGGATTGTTAGTTGTTATTGAATTTGTGCTGTTTTTATGTGTTATTGTTAGGAAAAATTAACCTTGCCATATCTGATTATTTCAAAAGCTCCCGCATGCTTAACTATGATGTGCGCTGGTCTTGATGGATGTGAATTATATGTATAAATATAATTATCATGATTTATTAATGTTGCATATGAAGTTTCATCAGCAGCATAACATAGTTGGCATGAAATAATGAGTTTACATTTCTTGTGCCAGGGTATCGCGTGAAACTGGTGTGAGTGCATGACATGGGTTTTGAATGGATCATATCGGAGAGTTGTCCAATAAATGAATTTGATGTCAGTTTGCGTCGATATAATGTTTGATGTCGATTGTCATAAATGATTGACGTCGGAGGGTCATCTATTAATATTATGACGCCGGGTTGTCGATATGTTTAATATTGGAGGGTTACTCGATGTTTTGATATCGAAAGGTTGTCAATGAGTTTAAAAAATCTTTTTAAGGCAGTTTTCTTGAAGATGTGTGCTGGTGATTGGATGCTCAAAAGTGCTATTTTGAACCATGTGTTGTGGGTTTTTGAAGCCTTTTGTATATCAACATAGTGTTAAGCACATTAAGGTCCACGAAGCTATGCTGCGATCACACATTTTGTGGCGGCAAGTTGCGATTTTACAAGCTATATTTATGCCAAATTGTTGGTCAATCCAAGCCTGAAGAATTAGTCAAACTTCTAACATTGCGGATATGAAGGCCAGAAGAAGAACATAAAATGTCGAAGTGTTGCGGGGAAATTTGGTAGAGGCGCTGCGAGTACCATGACCTCCTTCATCTACCAAAATTTCCTTCAGCCACTACTTGTTATGTCTCACGGCCATTGTTCATTCATCTGCTATTGATAGCTTCTTGCCTTCCATGTATGACTCTTTGTCTTTGTTTCTTGTTTGTATCCCTGTGGCAGCACTAGTTTTGATTAACACTTCATTTTAGCATTGTGTATATAAACACATCGCACCATGAAAACTTTTGCTCATTAATAAATAGGCGGGGAACCTTCGGTTTCTCGACTCTTTTCTTTCCTTCACTTTCTACCTCATTTCTTCCTTTCTTGTTGAACTTGGAAAGCACCCTCGGATGACAACGGAGGATAAAGCGGCCAAACACTTTCCTCCTTGGGGAAGGTACGCTGAGTGGGATCTTAAGGGTGGGAGGGTTCCATGCTGGCTACGCAGGTGATGCTGTGGTAGTTTTGTGTTTTCCTTTCTAACTTTAGGACATCCCTTCCAGATCACCTCACGAATGGCTATTTGGTAGAGGCTTTGCGGGTTCGGATGTATGCTGGGATCGAGGACCTGTAGTTACCCTCTATGACCCATTGGAAGTTAGTCGAGGAGACTTGTTTTCTTTGTCGACCATTGTTGCTTTCGATGAACACCATTTTCAAAAGATAAATCACATATGGTTTGGGTTTTGGCTGAATGAGATCGGTTAGAGGTAGCCACCATCTACTGTATACTCACCGCTTGGAAAAAATGCCGACCACAGAAACCTGGGTTACTTCGAATCTGACCGATGACGATGCTTCTGGGATCTCGCATTGTTTTCGTATTTTCTTCATTTGTTTCAGCTCTCAAACCACAGTTCTGGCTTGTTTTTGTTTCAGAAAATCAGACCGATTACTTGCCCGACTCTTTGTAAATCATTGTAGAAGAAAACCATGCCAGTTGGTGACCCTAGAGCCTATACTCAGTGCTTGCGATCCTGTTACTTGACCCAGCTATTATGACGGTGCGTCTTTTCTTCAGTTCAATTCACCCTAACACGCTCTAAGAATGAGCATCTGCGCGCCTATAAATGTTTGAAGATGTGGCGTGTACCCAAATGTGCCCGCCACTTCATCAGGAGTAAATGGCGTTACTTCACGCATGGCATAACGATGGTTGATTATCTTTGGATTAAACATGGAGCCTGGACTCGGCATTTTGCAAACCACCCCAGTTCGAAGCTTCTCGAGTTGAGAGAGAGCGCTGGCGGTTTAGGGAACCTGATCTCCCCACCACTTTGTTTTCAGTTTTCTTACTTTATGTTATTTTATTTTGATTTCTTTAATTTTTTCTTCTTAATTTCTGTTTTGGTAATCTTTGTTTTAGGTCATTCATTTTTCTGACATTTTTTAATTTTCTTTGTATTTATTTTTCTGAGGTTTAGTTAAATTTTAGACATAGGCAAATATACATAAATTCATAACTTAAAAATTATATGTACTAAATTGATTAACTGTATTTTCATATAGATATTGTGTTATATCTTTATTATTATTATTATTTTTATAATTATATATTCTATATATATCTATATACTCTTACTATTATATATCATATATATATATATATAACATATATTTGTTCTTTAAATATATATAAAAAAATTATTAAACAAAAACTATAAATAAAATAAAAAAAATTTCGTAGCTTTACCATGACTTTCGCCTAATTTTGTTTCGCTCACCTTTCTCGACGACTTCGAACTCAGTTTTGAGAGCAGCAGCATTTTGGTATTGTTGGAAATAAGTGTAGAATCCATCCCCTTTGAAAAAATTTACTTTTGAAATTGTGCTGAAGGTGTAATTTCCATCTCCATAGTCACTTTTTCACTCTACTTTTATTCTCTTGTTTATTTGCTGACCCAAACGGGTGAATGGAGATGTCGATGGAAGCTGCGAAGTCTCCCTGCTCTAGCAATTACATTTCATCAAAGGTAGCACTTCCTTCTCTAATTTCCAATCCAAGCGTGGGACAACGTGTGACGGCGGTTTGGGGGGAAGTTAGCGAAGTGACATTTGACTATGTTTTGTTACTGCTGACATGACCCATTTTGTGATGTTCATTAGCTTCTTTGGTTTTCCTTTTGCATGAAGGCGTCACCTCTATACAACTTACTTTTTCAATTAAAAAAAAAAATTGCACCAACACCATGTTTCTATACCTAACTGGTTTGAAAATTTGAAACATTGTCCCGATTTCTTTATGTTAGATTGAACCATTCTAATAGTCTGAATTAGATGATTAGTTGAATCCTTCTTTGCTTTTACCCTTTTCTTCCTCAGCTAACCACACACTATGCACATACGAGGTTTTGTTTTTCAATAGAATTTGGCTTGCCTAACCTCTAAAGATACACATGAAGACATATCCTAGTTTAGTTGATCACCTTTAATAGGTTAAGGACCATGAATAGAAGGCCAATGTATGTTTAAAAGAAATAAAGAAAAACAAAAGAAAGAAAAGAAGAAGAATTGCAGCATTTGTGTAGAAACTTCGCTGATTGAGGGTGTACGCTGGCAGCCGTAAGCCCTATAGCTAAGCGGTTGAGTCTGAGCTTGCATTATATATACATGGTGGATGGGTAAAGGTTTAGCGAGTTGTAGTGAAGTTTGAATCATTCGAGTCAGGTGCAAACTAGAAAGTTCTGACAGAAAGATCTTATGAAGCATTTCAGCAGCAATTGGTTGCAGGAGCAGTGATCCTGCCCCATGGACTGGTGGAGGTGATTTCTCTCGTGCTTCCACAACACAAGTTGCGGAGACAGAGTGAGTCTCTTTGATCTCTTTGGGTTAGTTAGTGTCTGAGTGTGCGGCGGCTAGCTTGGTTGGGGGAGTGCGATTTAATTCTGTTGGCTTGATCAAACAAACAGGTTTTGTAGTGGAAGTCTGGTTGATTCTATTGCTAAGAAAAGGCTCTTTGATACTCAATTTTGTATGGTATTCATTCTCTCTAGAGATGTTATTAGGCAAGGTTTGATTGATTCTCTGGTAGAAGGGTTAGGCATTATATTTCAAACCTTTTGAATATAATTTTTGTAGACACAAGAAAATTTTCAGATTTGTTTTACATCTTTGTTTCTTTTCTTCTGTCTGTTCTAAGGACTATATAATCTCTTTGGTTGGTGTATTGGTGCTCGAATTTCTGTCTGGAGGAAATTTTGTTTTATTGCGGGTTTGAATACTTTTGTGTTTACAAATCGGCACTAAATAACGACCTAAGCACAGTAAGGTCATTCTGCACTCACGATGTCATTTGTAGCAAATTTTTGCGATTTTACAAGCTATTTATGCCAAAATTGTTGAATTAATCCAAGCACAGAAGAATTCGAGTCAAACTCTTGTGGTCAGAGACCCGGGCAGAAGAAAGAACACATAAAATGTCGGGTGGCTGCGAGGAAATTTGGAATTTACACTCAGCTGTTCATCACCACTTTCCTTCTGCACACCTTTGACATCTGCAGCCATTGTTCATTCATCCCTGCCTTTATTGACTTCTGTCTGCGCCTTTACCTTTGACTCCTTTTTGTCTTTGGTTTTTCTTATTTGTCCTTTGTAATAACTTTTCGTTTTAATAGTTCTTTGTAATTTTACTTACAATTTAGATATATAAACTCTATTATTCTGTAACCAAAAACTTTTGCTCATTAATAAAATAAGTGAGACCTTTAAGCGAAGGATTCAACTATTTTCTTTCATACTTTCTCTGTTTTCTCTTTCTAACTCTTGGTTTTGGAAGCTGCATCAAAGGATGCAGGAGGATGAAGCGTAAACCCTTTCCTCCTTTATGAGCTGGAGGCGCTAGGTGCGGATCTTATTTGGAGGGTTCCATGTTCTTCACGCGGTACTCTAGTGTCTTGTGTTCCCTTTCACTTAGGTTTTTATCCTTCAGATCTCTGCGGTTGACATTCACGGTAAGCTTTTAGGTTTGGTGGATGTATTGCTGAATCCTTTGAGATTCGTGAATTATGACCCATTGGGCGATTGTGGGCTGTTTTCTCTTATCATTGACCATTGTTGCTCAGTGAACACCATTTTTCAAAAGGATAATTATTTTGGAACAGGTTTTATAGCTAAGCCAGTCGGTTACCGGGAGATGTTATAGGTGTCACTCTACAACCTCAAATGACACAGGGACCCTTAGTTGCCCTAGGATCCTAAACTGTGATCTTGATAACTAGAAGGATCTCTTTTATTATTTTTCTTATTTTCTTAGTTTATTTTTATTTGAAGGCACTAATTCTTATTTGTTTTACCTTAAACACAAAATCAAACCAAATTCACCATTTTATTCTTTGTAAATCATTCGCATGAAGAAAACCTGTGAGTTATTGAGAATTTTATATGAATGGCTTTGCTAGGCGTTAAGAAGTTGATTATCAGATATGTGATTAATTTTATATAAGTAGCACGAATCGATGAGGAGTGGTGGGACTTCCTAGAGACATGGGCATGACATGTAGACATTGGGTGAAATGATTATGTTTTTTGCACCCAGAATAGGTGTTAATGTGTGAATCATGACATTATTGTACGAATTGAGGAGAGTAGCCTTGCAGGGTTTTCTTTTACTGAGCATTGCTCACCGTCGTGGAAAAAAATATTTTACCTATTTGATTGTTTGCCAGGATGGCATGATATCTTAGTTCATGAAAGAGACCAAATTATGGCGTGTTATGTATTGCAGATAGACATTATCTGGGTTGTTAAATTTGACGAAAACAGTTTTAAATATATGTAACAGAGAAAGAGTTGTAATAAAACTCATTTTGTATGATTTATGCGGTCTAGAAACTTTCGAGGTTTAAGTGCACTAAATGAAAGAAGGTCTCTTAGGAAAGGGTTGGAAATGTAGGAAATGGCTAGAATATGGCGCGCTCTTTACGCATGTGCTGGATTAGGTTGACGGGCGGGTTTTCTCGGTCACGACTGGCTTCTGGTTTGTGTGTGTGCAGTAGGTTTTTTATTGACAAGCGATTTGGTCTGGGGATGTTCTTGCGGTTGCGACCACCATGACAACTCTCTGTCATGATAATGTCACATGGAGGTTCCTGACCATGACCCGAGAACGGTCACGGCGGTTGATGGAGCTGGATTTAAGGCTAAGAATTTCATGTGCGAATTTGCACTGTCACGCGACGGTAGCCCAAAGCCGAAGGATTGGTGTTGCGGCATGCGCGCCGCGTCATTAACGAGAGATTGTAAGAGAGATTCTATGTTCACGATGAACGCTGATCGTTATTCGCGACGAGAGAAGCTGGTTAGGGCGATTCCATGTCGCGACAGAGTTTACTATGTCATGATAGGGAATGAAGGCAATAGAAGGTTTAATTAATGTGGATGAGGTTTCCGTATGGCGGAGGTTGCTGTAACAAAGGGTGTTTTTTGAAAGATGCGACGCGCGAAACTTGTTGTGGCGAAGAGCGAGGCGAAAAATCCCGTATTCGGCGGAAGTTTAACCTGTGTCGTAGAAGATGAGACGGCTGAAGAAGCTTTACAATAACCGTGACGAGACGCTCTTGTAAGGTGAAAGCAGCGATATGGCGTTGGAAACTGGGTGGCGATAAAGCAGAACCACTGAAGACTATGAAAACCTTGACCTCCCACGGCCGGAGGCGGGCGTGGCAGCGTATCTTTAAGTGACACCGACAAGGACGGCGTGCGATAGAGTTGATGTCTGTGAGTTTTCCTGTTGCGGCGAAACCTCCCATTACAATAAGCGCATTGTATTGTGCTGTTCCAGCCAACGTTCGCGGACACACGTTATATGGACATTGTTCTTTGGTTTCCAGACACAGTTCTGGAATGGGACCAAAATAGTAAAAAAAAAACCTAGAGGATTTGGGAGGCATCATGGAAACTGAATCTCATTGTTATACAAAAGCATGAAAAGCATACTATAAATCTTAACAAAAAATTCACACCTATCAAATACCAAAACAATGAAAAGGAATAGGGTATGCAAAGAAAGGTAATCTAAGACTTTGAATTTGTGTATTTGATGAAAATATCTGAGAACAAATGGATTCTTAGATTAAAAACAAAAAGTAGATGGATCCATTGAAAGATACGCAGGCTCATTTGCTAATAAAAGGATACAAACATGAAACTTTCACCTGCACACTAATGGGTTGACCTCAATTCATACCCTCATTTCAGCTACTATTAGCTCATATATATTTAAACTACATCAATGAATACAATAATGTTACCTGTGGAGGGTTGGACCAGATCTATATGAACAACTGGTATGCTTCTCATTGTTCACTGGCGAGAACCTGAAGTGTGCAAAGATTTAAATCTGTTTGATTTTATGGCCTTGAGCAATCATCAGAATAGCGTGTTTTAAGATTTTTTGTTTATGTAATAATGTGTATATGATTTCACAATGATTGATGATGATCATTATGTTTCAATAATAAAAAAATGTGTTATTATCTTTACACCCAGATTGTTTTGGATTAGGAAATGATTTTGAATTTTAAATCCAAACTACCAAAAAGATGATTTATCAAATATTTTAGATAAAATATAAAATGAATAAACATCTTATTCATTGGAATAAAGATCTATATAGATCGTTTTAACCTAGATCTTCTAAGAACATTGTATTATGAAATTCCTTGAATAGGTGATGTGCAGGTGTAATCTCATTATTTTCATTTGAAAGTGACTAAACATAGTCGATGACTACAGAAGAGAAAAGAGGACCAGTGATTTAAGATTCCTACTACAATGATATTTGACAGAGTCTAGTATATGCTATAATGTGTACAGACTAAATATTTGTTATGTTGGTGGGGATAATAAGAAGCTATAAGAAAATCCTAGAATAATGCGGTGGAAAGTAGTAATGATGATTCTTGAGTATACTGCAGAAGGTACTATGTATATTCTGACATTGCTATGAACCAAAGAATTGAACTTAATAGATTATCAGATCATTGGGTGTGTAGTATGCTATTATGGATGTGTGCAGTCGCATTTGGATGTTTGTTCTTAGTTAATAAAAGTTTGTCTCATGAAGAAGCAGAGAATATAATTAGTAACTACAGACATGAAAAAAAACTGGTTTGTTCACTTTCCCCAGCTATAGTGTAATCTGAAGAAAGGACATTGTATAGTTGAGAAAGAGCAGGAATAGTTAAGAAGTTTTGGCAGCGATGATTGTCAATGGTGACGGAGTCAAGCGTATGATCGCTCGATGACTGTTGAAAACTTCTAAAGTGTCATTTGCAGGCGGGAATCAATCTTTGTATTTCTCCACATCGCCGTGGTTGTTATGATGATAAAATTGTCAGTTTGTTTTGTGAACGTAAGTATGGTGTGTTGATTATAACCGTATTCGTCATATATCTGGATCATCGTCGTTGGATCAAAGTGCTTTTGTATGAAAAAACCAATTAGATGTTTTCGCTATAATTGATTACCGATGGTAGCATACAATCATGTTTAATCATATAGCGGAAGAGCTAGTGTTGGCTTTCTACTGATAACCACGATCGTTATCATGATTGGATGAGACATAAATATATAATGATGATGATGTGAAAGTATAAAGATGATGGTATCATAATTAAATGAGATGGTTATAATAATGAATATCTTGACGAATCTGTTACCGTACTGTTTTTGTTAACTGAACGGTATTAACACAAAAGTTTTGAGAAGCTACGGTTTCAACTCTAATAACTATATGTGAAACTTTATGTGCATTAATAACATGGGCGATGATTTTGGCATCAGTTCTTTAGAAATATAGCAACATCTTCTTATGTATTTAATGACAGAAATGGAAAGTGATGATTAAGTCACTCTCAGTACTGAGATCTTGAGCTTATTCACAATTGTGATAACTATTATTATGCCATGAACTTTTAGATTATATCTGAGAGTTAGTGTTGCTACTTTGATATGTTTACAATGGAATGCCGAAATAATTTATCATTATGGGACATATTAGGCAAACAAATTAGTTTAGTCTGAAATATGAGCTTGAAAGAAGAGCTTTCTTTGAGTGCAGTGTAAAAAATGTGTTCACATGTATCGACCATTACTGTTAATTCTGGCACTGGCACGCTATTCGCCAATTATGAATATATTGTAAATGTTAAATAAAACTTCAGGGGACTACGTGCCCCATTAATAAACTAAATAGGATTTAGCGTTTATGAATTTATTCTATTCACTATCGAAAATTTTTGGTTGAAACTATATATATCCTAATGATTGGTTTATAACCAAATTATAGTGTAGCGCAGTCACATTCATTGTTTACTCTGATAACTGAGTGGAACTAAAGACTTGGACCAGTGATGGGAGAAGGTCATTATCTGTATGCAAGTGAGAGATGTTTCAGGTTGTTCCGATTGGAAGATTGCCTAAATTAGCATTGACGACCATTATCTATTATAAATAATTCATAGAGACATTTTATGAGTTTGAAAGATAATTGTCTAAAAAACTACATCCAAATATCGGAGGGAAGTTTTTCTCTCTTGTTTTACTCTACATACGAAGCAATGAGAGAAAGATATGTACCTCTTCTTCTCTAAATAAGTCTTTCCTTAAAATTGTTTTCCCTTTTCTCCGTGTGAAAACATGATGGTGGACTGAACTTGTTGCTGTAAACAGAGAATGGTTTATTTGTAGTTCCATTCATGACTTCCAAGCGAGAAAATGTAGCCGACCAGCAGACACTTGCGGATCTTGGCGTCAACACGGTAGCTGGGTGGGATTCGTTTTCTGCCTCATGGGCTTTAAAAAAGGCATATTTGGTTCCTAGAAAATTTGAAAGAAAATGCAAATGAAAGAAAATAGAGAAGAAAAACAGAAAAAAAGAAAAATGGAAGAAAATAAAATTATTGTTAAATTAATACGATACCTGAAAAGCTCAAGTTTTCCCTTGAGTTTTAAGAAAAAAATGTAAAGAATATGATTAACAGAAACTCTAACATGAAACTTATGACTTAGTTGTATCTCTTGTTTTTTATTTTTGAAGCGAAAGAAGCTTTGATGAAGCGTGATTGGTTTGGATCAGATCTTGAATTGATTTGAGAAATGGCTACAAGTTTGTCACTAGCTCGTAATTCAATAATTTTGAGTGGGAAAAGAAATATAAAGACAGTTGCCTTTAATCGTTGAAGAATTGGTGGAGTGCATTAATATATGGAAGGTGTGCCTTTGCGGGGCTTGACCCAAGTGGGTAAGGTTGTGGTGCTTTGACCATGGCTAAAATTGTGAAATTTGAAGGAAGGAGAAAAAGGTTTGGAACTGTGGTGGAGTTTGCGTGCGCAGACCAGCAGTTTTTTTTGATCTGAAAGTATCTGGGACTTCGTTCTTGTTAAGGATATTGTGGGTAGAATTTATGCTGTTTGTATTAGCAGGTGCTAGTTTGGATGTTAAGTTTGGCCTACAGGTTTCTGTGAACCTGGACTCTTCTGGTTGTTCACATACATTTCGAAATTTGTTATCTGAATGTTAGTTGGAAATTTTGATTTTTTTAGATTCTACAATGCTACTAATTTTGCTCTGTTTTTGTGAATTGGTCTCTATTTTTTCACACGCATGCATTAGTATTCCAACCTGATTCACATGCCTTTTCTAATGAACTCGCCATCATATTCAAGATGTTATTGTTTCCTTAGATTTTTTATTGGTTGAATGTTAGTGAGAGGGTGCTTTGTGTGCTTGTTTGAGGTGGTTATTTGTTTTGTGTTTGTTTGTTTTTTCTTTTTGTTTTAATTGATTTGGCATCCTTAGTATTACTCTTGTGTGTTGGGGTGTACCCCTGGCCTTTTGATTGTCCTTTATATATATATCATATATATATATATATATATATATATATATATATATATATATATGCCCTACTAAAAAAGAAAAAAAAAACACATCTAAACCATGAGGATATTCAAAAAGATTAAATAATGTTTTGAAGAAGCAGTCTATGGGTTTGTGTTGAGGCTCCAAGGATTTGTTTGTGACTTTATTACTAGGTGCTTGTGCAATGATTTCTCATTTTGATTCAAATAGAGCTAGATGACATTTGAAACTCTCCTATGTGGTGAGACCGGGAAGGCTCATTACAAAAATGAAAACACTAGAAGTGATGGTCACAGCTCTTGAAGCTCGAGTTCTGTCATCTTACTAGAAAAGGTACGATTACACTAAGGTCATTTGTTTTACTTAATGTTGAATAAAACTTTTTTTGAGTTGTTTGAATGTTTTCCTCTGCGATGCATATTAAGTTGTTTGTTTTTTAACATTGGGTAGTAAATAGGGATGACAACGAGGCTGAGTTATTCGAGTTATAGCGACTGTATAATAGGATGGCTTGATTGCTGTAAGGTGCGTTTGTCTTTTTGTTGAATAAGGCTTTTTGAGTTTTAATATTGAATAGTATATAATATTAAGTATTAGAAGTTGTTTGTTTTTCTGTATTATAGGTAGTGAATAGGGATAACTGTGAGGCAAGTTATTGTATTCCCACCCTATTTGCAATGGATAATTTAGTTTTAACTACAATCGGGGTTTTCATGGTTGGGTTTGTTTTCATAAATAGGCAGGTTTATAATTATTTATTAAACTTCATATGATTATATTTTATTATAACTATTTTATTTTATACTTTAATATAATATTATGTAATTAAATATTTTAATAATAATTTATAAAAATTCATAAATATTTTATTTTTATGAAGAATATCTATTGAAAATTTTAAATATAATAAAATAAAAAAACAATAATATAAAAAATTAAATAAAAAAATAAAAAATCAAATAAGGGATGGGTTAGGAATTCATTCTACTAAGCTTGTTAATTTTAAATGAAGACATGTTTGAGAATTGAAAATAAATGGGTGTAGGTTGGTGTAGAACCATCTCGAAAACCCCTGGTTTCATCACTAATGTGAGTTTTACACTTTTCCTCTTTTGTTGGATAATGGTGAAGTTTTTTATTGTTTGGTGGAAGATGACTTTTCAGACAGAGAAAAGACAGCACCTATTTTCTTTCTACTAAAACACTTGCAGAAGTTTCAGTAATAAGTCATAAAGATTTTAAAACAAAAAGCTAAATGTTGAAAGCATATTTGCTTTCTACAAAATCAAAACTCTATAGTAACCCTTAAGTCTTTCTATATCTACGGCTTAGCTGACATATAACATACCAGCAACTAATTAAGTTTAGGAGTGTGAAATGTTGCCGACCAATTTCGAGCGAGATAAAGTAGATGAAGCGGAAGAATTGCAAATAGTGATTGAAGTGATTTTATTCAAACAATGTAGTCTGTGAAGTATGACGTGAATAAAATTTATATAATATGTTTTCAATTGAATTTCTAACATGAAAAATTTAGTTCTTTTTAATTTGCTCTGTAAGTGGTGGCAGATGTGAAGTATAGTGTGTGAGGCCCATTCTGGGGAGTAATTTTCCTGTCTAATGGACCGGTTTGGGACGGAAAGTCTCTCTAGCGAAGGATTTCCTCTTTGTCCTGACGAGGAGAACCTCTGACAATTCTTTATTGCGCGTCGTGCCTAGTTTGTGTGGGGAGACTGTAGCCTCGCGTGCCTTAAAGCCTACTGTTGCCGCAAGCATTCGCCATAACATGAGACTATCCTCCATGGCCAAAACTGTCAAGAAGGAAATTCTTTGTCGCGACACCGGACGACCTAACTCTATCGCTACATGAAAATGCTATGTGCGACCACAGGCTAAGCTTATCAGGTCTATCACTGACATTGAGTTCTATCGACCTGAGGTCGACAAATCTTTATTAAAGCCCAGTATCCGCGACCACAAATCATCAACATCATGCGGGAACGATGTTAACCACGGAATCACCGCGACACAAAGATAGATGAAGCTTTGTGTCAGCGTGGCTGCGACCACCAGTATCGCCGTGCGTTAACCCTTGTAGCGCTGAGCGGTCGTGTGCTGGCACGGAAAACGGCGCCTGAGGCTGAAAAAGGGTACGTCACTGTAGTGTTCTGTCATGTGAGCATCGAAAATGGGTAGTAGCCCTCAGCCTCCACTGCACCCCTCCAGTTTTCCTTTTTCATGTTTTCCTTCAATCCTTTGCCTACATAAAGTTTATACATACGATAAAGGTATGAAATGTTAACTTTTACCTTTGGAGGAGTGCAAATAAGTTTTATTACAAAACTTATTATTTACATTTATCAAAACTGGATGTTCAATCAGAAGAATACAAAAGTATAGATAGGCACAACAGCCTTTTTCTAGTGGAAATCTCTTGGATCTGTTTTAGCTCGTTCTATACCTCTGGTAACTAAAAAATATTACTCGATGGGGTGAGCAGTACTAGTGAAGTTTTCCTACAGGGGACACTCGCCTAAATCACATGCGACAGCGTGTAAAACTTCCGATCATATTCCTATAAGGTGTCCTATATGGGAAATAAACTACACGGACATGTCTGTGCATGAAATGAACCTCATGCCCACAGTGCAAGTCTCGATAATTTCTCACGCGTACAGATGTGAAATCGATCATTCGTTGTTTCACTCAGTGACTTAAACCATGGACAGCCTCCGTTTAATTTATAAATCGTGTATTTGGGTTGAATACTCAGGATCTCTGGAACCACTTTGATACTGATGATTTTGTGTGAATCATATGTTTTGATAGACCATTTGAATTCTTTCCATTCTGGGGGAGGAAGTCCTGCTTTGTTTGGCTCACGAACACAGCGTGATTTATATTTATTATTGTTTTATACAGTGAATCTCGATTTTAGACTTTTTCCCATTTCAAGCTTACCACATTCATAAAATGGTGAACTAATCTTATATACCACTGACAGCGTGATCTTCATGATGCATATAGAAACATTATGTAATAACGTTGTACCAGTAATTTCTATGCACAAGTAAGCATGCAAAATTTAAACATCTGGATAATTTTTATATGCCTAATTTACACATCATAAAAATGGTGATTTATCTCAACACAATATGTTTTCATACCGCTGTTATTCAGTAAAGCAGGCCAGCACACTAATATAACTACGATCTCATTTATAAAACAGGCACCACATGTTCCTTCGACATTATGAACAAATTTTGTTTTTGGTTCATTTGTCTATAACCATGAGGTGCACTCAAACTCACAACAAAACCAGACATCAGGCCCGTATTTAGAAAGACTCAAACCGTCAACACGGTGGGATTTGTCAAACTAGTCCCAAAATTTTATGTTGGTGGCCCGGGGCCCGCAACATAGTTTATTAGACAACATAACCAGTGGCAATGGCCTTTAGGCTAGAAATAATCAGCAGGAAAAAGGCTCTGCCCTCCACGGGTTTGGCGGCTCCAGCGTTTTTGGTACTTACGCGCAACCCAGATTGTGGATCGACTTTTACTCTCGAGAGACCATGGTCGATCGTCGAATGTTGGGCAGTCCACTTTTTGTTTCTCTCTTCCTTTCTCTCTCTCGCTCTCTCTTATAGTTTATTTTCTCTCCTTGTTTGCTCTCATACTATTCTTTCTTTTCTTTACCATATCCACCCACACTCCATTTCTCTTATTTGTTCCATCCTTATCTCTTTTCATTTCTTTAAACTGCATTTCTCTTTCTTTCATTTTCTCTTTTCATTTTCTCTCCTCTTCCTTTTTCTCTTTTCTCTTGCTCCCTGACATCCTACCCATATATATGGATCAGAGTGGAAACTTCCCCACTTTCGCTATTGGCCACTTGTCACCATGTTTTTCTTCGCTTATTTTTCTTTATTTCTTTTCCTTTTATTACATCATGTAACACATGGCTCAATGTCAGCATATTCTTTCAAATTGCATCACATGGCTCATGCCATGTGCTCATACCTCGTATGGCATGTGTCACTTTGCGCGAGTACCGATGCTGAAAAGCGTGAACCTTTCCAGTTATGCCGAATTTGTGGTAATGAGCTAACCTAGATTCGGCGAGGCAGATTAGTGATTGAAGCTCTTTTCTGCTCATCCGAGATATAAATTCGGGTTTTCAATCGAAGTGTAGTTTTACCTGACTGGAAAAAATTGAATTTTTCCCTTTGGTTTCATTCTTCCTCCCTTAACGGAATTTGCATTACTAAATTCTGCATCTTCGATAACCTGTATATGTAGTAATTTTAGTGCCAAAATTTGAACAACCTAGTCCTCAAATAGGGATGGGTGAGCTGCATCGTAATCTCACGTTCCTAAGTTGCCTCACTCCACACTCCTGGGGTGAACTTATAACGCTTTAACTAGCTACATGGTCTTACTCACAAAACCTGATCCCAATTATCTAAGATACGCGGGTCCTCCTTGAAGGTCCGTCGGTATCAGCATTAATCTCCCAATCCCACCCAGTGGGTTGGGATGGACATGCCGGAACGCCAGGGCAATGGGCCTCATGGACGCGTGCATTCTCTGAAATAGGTGCGCTTGACCGATGTACAATATGCACCTCACCAGTACAGAGGATGATCATCTGCTCTGCACTAGCTTCCTGCGCTTGCGAATCGACCCGGCGTCATCATAACAGGCATCACCTTTAAAGGCGTGATCACCCACCTCGGGCTCTGGTCGTGGCGCCGATCTCGGCATGACTCTTGGATCAGACCGCGACACTTCCAAATCAAATCCGCATACAAAGGTGTCACCTCAGATCCATCCGGAACCAATGATGGAGCTTTTCCCTTATGTCAACCGTCGGGATAACACTGGCCTCCCGCGCCGTGGCCTCATGGTGCCATCCCGAATATTACTCGCTGATAATTGGCTATAGGTGAACTCCACTATGAGGTGATAACCATCGGCTGGAATCTGAACGCCATGCGGCCATGTCTCAAATCAGGTGTGATTCTCTACGTGACGTATATGGAACTCGAAATGAACCTCCATCGTCAATTATCTCTGTTTTTGGTTACTCTTAAAGTATGTAGCATAAATATCTACAGGATTGTCTGCTTTCCAAGTGACAGAACTATCGCACTCCATCTGTGGCCGGACAATCTCACGAATATATAGCAGGCTAGAATTCACTCGGTCTTTGAAGGTCATTCGCCTTTGCTAGAAAATCTCTTGACTTTAAACAGGCGTCCACTATAACCACTGCTGGCATCATGCCTGCTATGCTCGTGGCAAGTGGGTCCCTAATCCATCTATTGACATTCTCCACACCCTTCTTCCATGAGGGAGGGAGCTTGCTTTCGCCCCGCGGATATCTTTGAATGGTTCGGATTCTGATACTTATACTTATCTTTGTTGATGAGTGTCAATATATATCTTTGTGTGCTTTGTCAGAAAGTGTAGGTGATCCATAGGGGGTGTATAAGGTACCAAATGTCTGCTTGTAGTATTTTGGAGACTAAAGTAGGAAATGAAGGTTATAGACAGAATTTGTGGTATTAAACTAAGGGTACACAATGGTCATTAAACAAAGGGTATGGAAATCATAATCCTCTAAGTAGAGATATGGCCATGTAGTACTAATAAGTAAGTTGTTAATAATTAAAAGATGAGGTTAGCATTTGCGTTGAGGAAATACTAAAAATAAATGGAGAGAAAATAAACTGAAATAATCATTTCCATTCTCCCGAAAGGATTTAAGTTTCACGGTTTGAGAAGAAGGAAGAGCCAGAGCTGCCCAAGAAGGAAGAGAAGGAAGAAGGAAGAGGAGAAGAAAGATCAAGGTATGTTCTGTTGGCACTTTGGTTTGACATGAATCTAAGGTTTGGACAGTTTGATGCTCGCTGGTCTGGGATTTTATTTGGCTCACACCTGAAAACCTTTGAATGGTTGGGGTTATGAGAGTAAAACTTTAATTGGGAGAGAAAGTGACATGCAAATCGTAAATTATGTTGGTTTGATAAAGAATTGGTGGATAACAAGGTAGTGTTCTTGGATTCGTTTTTGAGGTTTTGAGTTCCATAACTAATTCAGAGTGTTGTAGATTGTTTGAATGTTCAAGTTTTTTTGATGTATGAATTATGGCTGAAGTTGTATGGAGTTAATTGGCAGCATCAAAAGTAGGAAAATATATAAGTCTAGAAGCCCGAATGGAAGGTGTACGGTATAGTGTGTTGCAGTGTACTGGTACGCAAAGCGACAAATGTGCGTTTTACGACGTATGCGTGCATGCGAACGATGGTGTACGGCCACCGCGCCCTATTCCTATTTCTCTTCGCGCCAGTTTACCATTATTTTGGCCATAACGCCATTTTCTTATCCGATTTGGCGGTGATTCAGTATTACAGTAAAACCGGCTGGAAAACAAACCTAAAGAAATAGGAATCGATAATTCTGATCCTAAGTACAGCATAAAGTTCTTATAAGTGGGGCCATGTACAGAGTAATTCTGGTTCAACTTTGGGCATAAGTCGGGTTGTTCGGACGGCAGTGGTGCTCAATTGGGTGATTGGTGGAATAGAACCGCGCCAGCACCTTAACTTTAAAAGAATTACAAAGAAGATAGTATTCAGTCACCGGAATTTTCTACCGGAATTATGCATAAGCGATTAATGATTTATTAGTGTTCGATTGAGGTGTGGCCTCATGCGCTGCCATACCAAGCGGGATCTCAGGAATGTGACGGTGCTCAATTCAAGCAAGCAAAGGGTGATGTTCAGCTGTTTTCCACAAATACTAAATCTATTATTATTTTCATCTATTAATTGACACACTGATATTTCGCGTTTAAATCTAAACAGCACCAAAGCAACAATGATTGAAAACTGTAAACCAATGGTTTGAGTTCAAATATTTGAAAATAAAGCGTGGTTTTAATTGTAATAAATTTTGTAAAACAAAGCAAGTAAGCAATGGTTTTGAAAAGTTCAACAATTTTCAGCAATGACAAGTAAACAATGATTTTTGAAAGATGGCACTATTTTCACCAGCTTCAGAAAACGACTTAATGATTGTTAAAATGTTTGACGAAAGCAACAATAAGTAAAGAAGGTTTTTTGAAAACGAGCCTTCTAGTTACAACAATACAGCGGTTAATGTTGCCATTGCGTGCGATGGTGTCGATTCTGTCTATTACATTGTGAAGTTTCGTTGATGGCGCCGGGTTTCATCGTACAAACAAGAACATTGGCGTCGCGGAGTATATAAAGGTTATTCTCTTCGATATGACGATGTGTGCGATTAATTCACCGCATTACCATAAAGTGTCGGGATAAGGATCATTCCGCGTTGATTGACCTGGTTCTAAGTGTTCTTCAGATTGTGTAACCAAGAAAATAGCTCAGTGGTTGATGTTTTACAAAACATGATATCGGTTTGTCAACCAAACCAGTTGTTAACTGGGCTTCACGAGTTCGTGGCGGTTGACGAATCGATTGAATTTTCAAAACGTCGATTGAATAAACTCGTGGTTTTATTTTCCGAAAACTCCTGGATTGGGCTCAAATGTTTTTATAGTTTTGACTTTCAATCAAGAGTTTATGAAGGTTTTAAAGAAAACTTTTTCAAACAGATAATAATGACAAGAAAATGCAGTTTTATAAACTTCATAATAATAGAGTTTGGCTTTTGAAAGCAAATAAACAAACAAACAGTATTAGTTTCAACTTTTAAAAATATCATACAAAAAATGACAGTACAAATAAACATTTGTGAAAGTTTGAAACATAGAAAACAAATAAAATGGCTTTTGAGAATCTTCTCTTAAAGGAGTTTTACACTGTTTGAAATCGTCTTTTTGGAAAGAAAACAGTTTATAAAGCATACACTCCTTGAGGATAGTTTGTTTCATTATTTTGTATTTCTACAAAAACTGTTTTCCGAGTAACTATAGTCCTGGCATTTCGAAGAGCCTGACAGGGTTATCTTATGACATTGTAAATCTTTTAGATGCAGACATTATCATGAGGAGAGAAGGACGCTGAGATGCTTTGGATTTGCTGAGAACGCTCCTGTACATAGAGTATTGTGGGAATATGGGTGATGTGGGTTGCCATATTTTGGATATAGTGAATTAGTATCTGAGTTTGGAATTAGACTGTATTCTGCGTAGTCATCTTTAACGAGTTTTTACAATACCTTTAAGTTTTACCAGTCATAAGTTTGAAAAAATAAAGAAAGGTACCTATGGGGGTTTAAAACAAAGCAATGACGGCTGGGTTTTCAAATGATTAAGTTTATGTTTGAAATTATGGAGTGTGCTGTTTCATGTGGTAGGGAGTGTGAAGATGTTAATCAGGCGGGGTTATATCTCTTATTAACTTCGGACTTAGCGATAAGGTATTGCGACGAAAAGTTATCCCTGAGCTCATCTTGTGTAGTATATTGAGATTCAAAATACCTTTATGGACATTAAATATTAAGCGTTGTGTTTGTGAAATCATTTTCCATGAGGAAGGGCGATGAAGGTGATCTGGAAGTTATTCAGGAAGGATCTGAAATCTCATTCCAGAGAAGGGTTGACATGTGGTTCTGCCGCATCATGAATCAGCCTACAGTGCAGATGTTTGGATATCACCACCAGAAGATTCTTCAGTACGGGCGCTTTGGCGAGCTGTAGTGCTGATTGCAGATCAGTGCGACCTTGTTTGTCAACCGGCGTGCGCCTCGCCACAGAGAAGTGCTGGAAGCGGGGAGGTCATGAAATCGACGAGCAAACCATATGCGAGCTCAGTGATCTGAAACTTGGCGCGTTCGCCATTAAATGGGTAACAGTTTATGGATTATGGTTGGATGACAAGTCACATTTCTGGGTGTCAGTCTGAAGATGGGGCCTTCAAGATTGGGATACGGTTGGGAGTATGATGGCATATACAATGATTGAATTCGGCGAGTGCATTAGTTCAACATAAATTACAATTTCTGCTGCATTCAGAAATTCCCCAAGTTAAATGAGCATATAAGTCCTAGTGTGGCGGAAAAGTTCAAATTCATTAGTTGTTTCCCTTGTTCAACGGGATTGATCTACACGAATGCAAAGTTTATATTAGGACTGACCTGGAAAGGTGCATTCATTGATGATTCATGGGGATCGTTGGGACTGCGTAGAGGCCGCTGCGAGGGTTAGGCAAAGCACTAGCGATGTATTCAGAGTGGGTAAGATGGAGAGTTTGAGCATTTAAATAACTGGAAGGCGATCACGGCAGAGGAAGAACAAGAAGGGAAGTTGGAGTAGGGGTGTGATCGGTATCTCTGGTCGCGGGATGTTGGCCCTTACAGGTTTGCTCTTGGGTGGCACCAGTATTCCTCAGTTTTGTGTGTGTCAAGGCGACACCATGGGGGTGGGAGTTGATCTGGGGTGTTTCCTTTGTGGCCGGAAGACCATTTATTGAGATTTTTCGACTGACAGTTAGTCTTGGAACATGGTAACTGGTAAAGCACCTCTATGAAATATCAGAGATATTTACCAGAAAGTGACGGAGAAGTTTCTAGTGAAGACCCATTGCTTAAGCGCGAGGCGAGGTGATGTGGCGGTAGAGTAGGCGATTGCGGGGATGGACAGCCTGCGCTGGGCGGGAGTGCGCCTATCTTACATTACACTTCGACAAGATCGCAGATCATGACTAGTTGATCAGAACCATTCTATCTTGATCATGATGCATATACCTTAATGAGTACAGAATATGCGTTTCAGTATTTGCATCCGATATTTCTGTCGTTTCAAATGAAGACTGACCAGCTGAGGGTGGTGTGAGTTTCCCTTCCTTTGAATAAGTTCTCAGACCGATAGTTAGAGATAGTAGAGGAATTTTGATTGGGGACTGGGTTCCGGTAATCTTGTAGCTTTGAATGTGGGGACTTTGTGTGGTTCCTGATTATGGATTGGTTGTCTCTACCACACAGGCCACATTGGATTGTTATGAAAGGAAAGTAAGACAGATAATGGCAGCTGGTAAAGTTCGAAGGATGTGGGAGTGCTTCTGTATGATCTCATGTTGCCAGCCACAGAAGAATGCTGTGTAAAGGTTGTCGAGGGTTATCTAACATGTGGTGGAGGCTTGCTTTGGGAAGGAAGGAACATATTGGATGAGATTCAGTTGATAGAGAGTTCCCATGTGTTCCCGGATGATATTGTGAGGCCCACCTCCCGAGGAAGAAAGTGGAGTTCTGCGTGATTTGATCCAGGCGACATTCGTTCTGCTGGATAAGCTCTGAAGTTGAGAAGAGCTTGGAAGCTTTCGGATTAAGATTGGTAGAAAAAGTTTATTGAAGCTGAAGCACCTTTATGACTCGATTCTAACTCAATGAAAGAAGAATGGAACTGCGTTTGTCAGCGTATGATTACAGTGGGCGAGCGAGTTACCATCATAATCGATATCCACTCATGAATTGGTAAGGTTATTTAGAGTGCTCCAAGGATCCCAGGCTATACAAATAGAGCTTGAAGTCGGTGCTCATAGTTAGAGTGAGAGGTGATCTTTTAAGCGCATTAGGATGCCTTCTGGTTTGAAATACTGGTTTTGGTGGTACCATTGGTTTATTAATGCCCGGCGTTTATGGTTGATGAGCAAGTATTCGGCCATTTGGATAGGTTCGTCATAGTTTTATTGATATTCTAGTGCAGTATATTCCAGGTAAAGGAACATTTAAATTTTGCACAGTTCTTTGCAGGACCTGGGGAAGGCAGTTATATGCCAAAGTTGAGCAAAGTGTCGGTTTGACACGACCGGGTGGCATTCTAGGTCATGTGATTTCGGTTGATGGGGTGAGTGTAGATCCGGAGCTGACAGTGGTAAGTGGAAACCACCCCAAGGAACAAAGAATGTGTCGAGGTCAAGTTTCCTGGGTTTAGCAGTATTACAGAAGTTTGTTGAGAGGTTCTCCAAGATAGCACTCTAATCACTGCCGATAAGGGAGAGGTTAAGTATGAT
The DNA here is from genome assembly GCA_016808115.1 of Tetrastigma voinierianum. Taxonomy (NCBI): domain Eukaryota; kingdom Viridiplantae; phylum Streptophyta; class Magnoliopsida; order Vitales; family Vitaceae; genus Tetrastigma; species Tetrastigma voinierianum. The sequence goes on from JAEQBH010005732.1 coordinate 125,656, forward strand.
CGGGTTGATGCATGTCGAAGAGTTTCGAGGAGTCAAGGCAGATTGACTTCACCCAGCTCTACCTTTACCCAATGGAGCATTTGGATTCGTGGTTTTATAAAGGACGCCTTCCGTGCGCGCCTCAGTCGTTTTTGATGCGTATCGATAGGTGATTGCATATGCCTCAAGACGAAAGAAGCATGAGAGTAATTGAATTCTACACACGACTTGTGAGCTAGCAAGAATGGTGGTTTTGCACTAAAAATATGGATGACATTATTTATATGGTGTTCCTGTGATCTTTACGCATCATAAAAGTCTTCAATATATTTTCACCCAAAAGAGTTAAACCCGAGGCAAAGAAGATGGCTTAAGTTGATTAAGGACTATGACTGCATTCATCGAGTACCATCCGTGAAAGCTAATGTCGTGAGCAGATGCCTTGAGTAGGCTAATTTCAGAGAATTCCTCACTTCACATGAGATCAAAGTTATCTCGCCATTACTGTAGATCTCGAGAGCTTTAGGGTGATATTGGAGGTTGAGGACTCAGAGCCTCGGCCGCCACGCTTCATGTTAGACTATTCCTCGGTGGACCGTATTCTAGCAGGCGCCGCAGGATCCACGTGATGAGTAAGCTTAAAGAAGAGATAGAAAAAGGAAGAAAGCGAGTTTCAAAGTTAGAGATGATGGCATGATAATGAAAGGTCGAGAATGCGTGCCGTAGTATGGCGAATCGGGCGAGAGAAATTATGGAAGAAGCACATTCATCTACTTATGCTATGCATCCAGGTAGTACCAAGATGTATAGAACTTTGAAAGAACATTACTGGTGGAATGGGATGAAGAAAGAGATCGCAAGTTTCGTTTCTAGGTTCCTAACCCGTCGCAGTAAAGGCGTAGCATCGAGGCCCGCTGGGAAGATACGCAAGATTCTCTATTCCAGTGTGGAAATGGGAAAAGATCACTATGGATTTTGTGACAGGTCTTCCACGGACTCAGAGACAACATGATGCAATATGGGTGATAGTTGATCGTCTGACGAAGTCTGCTCATTTCCTACCAGTTAATGTTGAGGATTCTTTGTGAAAAAGTTACCAAATTAGCAGATGAGATGTTGAGACTTCATGGGGTTCCTAGCTACTAGTTTCATATCGAGACCCTGTGTTCACATCCGTGTTTGGGCCTAGTTTGCAAACAAGTAGGTACTACCACTTTAGCACAGCATTTCATCCTCGCATCTGATGGCCAAATTAGAGAGGACTATTCAGACAAGGGGAGGATATGATGAGAGTCAGGTGGATGGAATCTCAAGGAAGCTGGATACTCACTGGGCACTAATGGAGCTCATTTACAACAATAGCTATCAAGCCAGTATAGAAATGGCTCCATTTGAGGCACTGATGGCAGGAAATGGTGAACCCAGCCGGGATGAGGTTGGTGAGAGAAGACTAGTAGGCCCTGAATTAGTGCAGATCACTTCAGAGAAAGTGAAAGCTGTTCGTGATAACTTAAAGAAAGCAAGAGATAGACATAAAAGTTATGTGACAACCATCGTAGAGACTTGCAGTTTGAGATAGGTGACCAAGTCTTTTTGAAGATTTCACCTTGGAAAGGTGTGTTGAGATTTGGGAAACGAGGCAAGCTTAGTCCAAGATATATTGGACCTTATGAGATCGTGAGCAAAGTGGGCCGTAGCTTATAAGTTGAAGTTACCCCTGCAGTTATCAAGGATTCATAATACATTCCATGTCGATGTTATGAAATATATCCCATCCTTCACATGTATTGAGAGCAACCAAAGGCGCGAAGGAGAATTCGACTTATGAGGAGATACCCGTAGCGTGATCAGAGATCGCAAGGAACAGTGTCGAAGCAAAGGGATCCCATTAGTTAAAGTACTCATGGAAGAATCATGAGGGAGGCGCCTACTGAGCCGTGAGACTAAATGCGCTCACGCACTTCTACCTCTATTTTCGGATGAGGTATGTTCCTCTTTCTTTGGAGTTTAGTTTAGTTCATTTTAGGACGAAATGTTCCTATGAGGGAGGATTTTGTAACACCCCGTCCCGAGAGAGTGTACAGACATGATACCTGTAGTATGGGCGAGCACCGCGGTCACTAATCAGTATTTTGAGACTAAAGTAGGAAATGAAAGTTTGCGGAACCCTGAATTTGTGGTATTAAACCAAGGGTACAATGGTCATTACAAAAGGCATGGAAATCATAATCAAGTAGAGATGGGCCATAGTACTAATAAAGTAAGTTACAATTGCAATAATTAAAAGTTGAGGGTTATTTGCAATTAAAGGAAATGCTAAAAATATAAAAATGGGAAAAATAAAACCAAAATGTCATTTTGGTCTCCAAAAGGTTAGGGTTCACGGTTTTGAGAAGAAGGAGCCAAGAGCAAGAGGAAGAGAAGGAAGAAGAAGGAAGAGGAGAAGAAGATCAAGGTATGGAATTCTTATTTTTTGGGTTTTGACATGAATCCTAAGGTTTTTGGATGGAGTTTGATGCTCCTTTGGTCTAGGTTTTGTGCAAAGCTCACACACAAACCTTTGAATGGTTGGGGTTATGAGAGTAAAACCCCAATTGGGAGAAAATAGACATGGAATCATCAAATTATGTAGTTTGATAAAGAATTGGTGGACCTTAGGTAGTGTTCTTGGATTTTCACCTAAGGTTTTGAGGTTTGAGGTTCCATAGCACCAATTCAAGTGTTGTGGAATTGTTTCTAGATGAATTCCAAGTTGGTTTTTGAGGTATTATGAATTATAGAAGTTGTATGGAGTTAATGGCATCAAAAGTGGAAAATAATGAAAATCCGCAAATTTTTAAGGTATACCTAAGACATGAACAGCAGAGTACCACACCCCACCGCTAAAGTGTATCGTACATGAATGCTGGTGTACCAAGACACCCCCGCTCGCTTCCGCCACCCGCCAGATTTCGCCATAACTCTCATTCTTATCCGATTTGAGTGATTCAAGTGGTCAATTAAAATAGACTTCAAGGAAAACCAAACCTAAAGAAATAGGAATCGTCAAATTCTGATCCTAAGTGGCATAAAAATTCACTCAAAGTGGGGCCATGTACAAGTCAAATTCTGGTTCCAGCCATATAGAGAACCCGGCCGTTTCTGACGTGAATTTGAGTTTCGGTGCCCGAATCGGGTGATTCCAGTTGAATAGAACCTCTTAGCACCTTAGCTTTAAAAGAGTACAAAGAGATACACTAAGCCCAGGAGTATGTTAAGTTATGCGAGGTGATTAATGGTCTTCATTCTACGAGTGTGCAGTTAAAAAGCAAAGGCTGGATAAGTGTGAAACTGCTCGCTAAGCAAGCAAAGAGGAGGTGTTCTAAACTATTTTTCCAAATACTAGTGTATTATTATTATTATTATAAATTGTTTACATTGGTATTTCATGGTTTCAATGCAAACCATTTTCAAGAAGCAAGCAATAATTAGAAAGCAAGCAAATGCTCGAAGTTAAACCATTTTTGGAAAAGAAGCATTGGTTTTAAATTGTAAACCAATTTTTAAGCAAGTAAGGCAAGCAAATGGTTTTGAAAAGCAAACCACTTTTCAAGCAAGCAAGAAGTAAGCAAATGGTTTTGAAAAGTTAAAACCATTTTTCTGCTAGAAAGCAAGCAAATGGTTTTAAATTGTAAAACCATTTTACAAAGAGCAAGCAAGCAAGCAAAGAAAGTTTGGCGAAACAAGGCCTTCCCTAGTTCTAAGCAAGCAAACCGGTTAGAGGTATTCGCAGACGCGTACCTGGGTGTTAGGGATTTACTACATGTATCAGAATTTTTCCGGCTCAAGAAACCTAGGACATACATCATGCATTTAAAGGAGACCGTGGCACGTACAGGAGTATATAAGGTTATGAGTTTAACTATGTATTATGATGGCGACACGAGGTCAATCCACCTATATCACCGGAAAAGGTGATGCGCATAAAGGTCCTTCCACTCTAACGACATTATATGGTGTTCTGTGGTTCACTAGGGTATAGCAAGCAAAATAAAGCCTCTCGCGGGCTGGCGTTTTACAAGAATGATATACGCTTTTAAAATCAACCATTAGTCTCCCCGGTCGCCTGTGATTCCTGAGAGTTTTGTTAAACGGTCAGCCCCAGTCTCAAGTAGATTTCAAACGACCACTGAGCCAAGCTCCCGGGCTTTATTTCAAAGCATGTGGTTGAGCTTAAGCTCCCATTTTTATGAAAAGTTTGGAGAAAATTTTAAATCAAAGGTTTGTAAAGGTTTTAAGAAACTTTCAAGCAAGATAGCAAGCAAGTTAAGAAAATTATGAGAAGTTTCAAACTTCTAAGCAAGCAAGAAATAAGAGCTTTGATGCTTTTAAAGAAAAGAAAATAAAGCAAGCAAGGCATTAAAAGTTTTATAAACTTTTAAAAGGCAAGTATAAAAGCAAGCAAGTACAAAGCAAGCAATCAAAGAAAAGTTTTAGAAACTTTTAAAGAAAGCAAAGCAAAGCAAAGCTTCTGGAAAATATTTGTAAAAGAGAGTTTTACATGTTTGAAATGTTTTCCGGAAAAGAAACCGCTATCAAAGATACACTCACTCCAGCTCGCTTAGCTCATTATTTTGTATTTTAAAAACTATTTTCCAGTAAGGTGTATGCAAGACGCCGGAGCACAATAGCGTCTTGATATTGTACAAGTGCTGTAAATTAAGAACATTATGTAAGGAAAAAGACCTGAACATACTTTTGAATTTGTATAAAGGAACATATGTATGTACATGTAGTAGTTTTGCGGAGAATGTGTTGGTATGTCAAGGCTATATTTTTGGATATGTTGTAAATCAATGTATACAGGATTTGGAATTATCGCGCAGCCGCAAGCCAAGTTTTTCCTACATAAGATTTTACCAAGTCCTAAGTTTGAAAAAAATAAAAGAAAATTTTTTTATAGGAGGTTTAAGCAAGCAATGCGGCTTTGATGATTATCTTAAATACTCATTTTATCCCTATGCTTTAGTTAGTTTTTCTAGTTTTTTTATGTTAAAGAAGTGCCCTAATGCTATAAAAGTTCACTCCTATGATCAGGTCATCCATTTGTGACCAGTAAAATCGAGGAAAATCGCTACAAAAGCAAATGTGAGAGGCTACTGAATTTTGACATTTTCAGACATCATATGAGCTCCTATTGCATCAATCCATATATGTATGGATTCTACACTTCAAGATCTTTCTAAGGATACCAAGAACACCAAAATTGGAGTTCGAACAAAGAAGTTATGCAAGTCTAAAACTAAAGAAAATTCAAGAAACATTAAAAGACCTTCACGGAGGCGGTTGGGGTTCTGAGAAGGGACTTGTCTACACTTTGGGACCAAGGAGGTTGGGAGCTGTTTTTGAAGATTTGGGAGAAGATCATGAGATTTGTGGAAGAAAATCCGAGACTCACCATCATTTGATCATTATAGTTTCTTTTCCTCTTTCATGTTTTATCCTAAGTTTATGATGTATCAAACTCCTATCATGCTTTTTAAATTGCAGATCTAGGGTTTTGATTGTAAGTATTGAACATGGGTTTTATATCTATTTGTTAATGTTCCGCTTATTGTTTCGTGGAATGCACCTCAACATTCATACTCGTTTTATTTACATATTGATTTCCTCGGCTAATCTCAATGTGGTGAGTGGTTCTTTTTCAAGATCCGAGAAGGAGTAAAGAACTAGACATAGATGAATCCAACCCACTAGCCTTAGTGTATGAATTATTCGTAATAGATATTTTTAAAATATGACTTTGATCTAAAGATCTTCTAATATGTTTCGTCAACAGAAAAGATCTCACATAGTTATAGGTTGTTTAATCTTTAGAGAGGCTTTATGTATCCAGAACTGACAAGAGCGCTTCAATGATTCTCACAAACAATAGATAGAATTTTTATCTAGATCCTCTGCAGGATTATCCATCATCAAAACCTTAGAATTTATCATCTCGTATCCCTTTGTTAAGTATCTTCATTAGTTAGATTTTAGAAATTTCATTAGTTTAGTTCTAAATCGCTTTACTATCACAATTGTTAGTTCGATATTATAGAAGTATTATAATTTTTGTAATGGCATCCTTATTTTCCCCTGTGGATCGATATCCGTACTTAGGTACACTTTATTACTCGACAAGCGTATATTCTCATGCTGCACAGCTCCTTTTATATTTTTCCTCGCATAATTTTATATACAAGGTCACAAAATACGCCTATCAAGTTTTGCGCCGTTGTCGGGAAAATCGGTGTTTGCGCTAATATCACTAAGTGCTTCTTTAATAATTTCAAACATTTTATGTTTATATTTGTGTGGTTTTTTGAGTTTTTGATACTTTTGTTTTCTTTTTACAATTTTCAAAGTTAAAATCACAATGGATCCTCATCATCGAAGTTGATAAATGCATTGGCTCACCTTTTGAGCAAGAACTAAGAATGCGAAGAATCAGTCGATGAGCATCAAAGAAGATCGATAACTCGCGCGAACACTATTATACTCCGCCGCCTTTCATTCTCCACGTTATTTTATATTTAATTTCATAGTTTTTGTATCGGATACCGATTTGGTGATAGGTGTGGATGCAAAAAGTATCAAGCAAAAGGCAAACCGTTGGACGGTAATTTTGGAGCGTATGAGGTACGGCGAAGATGCTCCAGGAACGCCACGACGCCCCACGCCGCGGACGCCCCCAACGCCGCGCTTCACAGGATTTCAATGTTAGAGGTAACCGCTGATTTCGTGGAGGACGGCACGCCCGCCTAGCAGGGGTGGGGGTGTACACATTTTATCTGCATATTTTAGTTAGCATATGCTTGTTTTTACTATTTTAATAAGTGTTATAATACACTTTTTCATTCATATTTACTTTCATGGTCATTCTCGAGGCAAAGGAGCAATAAGAAGTGAAAAGGTGCTAAATTGGAGCAAGAAGAGGAGAAATATCAAGAAGTGCCATTTGCAGCTTCACGTTGCGATGTTTGTTCTCCACGTCGCCATGTCACCATGCATTCACTTCGCGACGTGGTTGAGATTTCAAGCCAAGACACCCCACACGTCGCGATGTCACATGCAACCTAGCTGATAGGTATGAATCTTGTTAGCATTTATGGTATGATTTTCACGTGTTTCATACAACTTTAATGCTAGATTAACACCAATATCTCTTAAGAAAGCCCTAATCCTTAATTCACTTGTGCTTTGTAGGATTAGAAGGAAAACTAAGCAAAGTGGTGGAAGAAATCAAGTTTAGATGAAGCTGTTGAATTACTGCAGTTGGTTCATCGCAACGAAGCGAAGATCCATATTGAAAAAACTACAAGTTCATCGCGACAAACGTCGACGGGTTGGAGCATAACGACTTCCATTTTTAGCCATCATTATCCCATTTTCTAATATGTATTTAAAGACAACTTGAAGACATTATTAGGGTTCAAACTTTTAGAGAGGAAGCTCTCTTCTAGGGTTTCTTCTTCTTGAAGTTTTTTTTTCCATTTTTAGGTTAGGTTTTCTTTAGATTTCTTAGATTTAGTTTTATTTGTGAGAAACTTGGTTTGTAATTGATTATTACTGAGAAGCATGACCTTATGGAGTGTGGATTTTAGCTTGGAGCTTGGGATCGAAGATATTTGCAGCTTAACCTCTGTTTTGTATCTACTCCTTCAATTTCTACAATTTTATGTTTGTAGTTAACATGAATTTGTGGGTTTTGATGGTTGAAATGATAGGCTAGACATTTCATAGGGTTGGTTATCATATTTGATGTTAGATTTATCTAATCTTTAGTTGGTTGGTTGATTTATATTTGATTTGTTATGTTATGTTAGATCTTTACATTATTAAGGTTTTGGTTAATTGATGCATGCTGAGAATTAGATCTTCGATCCTTTTACTAGGGTATTTATTGAGTGCATTTCATACCATGATTATCATCCCATTTTTTATGCATTTTAATGTTTTTGATGATGATTATAAGTGATTTAATGTATAAATGCCTCATTTTGGTGATTAGGTCAACTTTGGGGAAAAATGAACAAAAAAAAGCTTAAATGGAACCAAAGAAGACCAAGAAGCCATCACACACAACAAGCATCTGGTAATTTTATTTTTATGTGTTAATGGTGAACTCCCATGGCTTTAAGCATGATATGGATGGATTATACACGTCTCAAGCTTTCAAACGAGTCCAAGATCACCCAATTCAAAGTTCGAACGAAAAAGATATGGCCTCATGAAGTTAAGGGAGGATTTTCCAAAACACCACATGCAATACCCCTCAAAGTTTGTGCATTTTAGGTCTACCTCATGGCCTTCAATGACTTCAACTTTTATATGGATGGATTCTACACTTAAAGAGCTATCCAACGGTACCAAGAACGCTTTGGAGTCCGGACAAGAAAGTTATGGCCTCAAGAACTGAGGTTGCGACCCTAGTTTTGCAACCTTGGTATTTCACGGTCGTGACCCTAGCCATTTTTCCACTTTGTTTTTTTATCCCCAAGAAGGTCGCGACCAAGTATTATTTTTGACCCAGGAAATGTTCCATTTTCAGTTTGTTTCTGGGCCCACTCATGGCTATGTATTTAAGGTATGTTTTCAAGCATTACGATTATTAGGTTTGAAATTTTAGAGAGGAGACTCTCCTCTAGAGTTTGCCATCTTGAAGTTTTGTTCCACTTTTTAGGTTAGATTTTGTAGTTTTGCTTAGATTTAGGTTTTGTTTTGTGAATAATTTGGTTTGTAATCCTATGTTGCTGGAAGAACAAAGAACAACCTCACGGAGTAAGGATTTCATCTTGAAGTTGGGATTTGGATATATTTGCAGCTTAAACACTGTTTTGTATTTATCTCTCTTCTCCTTCTTTAATTTATGCAACTATGTGTTTGTTGACAACATGATTTTGTGGGTTTGGGTTTACAAATGTTAGACTAATCATTCCATGTGGTTGGTTATCATATCTCGATGATTAGGTTGTCTAATCTTTTAGTCAGGTCGCTTGATTTATACTTGATTTGTTGTGTTTGGAGTTAGATCCTTGGAAGATTAAGTTCTTGGTTAATTAATATGTACTGAGAATTGGATCTTCGATCCTTTTTAAAAGGGTATCCCTAGTGACGCGGGAACTAAGCCCTTAAATCTAGCTCTTATTCTGTTAAGGTGTATATTACTTAATCAAGAGTCTAATTAACCTAGTTAAAGAGACATAGGGAATTAGAAAAGTCTAGTATTAGGTGGATTTCACTAGGAGGGGGCATCAAACCCATTAAATGTTGATTACATGTACGTAACAATGACTAATCCGAGCTTTGTCCAGTGCAAGGACGTAATTGTGACCAATAGAGTTCTTGAGGAGAAAGACCATAGAAAAGTATCGTATTAGTGACTTAAAAGGACGTAATTGTGAATAGGAAGTCACGCAGGCCACAAGGGGGGAACACAAAAGTGGATCCTGGTATCAAGTCCTGACCAACCCAAGTCGTAACTCATCCAACCCTGCCCACGGACATCCTAGGCATCAATGACGATAACCAACCCTAGTTCCTCTATAAGTAGTTTTTCCTCGATTTGATTCAATTACTCCAGTTTTCACAAAGCAATCGCTGTTTTAGTTTAGTTTAGTTTTTATAACTTTTTCTTAAACAATTGTGTCACTCAAATAGTGAACTAAGCTAGTAGCTGGGGTACTCAATCCACCATAACACCTATAGTCCTCTTGGGAGCGATCTCGATTCATAATTGAAAACCACTTTATTACTTGTGCAACCTGTGCACTTGCGGTTAGCAAACAAGTTTTTGGCATCGTTGCCGGGAACTTAACAAAAGTCTTTGGTAACTATGCCAACGACTTAATAGTATCCTTGGTGACGCTTGGATTACACTTTAAAATTTGGTTATGATTCTCTTAAGGTGTGAATCAGTTAATTGGAAATTCTAATTAACCTAGTTAAAGAAGTTTAGGGAATTAGAAATGTCTAATACTAAATGGATTTCACTAGGAGGGGACGCCAAACACATTAAGTGAGGATTGCAAGGACGTAACTGTGACTAATAGAACTCCCAAGGAAATATCACTCTATCGACCTAGATGGACGTAATTGTGAATAGGTGGATAGTGAGAGAAAATACAAGGGGGAACACGAAAATGGGATCCTTGTACCGTTTTTTTCGGACTAATTCAAGTTGTAATCATTTAACCCGAGCCTTATCTAGATGAATCCTTAGACATCAATGAAGATAACCAAACCTAGTTCATCTCTACATCATTTTCTCCCGGTTTTATTCAATTACTCCAGTTTTCACAAATCATTCTTTGTTTTTGTTTAGTTTTTTTATTAATTAGTTTTATTTATTTATTTATTAATTTTACAATTTCACCCAAAATAATTGAGTCGTCGGGATAGCAAATTGCTAGTAGCTCAGGTACTCATCCTCCATAAAACCTACAATCCTTGTGGGAACGATCTTGGTTCATAATTGAAAACCACTTTATTACTTCCTTTGTGACTCGTAATCAGAGGCTTAGGTTGTCAAGTTTTATATACGTAAACAACCTGGCAACAGCCTTCTCTGCTTCCATAACTAGCTCATTTGAAGATCCATATATATATATATATATATATATATATATATATATATATATATATATATATATATAGAGAGAGAGAGAGAGAGAGAGAGAGAGAGAGAGAGAGAGAGAAGGCAATTAAGGCATAGCAAGGAGATCAAGGAATAAGCTCCTAGGGTTTCTAACCCTAGGGCACAACTTTTTTGGGGAAAAGGAAGATTTGAAGGAGAAGAAGACCATTTTCTATGTTTTTCTACACTTCTTTGGTTGTATCTCTCCCCATTATGAATTGATTTAGTTTTCTAAGGTTTTAGATGTAACTTGATTATTTTTTAGCACTGATTTACTTTCTTTTTGATATTGAGATCATATTTCTATTAAATGTTCTAGTCTATTCTTCATGTTTGTTGATTATAATCACCATTGCCATGATTTTTTATTCAGTTCATGATCTGAAAAGTAAGAGTTGAATTAGAATCATTATACTGGGGCATCAATTCACCCACGACATCGAGATTCTCACGGGTTTTGTGTGGTAATTAAGGTTTCACTAAGTATCAGGCTTCTAGTTTTCGCCTGAGTAGAGATGCAAACACTGAACCTAGGGAGTAGGTTTGAGTTATTGGAAAGAGATTCACATATGCAAATAGTGAGGCTTACCACACAGTGATTAGAACACACTGGGAAATGAATCGATCTCAATGCATAAGGATTAATCAAATGAAATCTAAACTGTGACGCCCCAACCGGGGTCCTGCTGACATGCTCATCCTGCGTGAGTCTGTGGTGGATATCTGCAACCTGATATCACACTCATTTTGCCTCATATATTGAGACCCATTCTGCACATTTAATTCACAAATATACAAAATATATGATAGACTATTTAACAATGTACCCATTTATACAAAAAAAGGTATACATGTTCGCTTCGAATATAATACATGACAAAAACAAAACAAACAAAACAAAGCTTCATCGGCCTTATCCGCCGGGGTCCCATATGAGGGTCGACGAGACCGGACTTGTACCTGAAAGGGTGGTCCCACGACGGGGTGAGCAGCCCAATTGAGAATGCATTCCTGGCAAGGGCTACTCCCGCATCTAAGTGCACAGCAATGGTCACATAACAAACACACATCTAAGTAAAGCCTGCTACGAATGTCATATGTCATGCATGAAATGTCATCATGCTCATATCCTGAGTCACTCACCGGTTCTCACACATGCATATGCCAAGTGAGAAAAAACCGGCCACCGGTATTACCACGACGGCTGGTCGAGCCCTCACCTACCCATCTAAATGCAAGTGCCAATAGCAACCAACTCGAGTCAATCCGACTCTATCACACACCTCGGTTTATGTGATAAACATGACCGTGGCTTTTCTGGGCAACAAACTTTTCATATCACACCTCGAGTCTCTACACCCATGTGTTCCAGCTTTCACCTAAGGGGGGTTAATCTGCCCTCTGCCTCCGCCCAACACACCTTATTTATATTTCTTTTGTTTAAAACCGTGAGTCATTTATCGGGATATCATTCAAAGTATGAACTTCACCGCCCATTCATTAATAATGATGAGATGGGTGACCACATCCATGCACACACACACCCAACACAATGCGATGTCCTCGCCAGAGGCGTAATGCTAATGCCATCGATGTTCTCATGTTGATGCATGATGACACCACATGGAACATTCTACTTAATCGCACTTCATGCTGGGCACCATGTAAACATATATAATTCACATCCATTATGTTAATACATTTAAATACACATATATTAACATGTCTACACATATTCAGTAAGATGTTATTAAATTGCCAAAGAATAACACACAAAAACACTTCACATAAACAACCATTCTCATCATACTCGCCATACTCACTTCAAAAAATCTGACGTCTAAATTTGTCTTTGTTTAACTACTAAAAATTTAGCCACAAAACTCAATCTAAAACTATCCCGAAAAACACCACTATAAACTACATAATAGTCCCAGCTTGGTCCCAAAAACTAATCAATCATGGCTACTTGGCACTCTCAACACTGAATATTTTTTTTTTACCACTTATCAATTTTACCAATTCCTGACAAAGAGCCCTTAATCAAAAACCACCCAAACTACCATGCACGGTTCGAAAACTGGCCACAACAAAGTCCAACATGCATTTTCCAATGGGCCCCGAACCAAAACCTACCAGACATCAATTTCAAAACCATTCCTGACTATTATCCGAAAAGTCACCTATGGTTTAAAACTCAATCTTGGTCGGCCCAACTCCACACGACTATCATTTACCTTGGCTCTTAATTGAAAAGGAACCCAGTAGGAGAAACCCCTTCCCTCGAGCGTGAAGCACCGAACTCTTTCGTTTCTGGTACCTACTGTAGCTCTCGCCGAGTAGACCAACTTTACTCGGGCTAACGAACTCCTACGCCTAACACCGTGAAAAATTGGACAACTTTTGCTTTTTTTCCTTTTTCCTTTTCTTTTTTTCTTTCTTCTTTCTCTTTTTTCTTTTCTTTTTCTTTCTTTTTCTTTCTCTCCTTTATCTCTCTCTCCTCTCTCACCACTCGCTTTTTCCTCCATTTTCTTCCTTGTTTGTTTCCTCTTCTTGTGTTCCATCCTCCTATTTTTATTTCTTTCCAATTTCTCCTTTCCATTTCTCTTTGCCTATTCCTCGCTCCTTTCCCGCCTTCTATTTCTCCTCTCATTTTCTCCTCCTTTTCTCATTTGGATCACTCACCATCGTAGTAAGATCATGGGAAGCTTTCCCCCCACTCTTCCTTCGCCATATTTGCCTTACTATGATTTTTTCTCATATTTTCCTTTATTTTCTTTATATAATTATCAGACATATAAGATGTGGCTAAAATATAAGCCATGCATTTAGTTTCAACTCACATGATTTTTCCATGTTTTCTTATGTGTCACTCCATTGGGTTGCCACATGGCATTACTGATCATGCCGTCACTCAATTTCCTTATGTCAAAACGTGAAATTCTCGACTATCTTGAATTTAACCCACCAACAATAGTAGCTAGATTTCTCGAGACAATTCCAATGGTGAAGTTCATTTCATCATCTAATATCTAGAAAATTTCCAGGTTTTAGCATGTACTATTTCGACAAAATTACCGTTTTGCCCTTTTTCAGAAAAAATGAAATTTTCCTGAGTTTTACATAAACCCTAGCCTTTTCCATATTTATTTCACCATTTGCATGTTAGTTTAGGATTTTACTTTATTAATTGTTTTCCTTTTCATTTTCATGTTGAATCTACCATCTAAATAAAGATAGGACTATTCTAATTTCAGTACTTAGTAACCTAATTCTTATGGGAACGATACTCTTACTTTTCACACTTTATTACTTGATTACCTTTAGCACTTATTGTACGTGTTATATTCATTTATAATCAATGCATCTTCATTTCTTTGATGTTCATTTAATATATGAATTGATAGCAATCTTAAATCAAATTAATGAAGTCCTTGATACAATACGTAGTATAAAGGAAATCATGATGGAGATCATGATAATGAGATTCCTATTATGTGTAATTATGTAATATCTAAACTATCCCTAGTCATAGGATCAACAAGATTGGACATTGTTGATCCGGACAGACTAGCACATGTTATACTCTTTGATTTGATCAAGTAGTTGGTCTCATAAACTATGATCATCGTGATGATTAGAGTAGACATGTGGATGTTTGCTAAGAGTAGTCAAGTACATCGGAGACCTGCTATGAGCCAATCATATGGATTATCTATTCAAATATCAGTGATAGTTTCATCATATTAATGGTGCAAGTATCCTTAGACTTGATGAGCTCAATGGTATCTTGGATATTAATTCTATACTTTGACTTCGATTCTTGTTGCCTTAAGAGAGGTTGCTTGTAGGGTGATGATTAGGTATAACTTTAGGTATTCGTAGGTAATTGAGTAGCCAATAAAGGATTCATCACTCCTAATATAAGGAGGGTATACCCTAGGCCTCTTATAGAGATCATTACTTGGAATCTCCAGCCAGAGTGAATATGTCATGAAGAAGAGTCTTTAGTGGCATAGTTTATGAGTAATGGATCTCGGAGACAAGATAAATACACTTGGGCTAGTTCATATAGTGGGAGCAGATGCATAGTCCATGCTTTGAACAAAGTTGGGTATGGTATGGAGTGAAAGGATAGAATTGCACAATATATTGCATATGGAAAGGTTCGTAGTCAAACCCTTGACTCTCTAGTCAATTGGGGGCCATGATGTGTTGCTATATACCGCTTAGTACTTGCTCGAATCAAAGGGTTGATTCAAGTGGTCAACATAACCGAAAACATAATGGGTCACACACTTAGAAGAAGTGTAGAAAAAGTAATTTGGTCTTGAATTGGATTCAAGATGAAATGAAATGTTTGGATTGGATCGAAATGGAAAGAGAGAGCTCTAAAGATGGATAATCTTGGGACTAAGTGAATCCCAGGGCCATATGGATGAGTCCATGGGTCATTGGGATCGAATATGGACTAAAATCCCACAAGGAGCAAGCCCTAATGGGCTCAAAGCAAATGGCCAACCAACCCTCTTTAATGAGGGCTATCTTGGTCCTTTTGATGGGCTAGGGGCTGATATTAAAGCTCCACTTCTTTGGAATGTGTTTTTCGATTTTGATGAACCAAGGGATCCCTTGGGCTGGATATCTCGATCAAAGTTTAATTTTTTCCATTGAGCAATCTGATATGATGCTGGATCGAGACCTAATAGTGGTATCAGATCCTTCTTGGCTTCATCGAAATAAAATTTTTGTATGGTGATGTGCTGATTTTGACATCTAGGGTTTTGATCGTTTCAGGGAAATTCATTTTAAATATTTAAAAAATTGATTATGGTAATTTTTGTTCATATAATCTGATCATCTAATGTTGGTTGATGATTATAATGAAAGTTAAATTGGTTTGGATGCAATCCAAATGATAAAAATCATTATTTTTAAAGTGATTGTTGATTTCTAGGGTTTCACCAAGATCTTAAACCACGATTTTACGCATCTCTGCGATATTAAGTCAACTAGATTCGATTCATGATTTCTTAATGAGATCACAAACTTGACTCCTTATGAAAAATTTTTCATCCTTTTGGGTGAGCAGATCATGTCTAGAAAAATTTAGAAAATTCATGAAACGCAAGTATGCATTTTTCTGCTTTTTTTCAGAGTGTTTGGTGCAGTCCATGAATTTGATTTTTAGAAAATATTAATGCATTTTTTTTGAAGTTTTTTTTTTTTTTTTTTTCGTTATGTACTTTACGAGAATTAATTTTGAATGTTTAGATTTATCAAATTAGTTTTATTTGCATTATTCAAAAATTCATTAAAGTATTTGCCTCTGCCAGGGGTAGGTTGGGTATTTGGCCCAACCCACGAATTTGAATTAAGTTTGGGCTAGCAAATCACGGTTCTTTAAGCATAGTTTTTATGAAACTTGAGAGTTTTAGGAGAGATTGATGTAGGAACTTTGAGGAAAATGATTTTGAATTCAAATATATTTTTTATGGATTTTTTAATTTGATGACACATTCTGGTATGACCAGAATGGAAATCAACATGCCTAAAATTTTTGAAATGTTCAAAGGAATCAATTGACATGTTATAAATGGTGAATTAATTATGAATTAGATATGGAACATAATATTTTAATTTTATTTAATTAAATTAAAATGATAAAATTTGTGAAAAGCCCAATTGGTTGAAACTATGCATAAGGCAATCATAGGCCAAAGATTTGGGCTGAAATGCTGAATTTTGAAAGTTAAAACCTAGAATGCCGATATCATTTTACTAGATGTATGCTGTGGGTGGATGTATAAGCATGATGGTTGGTTATGGACTAAGCCCAATGTAATTGAGCATATGCATTTTCCTTTGATGGTAAATAGAGTTTGCGTGTCCCTGCCTCTCTCTCTCTCTCTCTATTGTCTTCTCATCTCATCTCGTCCAGTCGATGTAACTTAAAGAGTCTTCTCTTGTAAAATGCTCCATTAGATTACATAGGTTTAGGATAGATTGAAGATGTAAAGGAGTAAAGACAAAGGAGCAAGGCTCGGAATGAGGCACCATGAAGAAAAAGACCATGAAAGAAGAATTCTAATTTTGAATTGTAATTTCTTTTTCAATGGGTTATAACTCATGCATATCCTAGGTAACACCTAGTCAATTCCTTCATGGCTCGAGGAATTGACATTAGAGAAATCCATAACCATGTTGTGTAGTTAGTGAACTATGATTATATTGTTTCATATGATGAAAAGACTATAAATGCATGCTTATTAATAAAATGATGAGACTCAGATAAGAAATCCCTCATTAAACAACATTAAACCTAATGTCTTCCATTAATATAACTAGAACTAGAGTTCTTTTAGAGATGTGGTTGTTGGGTAAACCCAAGCTATCTCTCTGCAGATATGTTCAAACCATGAACATGTTTTCCAGTAATGGGCCCTTAGCTGAGAACTTCTAGTGGTTAGAGTATAAAATTTGAACCCAAGATCCCGATGGGCTTGGAGACAAGTTGAATAATGTATATATGAGATGGACACGTGTCAAAGAGTTGATAATTTGATGATGGTGCATACATCAATCAATCGATAGCAATGGATTCGATAATTGCAAGTCGATGCAATTCGTACATATGATACCTACCTTTTGACCTGAGGTGACTTGTTGGGTAAACCCAGGGGCATTAGGTGAGATTGGATATCGATCCACTAGGAGAACTTCCATATAGGTTCTATTATGTTCATAGTGAGGGCTAAAAGTCTACAATAAAATAGTGGAAGCCATAATACGTTTATTAAAGTAATAATAATCTATATTTTAAGTACAATCTAACAATATGTTTTTTACATCTAGGATGCTAGTACAACATCATGTCTTCAAATGTGAACCTATGCCAGTACAAAAATTCTTGGATTGGTTTAGAAACTTGTAGTGATGTTCATTAGGGGTTGAAAGATGGCATGTGTCTTAAGCCTTTAAGGCTGCACTTCTAGTCCACTCACTTTGATGCATATGTCATAGTGCGCCTCCGGGAAATATGATGCAGTTGATAAGTGAGATAGAAGGAGATTTGTGTCATGCATCTATGACCTAGAAACTGAATTTTCAACGTTATTTGTGGAAGCATATGACATAGTCATCCATCTTGGGAGCTATTTGATAGTATATGAGATCAGAAGGTTCGAGATCTCAAGCTATACGCTTTGTACGAAAGATACAACTAGGCATCTAGTGTGGCAGCCTGAAGATGATCTGGTACAAGGAGATTCGATTAAAGCTGAGGTTTTTATAATGGATCATGAATTAAGTATAGACTTGATTTTGTCCAGCTTAATTGATAATTTTGCGTAGTTTGTGATTATTTATCAGATGCAAAGAAAGAAACCTGTTGAGGTTGATCAACACCAGGGAATGGTTGATCCATGAAAAAGGAGGCTAAGCTGGCAGTACTTGTGGACTCTTTCCCTATTACAAGAACAGCAACAAAGAAAGAAAAGCCCCGCTGAGAAAGCAGGGAGGGTGTAACCAAGAAGATGGTTAAGGAGGTAGTGATGAGTTCTAAAAAACATATCTATTTTACAATCCATTTTTTTCTAGCATATTTGGATTCAAGTATATTCTTGCTAAAATTTAGCAGATATTACCAACTTTGTGTTGTCAGGGTTTTATTGAAAGAGATAATTCCAGCGGGGAAAAGAAGAAAAAAAAGTGGCAAGGTAGAGCTCTCTAATGAGCTGGTTTACGAATATCATGGAGAATGGGAGTAATCTCAAAGGGAGCCTTACGCGAGCTATGTCATGAAGCTAGAGCACATGTCACAAAAGTCCATCTTGAGACTCAAAGGGAAGAAATAGAGCTTTTGTTCTGACAAAAGGAATTTTTCTATTGCGACACCGATGAAGAAGTATGTGAAGAAGATTGTCTCAACACTTTTGACTCTGTCGCAACATTGATCAAGGAAAATGAAGTGGAACTTTGTCGCGACAATCCTTACTCTGTCACAACATAAAAGAATAAAGATAGCAGATGAACTTTGTCGAAAAAAAAGCGACTTTTGTCGCGGCAGTATAGCAAGATTTACAACCTCAAGTGGGTTGCAACAAGTGTTTTTATGTTACCCGACAAAGTTTTTAACATAGGACAATACTTGCATACGAAATACCATAACGGTTTCATAACATGTTAGGTGTAAAATAGAATAAATTATATTTTCAGGAGTTTAAATGTGCAAAAAACAAAATGATAAACCGAGAAATTTTATAGGAGCCCAAAATAAATTTGGTAAAAATGTACCAATGGGGACCTAAGAGTCATAAATGAGTAATGTAAGTGTCAATGTATAAATGAGATGAAATGAAGAGAAAATGAAAGTGAAATGAAGCTTTACAATGGAAAAAAAAATGAGAAATGATGAATTAGTGTGCAGCCAAACATGGCCTTAGTCATTTAATGGACAAAAGACCGATAGTTGGTCCTTGAATGCCATAACCCACATTTTAGGCAAAGGGAGAGGAGGCTAGGGCACACTACGGTTGAGGAAGAAGAGAAGAACTTGGTGATTTTTTTCCATAGGATCAAAGATTTAGGTGATCAAAAAGAGAAAGAAGAAAAAAAAAGAAGATTAACAGAGATTTGAGGTAAGTAAACCAAACCCTAACGCCCCTTTTCTTGTGTTTGGGTTGGGGAAAACCCTAAATTTGAATAAAGTGTTTTATTGGTTTATCTGGTTGTTTGATTGATTGTGGTCCTCAAATGAGAAATTTTTATATAAAGGAAATGTTGGGTTTTTAGGGGAGATGTTGTCAAAATTTTCCCAAAACCCATGTTTATGTTTTGGACATAACTTTGTCATCACTCATCTGAATTGAGTTATTCAAATTTCTGGTTAAACTAGACTTCTAGGAGAAAATATCTTCCTGAAATAATTGTATCCAAATTTGAACCCCATTGGACCCAGAAATTTGTCAAAGTGAGGCCTTGCAAAGTCAATCTGTCGCCTGATATAGTTTTTGGTGTTCGAAGGCCGCATTTAGGCCATAACTCGCTATCACTAGTGTAAACGAGTTTGAGCGAGCCGAGCTTGAACATTTTGAGCCCGGGCTTGTTTATTTTAAGCCGGTTCGAGCCTCCAATCGCTTTTTTTTAGGCCTGCTTGTTGAGCTCGAAATTGAGCCTGCGTGAGCTTGATCAAATATTTTCAGTTGACCTTTTTTTTTTAACTTACCAAGCATAAAAAAAATTAGAGATGATAATCTCACTATTATGTAACCATTAAAATCTGGGGATAAGCGTATATAACCGAGAAATTACCCTTCCTTGCTTGAGGAAAATAGGCTACGAGAGAAAAAATGAGAGAAAATGAGAGAAGGGCGCTATCACTTATCGAGGTGGTTATTTTAACAAGCACCACATCACTGCCTTGAGTTTGTGAAAGCTTATCATCTTCATAATTTCAACGAAAATAATCTTGTCATACATGCTTACAGGCCGAAAATAACCAGAAGGCAGACTATTACCTTGTTCATCAAGGCGAAGTCCAACACTATCTAGGTTCCAAGAGACAAAGAAAGGGGCAAGCTAATTGTTCATTCGGGGCCTAAATGGAGAAGAGCCCCGTTGGGATTCTCCGACAAGATCCTATTCTTTATCGGGATTTGAAGTTGCTTCAACAGATGCCAAACGCGGCAGAATACTGTAATGGGTTTATCAGTAACTGAAATTGTATCTAATCTATGCTCTGGTATGTAATCTTATCTCACTTTAGTTTGAATATTATTTACTACCATTATTAATAATGTAAGCATCTCATTTGTTTCATTCATTTCGTAATCTCGATCCTCACTGCAATATCAAGAATATAATGAATACTATTGATTTTATAAAAGTAATTAAGTTATTGATTTGTTATTTATTCTTAAAACAGAAGCCAATAAAATCAACTTCATTTACATTCATCGCTTTCTCAAATTTGTTGAATTCGTATTTGAGCCCTTAATTTGTACTCTTCGTAGATGTCAAATCTAAGCAAATCATAGATAAGGCAAACTGTGGTTGTTGTTTATAAAGCAAAAACATATTTTATTTATTTATTTTCTGAGAACCGTTTTAAAAGTATGATAGTTTTATCAAACATATTTTCACTGTCAAGAATATTGTTTCGAATATGAATGCATAAATTTTTCATAAAGATAGACTAAAAGCAAGTTGTTTCAGATTTGGAGTATTAAAAACAAGTTCTAAAATAATTGTTTCGACATCATATTATTGCAAGTATAGAACAAGTTTGTTTTAGGCTTTCAACAACATAGTAATAGATAGGGTTGTAATTAAGTCAAGCTACTCGTGAGCTATTCAATTCAATTTGGAGTTAATCGAGTTTAAGGAGCTTGTTGAGTCAAGTTTAAGTATTACAATACCCAATTTGAGTTGCTTGCAAGTTTAATCGAGATTTACTATTTTATTATTTATTAAGTTTAAAATTATTCAAGCTTACCAAGTCTAGCTCAAGTATAATTATTTATAATTTTTTTAATTGATTCAAGCTTTATCGAGTCGAGTTCGAGTAACTCAACTATTTTTCTAGTCGCCCTGCAATCCTCGACTATTTTTTGAACTCCAGCTCAACACTAAAAAGCTCGATCGAAAAGTTCGAGCTTGAGTATTTTAACTGCTGGAACTCAAACTTGACGCTATATCAACTCAACTCGATTCAGACCTAGTACAGAGAGCAGCTTTACTTTAATAAATGGATTAAACATAAACATAATTTAGCATATTGCAGATAACATCTAGTTTTTTCAAAGTTATAATATCCTCAGATTTCTATTAACACTCCTATAATCCCAGCATTAGTTTATCAAACTAAGGAAATATGGTAACAACATGGCTCAAAAGGCTGCAAATCTGGTCACAAATTCCTCTCATAACAGATAGAAAACAGGTAGAAAAAAGTGAAAGAACTACTCGCATTTAGTAGAGTACCTAAACCCAGATATATATAAAAAAAAGAATAGCATTTGAATTACAAAAACATCAACAAAATTACAAAAGGAGAGCAATTAACAAGCTTATTGTTTTTTGTTTTGTTTTTTTATTTTATGTGCTACTACTCGCTTGATCTAATGACCACAAAATAAAATTATGAAAAGCTTAAATGGCCTCTTTGTTTCGCTTTTCTCACTGGCAAAAGACCATTGTTTTCTTATAACTACACTTGTCTGTGACTTCTCACATAATTAAATTGAATTACAAATTTTCCGAATTGAATAAGATTTGAAATCGCTTATGGAATGAAGAATCTCGCCTGCTTGCTCTCACCCTCAAAAAATCTCTCGTGGTCTGCTCTTTCCGGCATCACTCGATGTTCAATGGCTCATCCATGTTCTATCCTTCATTATTCCACTGCCTCTCGTAATGAAAGTATGAAAATAGCACCACACCGCAGTGCCACAAACCATAGTGAGGCTGAATACGAAAATCGATTCATTGATGAGAAATTTTCTACATTTTGTCCACACAACAATCATTGAAGGTACTTACGTTATATAGTACGATGCACACAAAGATATTGAGGGGAATGCGGAAGAAGTTCATATAGTACTTCTCGCCTCCTCAGGAATGTACTGGGACCTCATCTTCAAGATCGATGGCCAGAAGATCCCGACACAAGCCTCAAATAAAAGTGTATTAAGAAGCCGGGAGACAACCTGAAAGAGAGATGCTTCCACCTTTCACCTTTGAAGGTTCTACCAAAATCTGCTCCAAATTAGCAATAAGTTAAAAAGATGGCAAGAAAATCCAGCATCCCAGAAAGAGAAATGCTGTTTGGATAGGGATATCGACATACATTTGTCACAATGGGAAGCAGGAGAGAAGCAGCAGAGATCACAAAAACAATCCAGCATCCCGATACTCAGTTTTTTTTTTTTTTGAGAAACACAGAGAACAAAGAAAACAATAACAATTTTCAGATAACACCCAAATGGTGTTTTCAAAAACACTTCTCAATAACACTTCTCAATATGCTTCTGCCACATAGGCACCAATCCACCCATCCTGTGAGAGAATATTTGTAGAGACGTGATGTCAAAGACCTGTTCGTAACAGAGGGCAAGAATAAGTACTAACACTCAAACTTTTGAACATCACCACAAACTTTTGAAAGTATAATAGAAGTAAAAGCAAGAAAGAAAGAAAAGCAATTGAGAATCTGCATGCAAAGAAAAGGACAAGAGATATCAGCTTTGGAATGCTCGGGTTATTGTAAAGCCAGTAATTTTGCTTTTTGATACTATTTTCTTCTTAGTTCATACTTCAGTGGGGACCAAAGAATTTATAGACCAATAGATTACAATATGCAAGTCTTAGATTCACCTCACCTTATTCATTATTTTTATCAAAAGTAGTAATAATAATAATAATAATTCTTTGAGTTGCTATGAATCGCCGAGCCACTGGCCAAAATGTATTAAAATCATAAACTTAATTTTGCAATCGAGAGACGGCAAAGCAACAATGTATAAAATCAAATGATTGGGCAGCAACATATCTCATGACATCGAATTTCCAAATTCAATGAGTAACACACCAACTGTGTGCAGCAGAAAAGATATCCTATACAAGATCAAAACCCACATTTCATGGAACTCTGATATATATATCTAAGAGACCAATTGTTGACCCAAGTAACTAGTGTTTAGCAGGAATTACCCAATAGCCAAATCCATTACGAGGAGGATTATTAAGTCTTAGATGATCAACAAATACACCTCAAAAGTTTATCCTGAACACATGGAACCACAATGGACAAAGGAATCCTTGCTAACCGATTGGAAACCCGACCTTAAATGCTTCCATTCGCGCATTATTCCAGCTTTGACTGCATCAACTACCAAAGATATGTATTCGTCCAAATTATTAATATCCACCTGAAAAATCAACAAATAAGGAAGTATTTCAGGAACATCTTTGCAAACACAAATATGCTGAAGGGGGAAAAAATCCATCAAAGTTTTGAAGAGGTATGCAAATTACATTTTCTTCTCCTGGTTTCAAAACAGTCTGATAACCGGAAGACCGAAACTGCATTAAAGATCTTCTATTGGTGCCCCACGAAACATAAATTAGCAATCGCACTGACACGCTCATTGATTCTAGATATTGTTTCACTACCAAGGACTTGTAGTTCTTGCAAAATCTTCCCAAACTCGGCATCAAAAGAAAGAATATCATGTAAATGAAGCTCCTACAAGAAAATGAAATAGCTGAATGTCTCAACCACAAACATGTGTGCACACTGACTCGACCATAACAAAACAAAATGACAAAGAACATGATAGGGTTGGCTCAAAATCAGAATCAGATAGAAGTAAAATTTCATTATTGTACAAGGACACAACTTACTTGACCAAGTACAAGCCAGATAATGTCGGGCTGACAATGGCAGTCCAAGAGCTTCATCCATCTCAAGGCCTTTTACAAAGGCTAATCTCCAATGTAGGACTCCAATCCGGAAGGCCAACCTCACCAAAATACCCTTACTAAGAACAATTTAGAAGAAAATTGCATGACATTTCATTTCCGATCTAAACTTCGAATCCAAGATTGAATTTATATTATCAGCATCAATTAAACGATTAAATCGAGAGAATACCTTGAATGATCAGATTATGTAGGAGATTCACTAAAATGGAGCCGAGAAAATCGTGATGAGCGCAAATACCGTCGTGGCGTGGGGAGAAAGGTTGAGATGCATCGGCCATCGCCGCCGGGAGAGAGGCGCATTGATTTAGGCTCAGATGAAGCCGACGGCGAGTCTGCCGAGGCGAGAGAAGCTCCAGGACGACGAGCAGGCCCTGGGCCGAGGTCCGGCCGCCCTGGGAGTGTGGACGACGATGGGGGAGAGTGATCTCGTAATCGCTGAGCTACTCTTTGTGGTTTAGGTTTTTTTTTTTCCATATATTAAAGGCAAAACGACGCCGCTTTGCAATCGATAATTATTAAAAAACGCTAAACGACGCCGCTTTATAATAAAAGTTTGCCTTGGTCATTGCTCGAGCTCTGCCTCTACTGCTAAGAAACAAGCCTAATTTTAGGCTCAAGCTTACTTGTTAGGCGATTTGGTGTCGAGCTTTTCGAGCCGAGCCTGCTTCAGTGGGATCACTACTGCACTCTAGCTATCACTCATCCGAATTGAGTGATTAAAATTTAAAGATAAACTAGACTTCTAGGAGAATAAATCTCCTTGAAATAAGTGTATCCAAATTTGGACTACATTGAATCCATAAAATTCGTTAGAATAAGGCTCTGTTTTTGGGTCAATTATGTTCAGTTCTAATACAGTTTTGGTGTTTGGAGCAGTTTAAGTATTTAGGCCATAAGTTGAGTTTTACTTATTCGAATTGAGTGATTCAAATTTCTAGGTAAACTAGACTTCTAGGAGAACAAATATCCTTGAAATAAGTGTATTCAAATTGACCCCATCAACCAAAAAATTCTACCAAAATAAGGCATACGATGCTCAAAAAGAATGATAAGAATGTCTAAGGATGAGGAAATGGGAAAAATGAAAGGAACAATGTAATCGGAAGGAGTCTGCAGAAATAAGACCTAAATAAAAACTTTAGAATGCCCAACTAATATATGATTGTCATTTGTGATGCATTAGGGGCTAACGTGGAGAAAAACCCTAGTTGAGGTTGAGATTCCGAGGACAAGAATCGAATGACGACAATCTTTTTAGTTTGTTCCCCACTTTTCTCTCTCTAATTCCAAAGTGTTTGAATGATTAAAAAATGATTTGAATTGCTGAAATGATTTATAAGAAAAAGCAAATTGATTTGTTTTAATTGATTTGAGGCAATTGATTGTGAAAATGATTGTGATATGAAAAATTGCATGAGTATTGAAAATGAATTGTTTGTATATATGTACATACTATACTATATTTTGCTATGAATGATTTGAACGCCCTTAATAGAATGTTAACCGTTAAATTCGAGTTGAGGATGGATTGGTATACTAATAAGGGTTAAATTAGCAGTACTACGAATGAACGTAATGATGTGTCACTCCGATCCGTAGCCCAGTGGGACAGTATCGGTAGTGTTCACAAATTGATTTTTAATAACCGGTTAGTAGTCTAGCGGGACCATATCGTGTTATAAAACAAAATAAATGAGATCGCGCCACAAATGCCTAATGGGACTACGTTTGATTCCATTATCTTGTGCATCGAAAGCATAAGTTAAATTCGTTCAAGGGAAAATTGAAATGATAAGAAAATTGTGGAATGCATGATTTGTGTTTTGAATGATTTATTGCATATGAAAATGCATATTTGGAATGATTAATAAACTGCAAATGAATTTATATGAAATGAATATATGTATTGTATTGCATTGATCATTCAAAAAGGTTAAAAAGTATTGTTTAGAAAAATTGCATGATTTGTATTGAACTGAAATGAAAGAGAGAACTATATAGAACCACTAAGCATGAAAATGCTTAGCGCGTTGTTTTTATAATCATGTAGGTACGAGATAACAGGTACGAGGATGTAGACTGCAGTGAATCAGAGTCATCGTCAAAGTCACATGGAGGATAAGTAAAGCTCCATCACATGCATACATGAAATTATTCGACTCATTTTGTACAAACACTAAAATTGAACTCTGATTTTGTTTTGTAAATATTTGGTTATTGAAAACGACTAATAATGCCGCATTGTATAAAGGTGGGAAATGGACCAAGTGGGCATGAAATGCCATAATGAATGAAAAAGAGTTTTGTGATCAAATGATGTTTATGTTAAAGTGGTATTTATGTATATATTTTCATCAGTATTTGAAAATGTGTTTAGAAAAATTAATCAGGATGGATTATTTTGAAATGATTAAAAAAAAAGTGAGGACCACGTCCCAGGTCCTGCCCGGCCTCCGTCTGCCTGCACGCGCTGGGCCGCCACATTTTTAGTGGCGAAGAGCCTAGGTTTAGTGATCTCATAAAATGATTTTTGAATGCTTTTATGACATGCATCAGACGGCATATAAAGGATGATGTGACTCGATGCGGATCTGTCGGTCTTGGCCAGTAAGCATGATGGTTCAGACCCCATAGGTTGAGGTGACCGAAATCTCCCAAATAACCCTACTAGTGTGGAAGGTGGGCAAGTGTCCCATGCTCCATCGATTCGTTAGCAAGGTCAAGCAGTAGGAAGTGCTATGGATATCCCTCCGCGAGATAGCTCAACACGTAAAGAACAAGACAACCAACCAGCTTGTTTCTCGGTCAGCCATAGAGAATGGCAAATATTGACCCGATTTCTCGTCTCTCGGGGAAACAAGATGACGAGCCTTCCACGTAAAATTGGCTCGAAAGAACCGGGAAGAATGTCATGAAAATGCATCACGACACCGCAGGAGAATTTAGAGTGTGCGACCTCACTTCTACAGAATGAAGCTTATCAGTGGTGGGTTTCCGTGACTAGGACCGCACCATCGGAGAGTGTTACATGGGAGTTCTTCCTAGAGGAATTCAAGAAACAATATGTGGGTCGATTTATCCGTTAAATAAGAGATAATAGTTTCATAATTTGAACAGACAGATGAGTGTGACCGGAGATCAAAGAGAATTCACCCGCTGAGCAAGTATGCTCGAGATGCTAGTGATTAGCGAAGAGAAATGTCGTAGTTCAAGACGGCCTCACGACCATATTCGGGCCCATGTCACAGGATTTTTTCATGATGACTTTTCTAAAATAGTGACATGTACTCTAAATGTTGAAAGAGTAAAGAAAGAAGAGTATGAAAGAAAAGAAAGAAGATAGGGTAAGAAAAACCCTGGACAATCAAGTTCTTATCAACACCAGAGTAAGAAATTCAGAGAACCACAGGGTTCTAATTAGCCTACAACTCAGGCTACCGGTAGTAAGACTATTCTACCTAAGACTAATAGCTAAGCAAGGCACTGTGAGGTTCTTTGAGAGGACCAGCTCCTCCTTATTGCACTTGCGTGTGGGAGGAAACATAAAGAGTGTTGGAGATTGACGGGTGCTTGGTGGTATGTGGGTCTAATGAGCCTGAGTGAAAAGATTGTCTTAGAGCTCTTTCATTCAGCACAGATTTGGGTGTTCAGTGAATCTGAGAGAGCGAAGCCAAGAATGACAGGTGAACATCATCGAGTGCGGTGAGATAAGAGACACATATGGGTAGGCAGATGCTTGTGCTCGACGGGGCATATGCAATGAAGGCAGTGGAAGAGAAAGATGCATCAGATGTGATAGTTGGTAATTTCTATATCTTTGAGACTATTGTACATGCATTGATAGATCCAGGTTAAACCCACTCTTATATTTATACTTACATTCCGAGTTTAGGTAGTTTACCGAAGAGTAAAACCGAGTATGACATTTTGGTGACAAATCCACTTGGGCATAGTGTCATTGTGAATAGAGTTTGCGAGATTTCCAATCGGAATACAAAGAGTATGAGTTTAGGAGATTTGATCGAGTTGTCATTTTAAGTTTGATGTGTTGTGGGGATGGATTGGTTGTCGGAGCACCCAGTGGTAGTTGATTGTAGAATGAAGAGAGTGACCTTAAGGACAGGTGGCGAGGAAGTGAATTTTATCGGAGAGGAAAGTGAAATCACCTCTCTGTGTGATATCCACCTTCTGCTAGAGCGATGGTTTAAAGGGTGTGAAGCCTACTTGGCATATGTGATAGATAAGAAAGGTGGAGCCTAGTTTATGTCGGACATCCCCTATAGTTTGCGTTATCCAAATGTGTTTAAGTTCTTTTGGGATTGCCTCCATAGAGAGATTGAGGTTGCAATTGGCGTTGATGGGTGCCACTCAGGCATCCATTACCGTATAGAATGGATCCAGTGGGTTCAAAGTTGACTTTAGTTGCAATTGTTAGAAAGGATTTATTCATCCAAGTGTATCACCAGAACTCACAGTGCTCTTTGTTAAAAGAAAGATGAGTACGCTTTTGGTTTATTGTATTTGAAGATTATAAGAATACGTGAACAAAATGATGACGAAGAAAAAATATTTGTTACCCGAGTTGATGACTTGTTTAGACCCGATTGAAGGTCTGCAGTGTGCTTTAAAAGGAACTGGCCTCTGATCTGGGTATCATCAGGTGAGGATTAAGTCTTGAGGATGTGCATAAGGCGGTGTTCGAGGCAGCGGTATGGACATTATGAGTTCCTTATAATGCCGTTTGGGTTGACAAATGCACCAACGGCTTTCATGGACTTAATGAATCGTGTTTTCAGACCGTATGTAGATTGGTTTGTAGTGGTGTTTATGGATGACATCCTTGTGTATTTAAAGGATCGGGAAGATGCGTCACTTGTGATGGTATAGGAAACCTTGAAAAAGGCAGTTATATGCAAGGCGAGCAAATGTGAATTTTGGTTGGGAAGTGTCTTTTCTTGGACGTGTATCGAGAAGAAGGAATTGAGTGGATAGAAGATAGAGAGTTATTGAATGGAAACCACCCAGAAATGTCATGGAAGTGGGTAGTTTCCTAGGTTGGCGGGACTCTGAAGGTTTGTTAAGGGGTTTTTTGATGACTACAGTTTCTGTGAGATTGCTCCAAAAGAATGTGAGACTTGAGTGGAGTGAAAAGTGTAAAGCTAGCTTTGAAAAGTTGACGCATTCTTAACTGAGGCATTGGTTCTTACTCAGCAGACCTGCAGTAAAGAATACGTGATTTTTAGTGATGCTTCATTAAATGGACTTGGATGTGTCCTTATGCAAGAGGGTAAAGTGGTAGCTTATGCTTCAAGGTAGTTGAAGTCGCATGAAAAGAACCACCCTACACATGATTTGGAATTGACCAATATTGTGTTCGCATTGAAAATATGGAGACACTATCTTTATGGAGAAAAGTGTTTCATCTACACCGATCACAAAAGTCTTAAGTATTTGCCCTCACAAAGAGAGCTTAACTTGAGACAACTAGATGGATGGAATTGATCAAGGATTATGATTGTGTGATCGATTATCATCCCGGGAAGGCCAATGTAGTAGCAGATGCTTTGAGTAGAAAGTCAGTACAAATTCTTCGAGCTTTGAATGCTCATTTGTCATTATCAGATGATGGAGAAATAGTAGCAAAATTGATAGCAAAATTGGTTTTGTTGAATCGAGTTCTAGAGGCACAAAAGAATATGAGAAAATTTCCACAATATTAAATCAGAGTAGAGGGGGGAAAGAAACCGAATTTACAGTGAATGAGGATGGATTTGTGTATTATAGAGATCGAGTTTAGGTACCCAATGATGATAAGTTGAAGAGTAATTCTCGAACAAACACACATTGGATCTTTGCTATATGCATCCGTGTAGCTAAAGATGTATCAGGATTTAAAGACTTCTATATTGGTGGTCGAATGAAAAGAGATATTTTAGAATTTGTAATGGAGTGTGATGTTCCAGTGAAAATTTGAACATCAAGTTCCTTGAGATTATTCTGACCTATCGGATCTGAGAATGATAGGACCGAATCACAATGGATTTTGTGGTCGGGTTACCATTGGCGGAAGAAAAGCGAGGATTCGATTTATGAATATAGTAGGCGTAGATTGATGAAACTGACTCACTTTCTACCGGTGAGAGCCGTATTCACTTGACAAGTCGTAGACTTTACATAAAGAAAATAGTTTGGTTATGGGATTCCAATATCAGTCATTTCATATAGAGATCCAGAGTTTACCTCGAGATTTTGGGAAAGTTACAGAGGATTTGGGCACTTGGTGAATTTGACTGCGTTACACCCTCGGTGGATGGACTGATAGGAAAAGTGATCGAGTGTTGGAAGATATGCGAAGTTGTGTGATCAACTATGAGGGTAGTTGGAATGAACACATTCCTCTAGTTGAATTTGTGTATAATAATAGCTGTCAGTATTGGAATGGCGCCCTTATGAGGCTCTCTAGAGAAGAAAATGCAGAACACCATTGTGTTTGGCTAGGAGTTAAAGCGAGAAGAAGATAGTGCTTGATTTGATTCAAGCCCAGGAAAAAGTGAAAATGATTAAGAAAGATTGAAATTGGCCACAAATAGACAAAAGTCTCTGGCAGCCATGGGGGAGAAAGGATATTCGATATGAGATCGACGAAAAAGAGTTTTTGAAAGTATTGTCTTGGAAGAAGGTAATGAGATTTGGGAAAAAGGGCCAGTTGAGCCTTAGGTTCATTGGGCCATATGAGGTGATAGAGAAAGTGGGTCCAGTGGCATGCATATTAGATTTATCTCTAGTGTTGGAAAGTATTCATAACGTTTTCCATGTGTCAATGTTGAGGAGGTATAACACCCATCGCATGTAGTCTCTTGGGAAACGATTGAGCTTAGACCGGATTTGACATATGAAGAGGAGTCAGTAGAGATCTTGGCTCGAGAAGTGAAATAGTTGTGGGCTTGAATCCATTGGTAAAAGTCTTTGTGGAGAGCTTCTGAGACGGAGGAAGCCACGTAGGAAGCGAAGAAGTTATGAAGCCAGCAATGCCCTCAATTTGTTCAATGAAGGTAATTTTGAGGACGAAATTCTTTTAAGGAGTGGAGAGTTGTAACGCCCTGAAAATACCCTAATAGTTTTATAACATGTTTGGCGTTTAAATGGCTGAAAATGAAAAATGATACAAACCCGTAAATTTTACAAGAGCCAAATAAATTTGGTCAAAATGTCAAATGAGGACTTAAGGGTCGTAAATGAGGAGTGTAAATGTTAAAATGAAAATGAAATGAAATGAAGTGAAAATGAAGCTTTAAAGTGAGAAAAATGGGAATTAGTGTGTAGCCAAACAAGGCTTAGTGAGGGATTTGGATTAGACGGTTAAATATTGGTCTTTGAGATACATTTCTCTCATTCCTCTCATTCTCTCATCTCAACTCTCTCTCACGCATGAACTCCTCTCTCAAATCCTCATCTCCCACACATTCAGCGCAAAGGCAGAAAATCGGTGGAAATCGTCTCATTCTGTCGTTCATCTTGTCCTAGCCCTAACCGGTCGCACCCTCATTGACAACGTAGGCCGATCAATGGTGAAGCGTTTCGGCTAGGTCAAGCAAAAAAAAAAAAAAACTAGGGTTTTTGTCCCTTCTTGCAAGGTAAGTGTAACTCTAGTCTAGATGCATGGAAAAGCTAGAGTATTGGAATTAAAGAAATCAACCATGTGCATTACCAGGATATTGTTGATATTTCCACTATTTTTAAGGTGTTTGTGCTGGAATAGGAGTCGGAGGTAAAGCTTTGATTAAGATCAAAGTGAAAGAAAAGAGACCATAGCAGGCTCTTTTGGTTTGTTCTTCTTACTTCTCTCCCCGTTTCAAGTTTCATGTTGTTCCAAAACAAATGCTGCATTGTTAATAATATGAACATGAATGTGTGCTCTATTTGGAACAAAAAATGAGATGTTTTGAGTGGTGTAAAGTGATTTCAAATGCATCATCAAGAAAATTGCATGTGTTCTATTAAGAACCCATGATGGGCGATTTAGTGTTATTAAGTGTTTTCAAAGTTAAACATGAAAAAGAGGAAAAGAAAACGAAAATAGAGAATGCCGAAAATTTTCGCAAACCTACGAAAATTTTCGCAAAAAATTTTGTAGGGGCTACGAAATTTCTCAGAGCCCTGCTTTTGAATTTGAAACCAAACTTCAATCGGCCCTAACTTTTTCGTCCAAACTTCGATTCGCGCGTTCTTAGACTCTACGAATAGCTCTTTGAGTCTAAAATCTAACCATATTCCATTGAATGACAATTGGTTCTCAAATCTTTGCTAAAAATGTGATTGTAGCACTAAGTGTACTAATTGCTTGGTTGTGTTGGTGTTTAAGTTGAGTTTTCTTTTCCCGAATCCCCTAAGTGTAAGTGAACCATGTGGGTGTCCCATAGCCCACAAAGAGGATTAAAAATGAGTCATAACAATGCCTAAAACAAATGTTAAGGATTTTCTAAGGAGGAGGAATTAGGGAAAAAGAAAGAAAGAATGTATGGAAAAGGGGAGTCGGGTAGAAAGTAAATCTAAATAGAACTCCTAGAATACCCGACTAATAATATGATTGTTAATTGTATTGGAATAGGGGCTGACGAGGAGGAAAGCCGAATTGTTAGAGAGTTGAAATCAAGTGCAACAAGATTTTTTGTTTGTTCTTCAACTCTCTCTTTTGTTTCCATTTTGGAGTTTGTTCTCCACTTCTCCCTCTCTAATTCCAAAGTGTTTGAATGATTACAAAATGATTTGAATTGATGAAATGATTTATAAGAAAAAACATATTGATTTGTTTTAATTGATTTGAGGCAATTGATTATGAATGGTTGCATATGAAAAATTGCATAGTATTGAAAATGAGTGTTTGTAAAATGTACATCTTATAATGTATTTTCTATGAATGATTTGAATGCCCTTAATAGAATGTTAACCCCGTTAAATTGAGTTGATGATAGATTGGTATACCAATACAAGTCGTGCTTATCTTTGCGAACGAGCATGTAGGTCGTGTCCACTTTCCGTCAGTAGCCCAGCGGGACATTATTAGTAGTGTTCACGCGGGCCGATTTTAAAACTGTCAATGACCCAGCGAGACCGTATTGTGTTATAAAACAAAATGTTTTTATACCGACCTACAACCTAGCGGGACTGTGCCGGTGATTTTGTTATCCTGTGCACTGAAAGCATAGGTTAAATTTGTTTAAGGGCAAATTGAAATGATAAGAAAATTGTACAATGCATGATTTGTATTTTGAATGATTTATTGCATATTTGAAATTATCAATAAACTGTAAATGAATGTATATGAAATGAATATATGTAGTGTAATGCATTGATCATTCAAAAAGGTTAAAAAGCATCGTTTAGGAAAATTGCATGATTTGTATTAAATTGAAATGGAAGAGAGAACTATATAGAACCACTAAGCATGAAAATGCTTAGCACATTGTTTTATCATTGTGCGGGTTACGAGAGAATAGGTACAAAGCGAGTAGTGAGACCGAATCATCATCAAGCCACACGGAGGATAAATAAAGTAAGTCTTATGTATGGGTTTGGTTGACTATTTTGTATTGAAACTATAATTCGAAAAGTGAATTATGATTTTGTTTTTGTAAATGTTTTTGATATTGAAAACGGCTAATAGTGTCGTATTGTATCAAGGTGGGAAATGGACCAAATGGGCATATAATGTCATATCGAATGAAAGGAAAAAAAAAATGCATTTGTGAACAAATGATGGGCCCCCTTTAAGTTAAAATGATGTTTACGTATATATGTTTATAAGTTTAATTATCCTTTACAAAATGAGCATTTGAAATGTGTCTTAAATGAGAAATTGCAATTGGATTTGAATGGTATCAAAGCACAAGTAGCATAGAGCTACGATATTGAAAATGTATTTGTATTTGTATTGGTGTTTGAATATATCGTAAAAGTAAAAGTACTGGTAGCGCAAAAGACGTTCCATCCTATCATGGCAACACCAGATTGGAGCAAGGATTTTGAAATTATGTGTGATGCTAATGATTATGTAATGGGTGCATTGTTGGGATAAAGAACTAATAAGACTTTCAGAGCTATATATTATGCTAGCAAGACTTTCAACGAAGCCCAAGAAAATTGCTTAACTACTGAAAAGGAAATGATAGCAATTGTCTTTGCTTGTGAGAAGTTTAGGCCATATATATTGGAGTCTCATGTCATAGTGCACATTGATCATGCAACAATCAAATATATGATGACAAAGAAAGATGCAAAACCAAGATTAATCATATGGGTGTTATTGATGCAGGAATTTTATTTAGAGATCAAGGATAAGAAGGGCAGTGATAATGTGATAGCAGATCACTTATCAAGATTAGAAAAGACTATTGAAGATGAAAGAGGGACTGGAATAGAAGAAATTTTCCCCGATAAGTAGCTTTTGAATTATCGGTTCAAGTACCATG
Source organism: Tetrastigma voinierianum (assembly GCA_016808115.1). NCBI lineage: Eukaryota > Viridiplantae > Streptophyta > Magnoliopsida > Vitales > Vitaceae > Tetrastigma > Tetrastigma voinierianum. The sequence goes on from JAEQBH010005732.1 coordinate 160,246, forward strand.
AGTCTGACATTGTGATTATTTGTGTGGGATTATGCCATTGGGAATTGACGAAAAGCCAACGAAAAGAGAAGTTGAGTTGATGCGGATTCTACATATGGGATGACCCATTGTTGTTTAAAATAGGAGTAGATCATATTATTAGGAGATGTATACCTGAAGCTAAACAGGAAGAAATTTTGGATAAATGTCATGCAACACAATATGGATGACACTTTGCAGGAGACATAACAACCCAGACAATTCTCCAGTTAGGTTTCTATTGGCCAATTCTATTCAGAGATTGTTCTGAGTGGGTGAAGCATTGTGACAAATGTCATGTCACACAGGTTCGGTCGGGCAGGCAAATCAGGCGGTCAGGAGTGCAGACTATAATGCAGGACTCTTTACCTTTTTTTTTTTTTTTTTTTTTTTGAGCTGAACTTATACCTATGGGTATACAAACAATTTTTGTAATAACCAAAAATCATTTACATATACAAAGAACTACCACCGGGGTGGTGTCCATCAAAATCTATACACATACTAAGTCCCATTTGCCTTAAATATATGTCATCTGAACATCAAAGATCGCGAGGAAAGCAGTCTTTGGTGACACCTATCCTACGAGATGGCTGTGCTGCTTTGGTGTGGAATGTCTGTCCTCTTTATCTCCTCTTCGGTACCTACGGATTGAACACAGTCTTTAGCTTTCACGCTTAGGTGAGAGAACATATAGGCGATAACGACCAATAACAATGTCGCCGTCCTGATCTTTTTTACATTTTACTTTTCATATGCATATATGAAGCCTATATGTATGTGACATACGACTCATATCATATTACATGTAGGTTTATCACTTCGGGTTCCATATCATTATCACGGTCGTATCACTTCCATGTGTCATGTCTTTTACAAGTTTCAATTCATATCTTCTACATGTATGACATGTCAAATTATATTCAAAACAAACTTATACATCTACAATAGCAAATCGGAACATATCAAAGTCATATCAAATACATACAAGGTCGAATAGTGATACACGTTTATTTCATTTAATTATGGTTTTATTACATTTTGGTTTCAAAAGTCGCGACGAATCCCCAGGCTCGGCCAGGTTAGCGGATCAGTACAGGCAGGTTTACTCAGGCATTTTCAATTATCTTCTCAAAACATTTTGTTTGGTTTTATTAAATTTTATTTTCAAAAGTGTCGACTGAATCCCCAGGCTTCGGCAGGTTGGTGAATCAATGGAGCCGGTTTACTCCGACATTTTCAATCAAAACATTTTGTTTGGTATTATTAAATTTTTATTTTCAAAAGTGTCGCGGCCCGAATCCCCGACTCGACCCGGTTGGTGAATCTAAGCCGGAGTCAGGTTTACTCTGACATTTTCAATTATTTTCTCAAAACATTTTTTGTTTTGTGTTATTCATTTAGACTTTTTAGTTATGCGGAAGCACTTCATTATGGGCAAGCCCTTAAACATTTACAATTAACAAAAGGCATTTACTAAATGTGCATTTTTTTTATCCACATGCTCTCATCTTTATTCATTTCGCATGCTTTCATTTTACAAATCATTTATCATATCACAACAGCCATTTCAATGCAACAATTCAGCTACAATTCAATTTATGAGATTTAAGCGTATACATAAAAATCCCATTTACACTCGTCAATGTTGGTTATTTCACTTTGACTATTCATTTCACATTTATGACGAATCCCGTTTAATGAATCCCGCCCTTATTATCATTCGGTAATGTGCCTACACATTTTACAATTCGATCTCCCATCATGACGGATGCCGTTTAGTGCACACAGACCTTGTGGTAATGCAATCGGTCTCCCATCATGACGGATGCCGTTTGGGTGCACCCAGGTATGTGGTATCAATTAAATGCCATACACCATCATGGCGGATGCGATTAAGTTGCATCCGCCCAGTAGAACATTTCTTCAATGCATACACCATCGCAGCGGATCTGGAATTGGTGCATCTGCGTAAGTGGGACGTGGACCTTCGGGGTGCCTTGTGGCGGATCGCGGTTGTGCATCTCGTTGGCCGGTTCATTCGATATATCAACCAATTCCACATTTATGGCCAGTTCGAGTTTGACCAGATCGTCTTTATCATCATTCACATTCATTCGGTTTTCAAATATCACATTTTGACTCCATATTCATAGCGTATTCCATTTGCCGGATTACGTTTGATGAATCCCGTCCTTATCATCGTTCACATTCATTCGGTTTTCAAATATGCATTTCAATTCCATATTCACTCGTATTCACATTTATGGCCAGTTAGTTTGATGAATCCGTCCTTATCATCGTTCATTCATTACGTTTCAAATATCACATTTCAATTCCATATTCGCCATTATCTTTCAAAGATATACTCAATCTATGTACTTATTTCATATACTCATTCACGTACTCATTTCATATACTCATTCACGTATACTCATTCATATACTCATTCACGTATACTCATTCATATACTCAATCACGTACTCATTTCATATACTCATTCATATACTCATTCACGTATACTCATTCATATTCTCATTCATGTGCTCATTTCATATACTTATTCACGTATACTCATTCATATACTCAATCACGTACTCATTTCATATACTCATTCATATACTCATTCACGTACTCATTTCATATACTCATTCATATACTCATTCATGTATACTCATTCATATACTCATTCATGTGCTCATTTCATATACTCATTCATGTATACTCATTCATATACTCATTCATGTACTCATTTCATATACTCATTCATATACTCATTCACGTATACTCATTCATGTACTCATTTCATATACTCATTCATATACTCATTCACGTATACTCATTCATATACTCATTCATGTGCTCATTTCATATACTCATTCACGTATACTGATTCATATACTCATTTCATATACTCATTCATGTATACTCATTCATATATTTCCTATCATTTGTTATCTTTTTCTGGTTTTATGTGATAATAATCATATATAACTTAACTACATTATGTGTTCATGGAAAATTGCCTTTCATGTTCATATTCATGTTTCAGTTCGTTTTCATTTTTCCATATCACATTCATGTTTCATGAACACATCTATACATTTTGCATTTCCTATACTTTTCTTGTTTCCGCCTATTATATGGCATTCCATATACTTATGCAGTATGATGCTTATGTATTCACACATCATTCATGTATTCTTGTCCCTCGAATATATTTTACTTAGAAATTGGAATCATTACAATTGGATCATCAGGCTAAAGTTATGGCATTTCATGCGAGCTAGTCAATTCTGGAATTTACAGGGGACGGTTGCGGTAATCATTTTCTAGTTCATGACTCCATATTTGACACTGGTTCTTTGTACTCCTTTAAATATAAGGTTCTAAGGGTTCTCCTCCAACTTGAATCACCTAAATCGGAGCACCGAAACTCAAGATACGTCCGAAACAACCCGGACTACTCTATGATCAAAACTGAAGCAGAAATTGGCTGAAATATAGCCCCACTTTGAGTGAATTTTAGGCCACCTAAATTCATAATTTGGAGTACCTATTTGAGGATGTTTGGTTCTCCTTGAAGTCTATTTTAACCGGCGGCTTGAATCTCACTCGTCGGATAGAAATGACTAAGTTATGGCCAAAATACGAACACCGGGTCAAATAGTGAATCGGTACAAAAAGAGCCGACCAGATCGAGATAGCCACCAGACGGCATAAAATTGCCTGAGCAGCTGTACCGGTACAGTTCAAAGGTGTAATGCATAAGTCCTAAAATTTGCCTAATGTGGGTTTTTCTTCCTTTTCCATATATTGCTACCCAAATCAACTCAATACTCTATATACACATCAAAACCACTCCAAATTATTCTTGTAATCTCTTTTCTACTCAAATCATCTTTCAATACACATCTTGTGAACTCTATTGAACTCAAACATGCTTTCTATTCATCTCTTATACAAGGTCTAGGGTTTTACTCAATCCAACTTCAAGAAATCTAGGATTCCTATCAAACCTAGAATAAAACAATCATGTTCATACTTTACATAACCCTTTATAACTCCAAAACACATGTAATTGAACTCTAGGTCCCTCTCATAACAAAATCCTAGAGAAACAAAGGGATTTGTGATGATTTCCATACAAAAATTCATTCTAGGGTTGGGTTTCTTACAACCCAAAACATGTATCCATACTAAAGGTCATAGTTCCATACCAAATCTTACTAGAATCCATACCTTTTATCTCCTTTTTCCTTTCTCTTCTTCTTCTCTTCCTCTTTCCTCTTCTTTCTTTCCTCTTCCTTCTCTACGGTTTGGTCTCTCAAAAATGAGAGACCAATTGCTCTTATCCATGTTTTTTAGTTAAGGCCATGTTTGGCCAAGACAAGAAAACTCATTTTTGGCTTATTTTCCCATTTTTGCTATTTAGCCCTTTCTCTTTTTATTATTCTCACTCTAACTTATATATATTAAACTTTGGCATCCCATCTTTATCAAATTTGTTAATTGCATATAAACTTATTGATTTATGCCCTTTTTTGTCCTCATGGTAAATGACCACTTTACCCTTGTCTCATTATTCATTTCGGTCTCTGCTTTATTTCAAAATTTCATTTAGCTTATAATATACCCTAAACAAGTCCGAAAACTACTAAGGTACATTTTGGGATGTTACATGTCAAAGAGTGGACAACATAAATAGAAGAAATGAAATGCCTCTGCAAGGGATCCTGGTGGTGCAGATTTTTTATGTGGGGATAGACTTCATGGGACCTTTCTCACCCTCATTTGGAAATTTATACATTTTCCAACCTGTGGATTATGTATCCAAATGGGTGGAAGCAATAGCTTGTCCCAAAAATGATGCTAACACAGTTGTGGGGTTCATTCAAAGAAACATATTGAATAGATATGGAGCCCCAAGGACAATCATTAGTGATGAGGGAAGCCATTTTGAAAACAAATTGTTTGCAAAAATCTTGAGCAGATATGGAGTCAAACATGTTATGGGATTGGCTTATCACCCTTAGTCAAATGGACAAGCAGAAGTATCCAATAGGGAGACAAAAAAATATACTAGAGAAAACAGTTAATGCAAGCAAAAAAGACTGGTCAGTAAAATTAGAAGATGCATTGTGGGCTTACGGGACTGATTATAAGTCTCCTATTAGAATGTCCCCATACAGGATTGTATTTGGAAAGCACTATCATCTACCTCTGGAGCTTGAATATGAGGCAATGTGGGCAATTAAGAAGCTGAACTTTGATTTCCAAGCTGTTAAGGAAAAGAGATTCCTCCAATTAAGTGAATTAGAAGAGTTGAGAAATGAAGGCTATGACAATGCAAGAATTTACAAAGATAAGACCAAGAAATGGGATGACCAAAGGGTACTAAGAAGAGAATTCAAAATAGGAGAATTAGTCCTCTTGTACAATTCAAGGCTTAGACTTTTTCTTGAAAAGCTCAAATCAAGGTGGAGTGGTCCTTACACAATGACTGCAGTTACACCTTTTAGGGCAGTTACACTGAAAACAAATTCAGGCAATGAGTTTAAGGTTAATGGCCAAAGATTGAAGCATTATTTAGGAGGCAATCGAATGAAGAATAGTCCCAGATTAAGAGAGATTGAATGAATTGTTGAAAAGAGAGCATTTAGCAAAAAATGTCTAACTAAAGACATAAAATTGAGCAACTACTTGGGAGACAACCTAAGAAAATTTTGATTTTATTTTATTTCAATTTTTATCAAATTTATCTGGTTTAAAGTAAGGTTTTTTTGATTAGTTTAACTAATAGAGTAGTTTATTTTAGTTTTGTTTGAAATTTATGTTAATTTAAATTTTTGCTTAATTTCAAGATAAAGGAGCTAATTATGGAATTTAAGTTATTGACAAAGAGAAATTTGGGTGCCATGAATGAACTTATACAATTTGAAGAGAAAGATAATGTTCTACAAATGTGAGAAGTTTCCAATTAGCTTCCTTATTCAATTCTTATATTTTTTGTATAATTTCATACCATGCTCAGTGAAAGAATTTGAATTTAACTGTTCATACTTGAGTTGAGATACTATGTTAGTGTTAAAATTGTTTTCACAAGCATGATTTGTGTGATTGAAATGTATTGCTTGCTGTTTTGTATATTGATATGGTTAAAATGGCTCAAATCTATAGTAAAATAAAAAATGGGATGAAAGTGTAAATTTTATCACGACATGGAATTTTGTGTCGCAACAAATACCGTCGTCTTTATCGCTTGCGCCGCTTTGTTGTGATAATGTTAGCTTTATTGTCGCGACATTTTTATGTCACAACATTTGAAATCTTTGTCATGACAAACATTCACTTAGGAGGCTTAAATTTTTGTCACGACATTAGTTTGCCTAAAAAGATCTTTGTCACAATTTTATTCTAGCTTTAATAGTCAATATTGTGTCGTGACATATAAATAATTGTCACAACAATTCTATCTTGGTATGATACTTGAATGTTGCATATAAATAAAAATGTCGACCTAAATTCTTGGGTTTTCAAGGTTGTCAGGTTAAGTAAATGGAATTTTGTAGTCATGACAAAATAATTGTTATAAAATATTCCTGAACCAATAAAAGAGAACATCAACTGTTTTGGGACCCTTAGACAAATTTGAATTTCTCTTTCCATCTCTCAAGCCTTTGAGCCCTAAAAACCTTCCTCAACCTTCTCCTAAACCCTAGAACCCAGTATGACCAACGAAAATGCATGAGCAACAAAATCTGATCTCGAATCTGAATGAAATAATGGAAGAGGCGTTAAGTCAACGAGAAGAAGGACTCGAAAGCCACAGATCGTGAGCTATTCAAGAGGAAAGGGCTGAATCAAGAACGAAAACAGAGCAACCACAAGAAGAAAGTAGAAAGAGGAAGAGAATGCAGAGGAGGTAGAAACAGAGCAAGGGGAAGATGTGGAAGTAGATGATTTTGTTTCTACGAGAGCACTTGTTGTCATGGAACAAACATTGCTGAAAAAGGATTTCATTAGGATGAGGTTTCAATGCTTCATATCACCATTTAGGAGAGGAGGTGCATCGGTGTTAGATGTTTGAGTTTATTGCGAGCACAAAACCGCTTGGGTTTGTCAATATAGTAGCAAGTGAGAGAATTTTTTGCAAACTTGGTTGGGAAGAAGGAGAAAAAGTGCTATGTTAGAGGAAAATGAATCTCCTTCGATGGGGAGGAGATAAAAAAGACATACAATCTGAAAGAATAGAAGGATGGATTCAAGTTCAAGAATTTTCTAAAGGATCCGTACTCACTTAAGATTGTTGTTGCTCACTTGATGGAAAAGGTAGAGTAGAAATTCAAATAAAGAAGAACCCTTATGAATCCATTGTAAGAGGATCATTGACTGAGGAAGCAAAAGTATGGTTTTACTTCCTCAATTCAATCTTCCTACCTTAAAAGCACCTTAGCAAGGTGAGAAAGGAAGAGGCATTACTTCTGTATGCCATTCTAAAGGGATATAAATTGAATGTGGGAAAGATCATCAAGAAGTAAATTCTGAACTACTACAACAACAAGTACAAAGGCCTGATTCCACAACCAACAACCATCACCAGACTGTGCATACTAGGAGGGGTGAAAGGAACCTGGGAAGAAGAAGAAAGGTGTTCCAGGACTTCTCTTTTAACACTCATTGGTATAACTAGACCTCCACCTAGAAAAGGCAAGGAGAAGGTGCAAGAAATTGAAGAAGAAGACAGGGATGGAAGAGAGAATGAGCAAGCTATTGTGGTGAGCTCGGTGAAAGAAAGAGAAAAAAGGCAAAAGAGCGTGAGCCCAATCTGAACTCTATCTCCAGATGTTAGAGAATACCATCAGAGACTAACTAAAAGCTTAGAGCAGCAAAGCAAGAATATGGAGATATTAGAAATGCTGAAGAGAATGGAGTAAAGTATGAGAGAAAGAGACAACCAACTGAAATTCCAATTGTAGTTCAGAGATGAATATATGGATGCAGAACTAAGAAAGAGAGACCGGTACCTGAAAGAGGTAATTAGACAGAGAGACTTGGAATGGAAAAAGAAGATAGAAGAGAGGGATGCAATGTGGAGAAAAGGTTTGAGAGTTAGAGATGTAGCTTTCTAGGAAGAGTTAGGGAAGAAAGAATTCAATTTATGCAAAATGCTGGAAACTAGAGATCGTGGCATGAAAGTAGCTCTGGAGTCAAGAGATAGAGAATGGTTGAATAGTCTTCAACACTACAGAGACAACTTGAGGCTCACAAGTCAAGAATTGATCAACAATAGGTGTACAGTGGAATCATTCGATAAGAGGCAACGTGAGCTAGTAAAGGGGAATGCTGAAATTTTGGATTGGGCCATGAAGACATTATCAGGCAAGAAGAAAGTGCCACTGCCAAACATCTTGATTTATGATTATGTACCCTATGCCATAGTGCCTAAGGATGTGACAAACCCTTCAATACCTTTTACCAACCCTAAGGAACCTGGAGAAATACCTTTTACCCCTATAAGAGTTCAAGATGAAACTTATGGTACAATCTGAATGTCAAGAAGAACCCTTGAGGAAATTGAAAAATATAAAAGAGAACAAGTATTGAAGGAAAAGTCCAATGTAGGGCCAAAGGAAAAAAAAAAAAAAAGTCTCTTATATGAAATATTTTTTCTAAACTCTCTTTGTAATTGCTCCAATGAATGAAAGAAATCTTGTGATAATTGGTGAAATTGTGCTATGTTAAATTTTTACATTTTTGGTTCATACTATGAATAATGAATATTTTGAGTTTGAATGTTTAGTTGAAATTGAATGGTGATTGTTAAGCTGTTTGTGCTATGATGATTAGGTTGAAATGGATTGATGAATCAAAATGAACTTCAAGATGTTGATATAGCACAACAACATGCTTAGGAACCAAACGAGAAATTGGTAGATGAAATTAGGCTAGGATGAGCTTAACCGAAAATTGGAAGTTGTGATATTATTAAGGAATGAGTTGAATTCCAAGACTCAAGAAGATTTAAACAAAACAAGACTTATAATTCTATTTTGTAAACAATTTAGTTCTTATGAACTCTGAAAACATGCACATGGTTAAAAGTACCTTTTCAACTAATGATGCTGAGATTAGGGAAATCTTATGAGATCCATCACAATTTTAATCTCCCCATAAGTCCTAGAAATTGTTAGATTACTATTCAAGGCAAAATCCTAGGCAGCTCAACCAACAGGAAATGATTTAGGCCATCCTTGAAGAGTTTGAGCCTTTCAAACCTACCCTTTGATATGCACATATGCATACACTTTAGTACCTTGTTTGAGCCTAATTGCCAATTTCATCATCAAAGCCATATAATAAAACTTTAATCCTTCCTTAAAGCTAATTCTTCAGTGAATAAACCTAAGTTTGCCTAAAATGCAGAATGAGTGCAGAGAAATGACTTAAGAGGAAAAGTTTAGGGGAGTACTTTTTTTTAGAGAGAAATGAAGGATGAGAATTAAGGATGTTAAAAAAGGGTCAATTGAGTGAAGATGTACTAAAGAAAGTGCACAACAGAAGTTTAAGAAGATGAAAAACAAAAGTATCAAGGTGGAATGAGTTTTGTCTTGTAGCCTTCCTCCCTTGAGCAATTAAGTTCTCAGGGGTCCTTCAATACCTAGTACCCTAATGCCAATTTGTATGGGAGATACTAACCCAAAGCTCTTTAAGGTTGGTAGAAAGCTTGAGAGGACAAAACATTGCACCATTCCATAAACCTTGATAGAAAATGAAAAGTAAAAAGCTTATACTTTGAAGACCTGAATGCTAATTCTTGAAACGGAGAAAGAAAAATCCACAATGGAGAAGTGTGCAAAAAGATGCACCTAATTAAGTCTGGGGTTGCTTTTGAAAAAGTCTGTTGAATAGAAAAGAAATGATGAGTAGTATGAAGGCAAAATGTTGAGAAAGTACATGCAGCTTGGGTAAACTTGAGCCTAAAATGACTAGTTAACTACCTAATGCCCAAGCCAAACATTTCAAGCCTAAAAGACCTATTTGATCTTGAAGGTTGTATCTGCCTACATTAGTGGAGATTAATATGACCAACAAGTCTATGGGGCCTTAGAAAAATCAGGGAGAAGTTTATTATTTGAATAGTATCTCAGAAGATTATCTAATTTTCCAAATTGACAAAGGGGGAAGACCATCACACACTCACTAATCCAGGGTAAATAATTGAATTGTTTACATTATATGAATTATTTGTTTGTCTAGTAAATTTAATTGAAATCTTCTTCAATCTAGATTTGAAACTCGTTCAAAAGTAATATAACAATTATCTTGATTTTGAATTGATTTGTTGGATTTAAAGGAAAAAGATGTCTAGTGCAAAACAAAAATGGCCTTAAAAAGCCGAATTGCTTTGGACAAGCAAAAATTTATTTTCTTTACTTGGGGACAAGCAAAACTTTAAGTTTGGGGGAGTTTGATGAGTCCAAAACTCATATATTTTTAAGCCCATTTTTCAAGTATATTTGAGGCTTAAAGTTTAATTTAATGTGAAAGTACGGACTTTTTACCCAGATTTGTGTTTTTGCAAGAAATTAGAGAAAAGAAGCAAAAACCAACAAGAAAAGTAGCAAAAAATGGCTAAGGAAGAAAATGCAAAATGTCGTGACAAAAGTTCGAGACAACCAGCAGAAATTTGTCCCACTAATCAAATCTTTGTCACAATAAAGATCATGAAGATTGCCCAAAATAATAGTGAAAGAATGTCGCGACATTTTACAACTATGCCGCGATATAAATTGTGAAGAAGGCAGAAGAGTTTTTTCGTGACATTACGTAGCTTTATAGCGACAAAGAACAAGGAAAATGGCAGAAAAACATTGTCGCAACAATGAAAAGATGTCGTGATAGAATATAAACAAGAATCATGAGGAACATCTAACTTATGTTGCTGATAGGGCGAAAGCGTGATGTGTAAATTGTATAAACTGGGTAAAGCGCCTATTTGCGCAAGTGCACACGTCGTATCAAGTAATATAGTGTACCTAAGTACGGATATCGATCCACAGGGAGAAGTGTGTTGAATACTAGAATTAGCTCTACGATATTATCTGGACTTAGACTTTTAATGAATTTCTAATTAATGTAGAGAACTAAAACTAAATCTTAACTTGTAAAATTACTTTTATGAAAACTAGGGTTTTGCCTCCCCCTGCCATATTTGATGGATTTTTACCTAGAGGAATTATTCATTCAGTATATTAATGAATTCTCACTGACGGGGTGATCGTGCCTACGAGATATCCTCTCTCGAGGTATATCCACCTATCTCGCCAGTAGGGTTGGGCGCATCTCTGCTCCGACCCTGGACTCCGAAACACTTAAATGCTCAAACCCTAATCGCCACATTCGGAACTGGGATATCTCTATTCGTCGATTGACCAAGTGTCGCTTTACTCATATCCACAAGGGTCCCTTATCTCTTGATCTCGGATACCCGAGCAAAGATGATGTCAATGTTGGCCAGACATTACCGTGAAAATAAACCCACGAACATAGAAACTAGTCGATATTACTCATGAATAAAGGCCCGAACAAAATGAGGAATTAGAAACTAATCCTACCTTAAATTTGTAGCGGGTTCAAATAAAACAAATAAATCTAGAACATAATGAAAGTTATTACAAACGTTGTTTTATAAATCATTGATAGTTCGAGAAGAGAAATATAAAGACACGAGTTTTCACGATCTCTCTGGTCGCTCGTACTTCATGTTTCGCTCCTCCTCCATACGTCGCTCTCCTTGAAAATTGGATCTCCCGTGCTTTTATAATTCCGTTGACCAAACATTGTGATGTGCCGGGTCTTCCTTTCTTCTTCTTTGCATCTCCACAAAGCTTCTGAAAACCACCATATTCACCTGTAATGCACAAAAGACCCAAAAATAAGATATAGGGCACTTATTAATATATAAAATATAACTAAAACGAAGTAAAAAAAGTGGGTATGACATGAGTGTTTTGGACACTCATCACACCCCCAAACTTAGCTTCTTTCTTGTCCCCAAGCAAGAAACACACTCTAAACCAGACACACAAGAAAATAACACACTAAAACTCAACGACATGAGTGTGATGCACATGTTGCCAAAAGGAAGGATCAAAATGAACCGAACTCACAAATCTTGCCCTTTGTCTCTAAATTCAGAAGATCCTTTAGGTTGTTCAACTTTCGAAAGAATTCAGCTGAACACGGTTCGGTTGACAAGTTATTTAACCTCCTAGGTTTTCAATGGCCTTTCCCAAGAAGTCTATGTGCATTTGATGCATGATCTCCTAGCATATAGCTTCGAGTTAGGGTGCCCCGAACTTGCATTCAACTTGCACATTTAAAGAGGAGTCTAACTACGGAAGGATAAGAACACACCTTTTATTCATCTGAACCTACCTACTTATGAAAGAAATACTAGTGCCCGTAAGTTTAGTTTGAGTGTTCCTAGCGAGGGATTGTTAGTGACTCCGCCCAATTGGCTAAGGGCATCAGACATTCAGTTCCCCTCGAACTTCACCCCGAACACTCAACTAAACCTAAGGGCCCTAGGTTGTGGGGAACTTCCATCCTCTGTCCCCCATGTAGCGGCGGTGAAGTCAATGGCTCAGCCAGGTTATTTCAAAACATTAAACTTTGAAAAACCCCTCATTGTGTTTGGGATTAGATTAGAAAGATCCATATTCTATTCACACTTTAACATCTTTCTATTTTCTTATTTTTTTATTTTTTTTTATTTTTTATTTTTTTAACTCAAGCTCGATGGCAATCCTCTTTTTCTAAGGTGTCCCATTACTTAGGTGTTTGGAAACCCTCAAGGTTTGTTGAATGTTAGTAGTGGGTCTAAGATCTAGAGCATACCACAGGAGATCACATGTGTGTGGGTGTGGTAGACTAATCGAGGTGGTTTTGTTTGAGGAGGTGGCTCATTATGTCACCTACATCGAACATGTAATTCCCGAGCATCCTAACAACCCAGGCTCTTTCTTGTGACTTCATATTTGTGTTTTCAAAAAGATTTGAAGAGGTAAAAAGGATCATTGATTAGCAATCATGGCATCACTTGCACATACTTCCTAACACAACCCTAAAACATGAAACAAAACTAAGACATCCTAACAAACGTAAACCGAAATGAAAACTATAAAAATACGAACATAAACATAAACAAAATAGGCAAACATATCCTAGATAATTAAAGCACATGATGCCAAACCGATCACCCACACCCCCCAAATAAAAATGGACAATGTCCTCAGTATCAAGAAAATAGAATAAGGGTGTCGGAAAGTCCCCTGTCGATCCAAGGGATCACTACGGTGGCATATGGAAAGCAAGAAGCTGTGCTAGCTGCTGTTGGATGGCCTCCTGATTGCATAAGAGAACCTCCTGGTTGTGCATAACCATAGCCATATTTGCCCAAAGCACATCCACATCCTGGTTGATGGAGACATGATGCTCCTGGGTCTCATACCAAAAGGCATCAAATATAGTCCTGAGCTCATGGACTTGGTCCTCTAACAAGGGAGTGGGACTAGGAGGAGGCTCCTCGTGGGAAAGGGTGGTGAGGTGGGAGGGAGGCAGTGGGCATCAGGCTCTCCTAGAGCCATCGTATCCCCAGGCAGGAGTTTGTCACTGAGCTTTCCTGGGTCCTGGGGTTCATTTGCTGAGTCGTAAACCTCTTACGACTGTGCGGGCAGGAAACGTCCTTCTTGATGGATATAGCCTTTATGGGGTCTATCCACACCTCATTGTCCTCTAGGGTTACCCCGGCCTTTTTGCATAGTCCGAAAATGAGGAATGGGTGCCCTAGATTCATCTTAGCATCTCTGTTATACAAGATCATGTCCTCTATAACCTGACCTACGTCGAAAGGAATGTCCTGAAGAATGGCAAAGTTGAGCAAGGCTCGCTTAGCCATCACCTCGCAGATAGTAGTGGTCGGTATGAGGTGTGAGGTATTGAAATGGTGCCATACCTTTAGGATATAGGCTAGGTGTTTCCTTGTACGACGTGCCCTTATTCGATTTCCACTCTGTATATTTTTGAAGTACCCTAAGGATCTCGGGGTAGTTAGGAAGTAGCCTGAAAGTCCTATCAAACGCCTCCAGAATCACGGGCTCAAATTGTGATACTCATTGATGGACCCGCGAAGTTGACTTAAGCCCCACACTTTTCGCCTTTTTATGCATGTGAGGAGCTAGAGGTGGCATAGAGGAACTCTCGGACTACCATAGTGGCAGTCGGTCTAGGGGGTTGGCACAATGCCCTCCACCCCTTACTCGCGATGGTTTGGCAGAAAAAAATCCTCAGGGTGGTGAAAGCCTTTCTCCTTAATGAATGAGTAGTTGGCCGAGAAGAACCTAAATCGCTTGGCTGCGGTCATGTTAACAAATTTGGACCGATCAAAGTCCTCTTGGGGCTCCTTTACTTTACGGCTTCTTTTCGGGGCTAGCTTTTGTCTTTTCGAAGACATACTTGGACTTAGGTGGCTTAGATGGAAATTAGTGGCCTAGGTTTTCCGAACAATCCTAAACGAGCACCTAGACTCCCAATGTGCTCAATTCAATCCTCGGTCTCTAAACAGTGTGAAAATTCCCACTTAGTCAATTTGTCGAACACTTGGTGGGTAGTAGTGGGCACACTGGTCTTTAGCTTGAAATGGTTGGTCCTATTTCCTCAAATGACTCCCTTATATTCTTCCGAACTCAAATGGATCCAACAGAGGCCAAGGTATTTGGTGGTCTTCCTTGAATCACCAGGGGTAAGGAAATATGGCCGTTGGCACAGAGTTTGGAAGAACAGTGGATGAACCCTAGATATTGTGGATCTAAGTTGGTTCTTAGGTTTTTGGAGGAATTGAAAAGCACTTAGGCAGAGATTGGAGGAGGTTTTGTGGATCGAATTTGCAAAGAACCAAGGAGAAAGTTAGGGTTTGCACAGAGCTGGGGTTCAAAAATTAGGAATAAATATGTTCATGCAGGATCATAAACACAAGTAACGTCACGATGTTCCCGAGAGTCACTTCAGCCAACATCGTGACGTTAGAACCCAACATCACGACGTTCTTGAGCATAATCAATCCAATGTCGTGACCTTACAGAGAGTGAAATTTCTCAACGTCGCGTTGAAGCGACTTATCGCGATGTTCAGAAAGCTCAAATGTGGTTTTACGCGATGTATTTGACGTTGAGACCTTACGTCACGATGTTACAGAGGTTCGTTTTTTTCGAATTCTTTCAACATCGTGACGTTGCAACGTTGTGACATTAGGTCACTGTCATAGCGTACTTGAAGGGTCAATTTCAAATTTTCATTTTCTAAAGTGCGAAAACTCCACACAGATGAAGCTCCAACCCCTTTGTACTCCTAGAAGGAGTTTCTGGAACTAGCTCTTTGCTACCGCTTTTATCTCAGATCTTGAAAACAAACAAACAAACATTTTCGATTAGGCTTATGTGCTCCGAGAAAAATGTGCTTTTTAAGAGAAAGAAACAGAAAAAACATGCAAAAAGCAAAAACACTCAAAACTACACTATGGAAAAAAAAACATCAAAAGGCTTAGGTTGCCTCCCAAGTAGAGCTTTGTTTAATGTCGTTAGCTTGGCGGCCCTGCATCTCAATGTTGGATTTAAGAAGAAACTGGGAATGCTAACACATCTCCATAGTGCTCAAAAACACTGCTTAAGGTGGATGAAATATCTTGGCTTCCATGCCCTTAACCCTCTTAGTGTCTTTTTGTGCAGCAATGGCCTTATCCATACAGTTTACCGAGTCGCCTTGCAAGATCTCCTTGTAGTGCAATTTCGGGATATCTTCATTGGGATCATCATCTGGATGCTTCGTGGGCTGGAATACATGGAAAGTGACCTCATCTCCTTGGATTCTCAATTTAAGCTCACCTTCTTGCACATTGATTTGAGCCTTTCCCGTGGCTAAGAAGGGTCTACCAAGTATGATGGGAATTGTGTCATCTTCTTCCGTATCGAGATGAGTTTCTTTGGAAGGATGAATTTACCCACATTTACTAGGACATTTTCAATTATACCCGAGGGGTGTTGGTAGGACACAATCGTGCTTCTAAGCGATTATAGTCGATTTTGGTTCCCCCAACCTCAACCTTTTAAACATTGAGAGCCGCATCAAGTTGATGCTTGCTTCCAAGTCATAAAGGGCTTTACTCGATACCCAGTTTCCTATAGAGAATGGTATAGCAAAGCTACCCAGATCTTAAAGTTCTGGGGGGAGCTTATTTTGCAGGATTGCGCTACATTCCTCAGTTAAGGCGATGGTCCCATATTCCTCCAATTTCTTCTTACTTGCCAAGATCTTTTCATGAACTTCACGTAACTTGGCATGTTCTCCAGTGCATCCATAAAGGGTATATTGATATGTAGTTTCTTGAAGATATCAAGAAACTTTGCGAACTACTTCTCTAACTTACCCTTCTTCAAGCGGCGAGGATTACAAAGTGGTATGGCGTTACATTTATCTGCTCTTGCATGTTTCTCGGTCTCTTTCCTTACTTTATTGTCATCGATTGATCTCGTCTTTCGGGGCCTCTCCCCTTGCATCTGATCATTCAGGCTGACCTGATCTTCCTTTTTAATTTCCGTTTCTCTTACTGTTGGTGGTTGCCCCGGTATTTCTAACTCTCTCCCACTCCCTAGAGTGATAGCCTTGTAGTATTCCTTCCCCTCTCCTCTTGGGTTTACCTCTGAATTGCTTGGTAAAGAACCCTACTTCCTTTCCCTCAACAGATTGTGTATTTGGCCCGTGCCACTCAGTTTCTCGGTTCTTATTTGCTGTTGTTCAACTAGGTAGCACAGTTACGCATATTAACCTTTATCTCATTCATAAAGGCGGTATGGGAAGTAAGCATTTGAGTAAGAGCTTGTTCCAGGTCCACTTTTTCCTCTGATGGCGTTCGCTCACTCAGGGTGGTGGCATGTTGTTCTGATTGTTCCTCCATCCATAATTCTGGTTGCCCTAGTTATTTCTCCACCTTTAGCCCTGATTTCAATTATGATAATTGTTGCTCCCATACTGACCCTGCTATTATGGCTGATTAAACCTCGACACATATTGAGCATGCTCTATTGTTTTCTGTCTCGAATGACATTCTGCACTACTGTGTTGTCCTCCACATAATTCGCATAACTCTCATGGGTTGGTCTGAAAGGCATTTACGGTACCTTGCTGTCTTTGTAGTTGTTTAGTGAGCTGCGCGACATGATTAACCAAATTACTGAGGACCTCATTATCTGCGTCTCCCACATCCTTTCGGTCTCGCCATCCTAGGCCAGCGATTGCTATTAGTGATCGTGTCCTCCGAGTTCATATGCTTGGTCAGTAGTTTTCTTCATTAGTGCACCCGCTGCTAAGGCATCTATAACTGTTATGGTCGCATCTCTTAGACCATTATAAAAAGTGTGGACTTGCATCCATCCGGTCAGCCTGTGGTGCGAACACCTCCTTAACAATTCATGAAATCTCTCCCATGCTTTATCTAAGTTCTCTCCTTCCAGTTGTCTAAAAGTGATCTATTGACCCAACTTTGAAATCTTCGAAGGCGGGAAGAACTTTGTATGGAACTTTTGCACCAAGTCATTCCATGAGATAGTGGAGTCTGGTGGTTGGCTTGTCAACCAGTGTTTAGCTCTATCACTCAATGACAGAGGAAACAATATCAGTCTGAGCGCTTCTTCTATCACCCCATTGTACTTGATCGTGTTACATACTTGATGAAGTTTTCAGAGATGCGTGTTGGTTTCATAGCCGGGCCAAGTGGGAAATGAATGTTAAAAGTATTTGCGGTGTTCTTGACAACCGTGTTTGCTTGAATAGGTGGTCTTTTGGATAGAAGGCGAGACAAGTAGGCGATGAGCGAACTCCTCTGTAAAACATAAACGGATCATACGGTACGTGTAAGCGGCTGGCGGCGTAATTCCATTATTCCCATTATAACCCCCTTGCGGCTCATTTTGCTCTAGAACATAATGAAAGTTATTACAAACATTGTTCTATAAATCATTGATAGTTCGAGAAGAGAA
Organism: Tetrastigma voinierianum; assembly: GCA_016808115.1. NCBI lineage: Eukaryota > Viridiplantae > Streptophyta > Magnoliopsida > Vitales > Vitaceae > Tetrastigma > Tetrastigma voinierianum. The sequence goes on from JAEQBH010005732.1 coordinate 178,359, forward strand.
ATACAAAGAGACGAGTTTTCATGATCTCTCGAGTCACTCCTACTTCGTGTTTCGCTCCTCCTCCATATGTCGCTCTCCTCGAAAATTGGATCTCCCATGCTTTTATAATTCTACTGTTGGAATCGCGGGAACGTCGTGACGTTGAAATTTGCTCTTTGTGGCTGCGACTTACGTTGACCAAGCGTCGCGGCGTTTGGTGGTCTTCACTTTTTCTTCTTCACATCTCCATAAAGCTTAAAGCCACCATATTCATGTAATGAACAAAGACCAAAAATAAGATATAGGGCAATAATGCACGTATTAATATATAAATAGAACTAAAAGCGAAGTAAAGGCAGGGTATATGACATGAGTGTTTGGACACTCATCGGGTTCGCATTCTACAGATTCTTGGTCGCTACAAAAACTAAGGGTAGAATTGAAAAGAATTTGTCACGACATACAAATTCCTTGTCGTGACACAACAAGGGAGAGACTAAAGGAGGAATGTAGCGATATAGGAAAGATTGTTGCGACAGAAGCATACCAGAGTTCACTGAAAGTTTGTCACGACATTTCAAAATTTTGTCGCAACAATTCATAAAGAAATCAATAGCACAAGGTAAAGTAAAGAATGTCGCGACATTTCAAAACTTTGTTGCGACAATTATCAGCTAGTATCAACTGAAGTTGGGCATGACATACAAATTCTTTGTCGTGACACTAAAGAGGGAACAAGGCATGAAAGTTTGTCGCGAAAATAAATATTTATGTCGCGACAATCACTCAAGAAGGCTGCGACAAAGTCACGACAAAGGGTCAAGACATAGAAGTTACAGATATGTCACGACATTTAAAAACTTTGTCACGACAAATGACCCAAGGGCAATAAACTGAAGACATGTCAAGAATGTTGTGACAAACCCACAACAAAGCTAGAAGACACACAAATAACGTAGCGTAACATAGACCAACTTTGTCGCGACAAGATATCAATTGGGCCTACATTGAAATCCATAATTTCAGCCTAGGATTCTGGCCCAGCATTTATGAGCCCTATAAATCAAAAGAGTTAGGGCAGCAGAAAATTATCTTTAGATCAAGAGTCTTTTGGCAACTTTCATCCAACTTTGGAGAAAACTTGGGAGTGAGTCTGTGTAGATAAATTTTTTCTTTTCTTTTTATTTTTTATTTTTATCTTATTTTATTTTATTTATTAGAGTAATCAATTTGAGATGAAAGATGGGTACAAATCATTGTATATCAAGTTTCATTTATGTCTAAATTTAATTGGCTTTTGGAAATGTTTATGGAATTTAGTTATTCAATTTGATGACAATTTCAATGAATTTGTTTGATAAACTAGTCATTGTCACTTGCAATCCAGTTATGAAAGGTTGAGGTCCCTCTGGGAAGGAATGTTTCGTTTTGATTTTCTTCTGTAGATTTAAATGATGTTTTGGGTATGAAAACTGGATTGATTAAATTCAGTATTGTGCTTGTATTTATGTTGTTCTATATATTAGTATTGTTTTCTACCAGAAAGAGAGTTGTATACGTATACGATTTCCAAGATCCCTCTAAGTGACACAGAGATGGATTACCTAAGATCAAGGAGCAGTGACTTGGGGGTAAATTGCAATGATATCATTAAAGTAATGAACTTTGAGTGTCACTCTAGTACATCACAAGTGATGTTCTTAACCTCCGACTTCAAGGTTCCCTTCTAGGTGCAGTAGAAGTGTGTTCCCAAGGAACAAGAACCACTTGCTGAAAAATCAGTTTAATCCTTAGAGGTTTCATCTCCATTTGGAAGGATAATCCTGATCCCGTGTTAGCTAGATTCTAATCAAGGAGAGAAAGCATTCTAATGAATTGGGGACTAAGATACCAATTGGGGACTAGATTATATTTTTTTTATCTCTTTAAAAGAATATTTGATTTAAATTCTTTGATTCAATTTATTTTAGATAGTTCAAATTTGCAGTTGGAAGTTCAAATAGTGATGATCTTAAGTAGTAAGAATAATTGATCTTTATATTTTCTAATCAATCATTGTGGGAATGATATCTAGACTTATAATACATTTTATTACTTGTATGACCTGTGCACTTGCAGTGATTTAGATAAAATTGAATTTTTAGTATATTATCCAAAGAAAAAAGTACAAACACAGTTTTTGACATTGCTGCTGGGGATTCTAAGCAACCTCTAGTAGAAGTGTTTGAAATTTCGTATGAATTTTGTCTTGTATAAAATCAGTCAATCAATTTGTTTATCCGACATTCCTCACATCGATTACTTCTTGATTTATTTACAAAGCTTTAGTTTGGCCCTCGGTTTCTTTTTCTCCTTTCCAAGTTAGGGTTGCGACTGCGACCTCCAACTTGGGGTGAGGGGGTCACTATACGGTATTGAATATTTCTAGAAATTAGTTTGTTAACTTGTTAATCAAATTGGTTAATCTAGTTAGTTGTACCTAGAACTTTCTTCTCTTCTGTATAGAAACCCATCTTGTAACCTTTATGAGTTAATGAGAAACATTTCCTTCTCTTACGTCTCTTTTCCCTTTCTTTCTCTCATTATCTTCGTTTCTAGATTCTTTCACATTGAGGATCCCAGTTCTGGCGCTAAACAATTGTGGCCATTTTGATTTGAACATTCATGCTCAATTTAGAACCCGAAAAAAGTTAAGAAAAGAAAATAGAGACGAAAAGTTGAAAGAAAGAAATTTTGGAGGAAAATAAAATAAATTAAACAATAGGTAATTTTATATATTATTGAAATTCATTTATTTGTTCTCCTAATATATAGGATTCAATTTTTAAAATACGTAACTTTGATTATAATTGATTTTCTTTTATATTTTTTTGTCCAAGGAATATGATAGTGCAGTTGGATCTCTCCATACGTCACTGTTCATCATCTAATCTTCCCTGTTTCTTTCGAAGACAGAGGATTAGAGAACTACTTTTAATCTGGGTTGCCTTGTTTTGGGTATTTTTCTTTTTCAATACTTCATACCCAGAACATGGACTGCAAACCTTAGCTCCTAAGACATAGGTATAGCATGGGTTTACACTTTACTGGTTTCTCTTCCTCAAAATTGGAACAGTTCATCCTTTCCTTGATTAGATCCTTGCTAACCGCGAGATTGGACACTATTTGAATCGAGGTGACCTGCCTTATTTAAATGGATAAATCATTCAACTCCATTCTCGATTTCAAGAGTGAGAAGAGGGTTATCGATTTAAATTCACGAGGCTCATTAGATCACCATTATCGGATCGTATACCTTTTCGAAATTGTTCATCCTCTCGGGATTACTTGTCTGTGTCACTCGAGGGCCTCACGGAAATCGAAGCGATGAGACTGATCTACATTATGGGTATAAGGCGCTTACAATGGGATTAATTCTGGAGAATACTCAAACCGAGGAAAGTAGATTTACAAGGCCCGATAGTTCAGTAACTTGATAAATTTGGGAAAGATAATTTCGGACATGAGAGTCTATTCAATGGAAGGCTGGGTTTCTAAATCACAAGATTACACCTACGATAGGCGTCTTGATCAAGAACACCACTGCGGTCGGAAGCGGGAAATCGAATTCCAAAATTTGTGCGGAATTGAGACACTCGGTGATATTTGAAAGAAATAGTGCACGTCGGCTTCTACTTTAACGACTAAGTCGAGATCCAAATTTGAACAAAATAACTAACTAATCCTAAAATAAAAACAAAATAAAGAAAAGAAAATTAAATACAAGAGCCTTCGGCTGCAGATCTCTTTTGAGCGGCGAAATTGCTTTCTTCAATAGCGACTACGTATTTATAGGGTTAAAGTTGGGCTTCTTGATGCATCTCCTTATGGATTGGATTAAGCGGCCCATTTGGTAGTTAATGTGTGACCTCGATTCTTTGTGTGGCCTCGGTTGTCTCAACTCGTCGCGAAGCCTTTATTTGGTGGCGGCTTGCGCTACAGCATCCCGCGGATGCGATGTTGCGACGCTAAATGGTGCGACCTTCTTCTTGCAGCGGATAGCGCGACCGCGAATGGCGTCAGCGACCTTCTTTCTTTAGCGGATGTCGCGACCCTTGAACGATAATAGAGCCTTGGTTCTTTGCAAGCGATGTCGCGACCAGCGGGCTGGCGTGGCGACCTTCTTTCTTTACGCGGATGTCAAGACGCGAATGATGTGGCGACCTTGGTTGTTACAGCGATGTCGCGACCGCGAATGGCGTCGTGACGTAATTCGCTTTCCAGGCGTGTCAGCGGCCGGATTTGAATAATGCCGCGACAACCGTTCTTGGCAAGCGATGTAGCGACGGTGAATGGCGTCGCGGCCTTAATTCCTTGCAGCGATGTTCGCGACGCCCCGGTGGCGTCGCGCCCTTAATTCCCGCTGGCGATATGGCGACCGTTGAATGGCGTATGACCGCCGTTCTTGGCAAGCGATGTTAGGACGAATGGCGTGCGACCTTCTTCTAATTCGATGTTGAATAACCATGACCACTTCGATGTAGCGACCTCTATGTTCGGTCTCTTGAAAATCTTATGCCGACTTCTGGCCGAATGCCCGCGACCTTCATGTCTTGCTCGGCCTTGATTACATCCGCGACCTCAAAAAATTGTGTTGCAACATCATATCTTGTTCTTCATTAATTTATGGTTGCATGGCTGGAGTTTACATTGCGACACCGCACGTTGTTGCCGGTTGCCCGCTTATGCCGCGCTTGAGTTTTGTGGTTGCGACGATGTAATTCTTCATCAGCGCGGCGTCTTCTGATAGGTCCTTTCTTCCTAATTACATTCTCTGTTGCAACATCATTCGACGATTGTGTCATTCACCTTTCGGCGATTTACGCTCCTTTGCTGCTGATATTCTCTTTCTCTTGAATTTCCTCTTTGCATAGCGGTTTAGTAGGATTATTCAACATTTACGCATAAATCGGTCTTTTTAGATAGAAATCAATCAGAAAAATGGACTGAAAATGGATGACTTTTAAGCTAATCATTTTTACAGTGAAATCAAACGTGAAAAAATAAATTTCCTTAGTATTTTTTTCTTCCCCTAGTACTTTTCTAGTTCCAAACTAAGCCTTAGGGAGCTTATTGCAATTTTTGGTTATGGAAATTTGTTCACAAATTTTTGCAAGCGCATGGGTCGCACAAGTAATACAGTAGACCAGCATGTCTAGATATCGATTCCACATGGAAGGTATGGTTTTAGCGAGGATTGAGTACCCTGGCTACTGAAGTAGTTCACTATTTAAGCGACTCGATGGTTGAGTGATAAAAGTTTAATGGTCCTTCACTACTCGCCGTCCTTCGCCTTAGCCAAGAGTCCTTCACCTTGGTGAAGGCCTTCACTACGATGAAGGCATTCTTTACCTTGGTGAACGAACATGTGCTCATTTTAGCTCTTTCCTTCGTCCCGGCGAACAGTTTCCTTCACCTCGGCAAACCAAAATGTATTAGCAATTCATATTTGACCTTCTGACTTCAAACGATCATAACTCTCTCATCCGACCTCCAAATGTGATGATTTTGGTCTCTATGGAAAGCTAATAGAGACTAGAATCTATAAATATTAAGCTTGGAGTAATTGGAGACTATTAGGTTGACTGAAAATGCACAAAATTTGAGGGGTGCTGCATGTGGTGTTTTGGAAAATCCTCCTTTGACTTCACGAGGCCGTATCTTTTTCGTTCGGACTCCGAATTGGGTGATATTGGACTTGTTGGAAAGATTGAGAAGTGTAGAATCCATAAAAAGCTTGAAGCCATTGGAGGTCATGGTACAGCAGAAATTTCATCTTTTGGTCTTTATGCTCTCTTTTTTAGCTGAAATGTACCTAGAGCCATAAAATGATAAAATGAAGCATTAGAGCCCTTAAAAACACCATAAAAGCATATGATTGATAGGTGATTAATGGTATAAAATCACGTTTGAAAATTACCTGTCAAATATCCCCAAACTTGACCTTTTGCTTAGGAAAGAAACAACTCATTTTCCTTATTCAAAACTAACAAACATGTTGAGCATGAAATTGGGATATTTAATGATAATTTACATCAAGGATTTAACACAAAGAAAAATTTGAGATAGCCTTTTTCAAAAAATAATAGATTAACCTTAAGTTAAACAACCTAAACCCAAGTTCTCGAGTGTGTGAGTAGTCTTCCCCTCTTTGTTTAATTGTAGTTCGGATGGAATTAGATGATTTTTAATGGAATGGGGATGTAGCACCCCATTTTCGGTCCGACCCGATTGGCGGGTCCGAACTAGATCCGGGATGCTCCGATACAACTATATCACTTTATCAAATACATTTCATTAATATAAACGTTTTTGTTCTCAAATCTTTGCGGAAGCGATTTCAATTTGGGGCAAGCCCATAAACATTTACAAATTCAATGCAATTCCTTTACAAAACCATTTAACCACAGTAGCATTTTATACCATTTGCTTTATAATATCAAAATCAAATTTAGATATGGTACAAAATAATTTCGGAGTTGACTCCTTTTGTTTACAAAACAATGCTATGCTAAAAAATGGTGAGGATGCATGTGAAGGAGCATACTCCGTGAACTTCCTGAATGTCTCTAAGCTTCTCGACCTTGGGTCTGCTTTCAATCACTATCAATCACTCGGTACCTGCGCATTGATAAAACAGTATGCTATGCATTTTCATGCTTAGTGGTTCTATACAATTCCATTCTTCCGTTTCATTTTAAGTCAAATCATGCAATTTTACTAAACAAAACTTTCAAAACTTTTTGGATGATCCAATGTATTCACAATACATATACTTATTTCATATCTGATAATTTACGGTTCATTGATCCAATCCAATATACACTTTCATATGCAATAAATCATTTATAACCAAATCATGCATTTCACAATGCTCTTTTCATTCAATTTGCAATCATGCTTTCAATTTCCAATATGTTAACAATCTCAAGTCAATTATATTATTCATAGCGAATTTAACCTATGTTTTGGTATACAAGATATCGGAATCAAACACGGTCAGCTATTTTGTAGGCGGTATAAAAACATTTGTTTTATAACGTATAGTCCCACTAGGTTGTTATTGGTTATTAAAAATCAATTCGTGAATCTCACGTCTTGTCCGTGGCTGGCGATCGAATTGACACATCTATACGTTTGTTCGCGATGTTATAATTGACCCTTATTGGTATACTAATCTATCCTTAATGCGAATTAAGCGGTTAACATTCTATTGGGGCGTTCAAATCAGCATAGAAAATCGATTACAATATGTACATTTGTATAAACAGTTCATTTTCAATACTCATGCAATTTTCATATGCAAACATTTCATAATCAATTGCCTCAAATCAATTAAAACAAATCAATATGATTTTCTTATACATTTAGAACAAACATTTCAAATCTTGAAACGAGAATAAGAGAAGGTGGTCAACCAATCTATCTCTTTCTTTTGCCTTTGCCGTCAATCTCGGTCCTAGGTTGGAAATTGATCTCATTGGCCCCCCAGCAAAATCCACACATCACATTTAGTGAAGACTAGCATTGTCCGCCAACGATGCTTCATGGTGGCAAGGTATGGTATGTTTTTCATTTAGTTTTATCCTTATTCAAACCCTCATTAATCATTTATTATGATTCCTAAACAATCAGTGTACGAATACGAGACTTTCGGAACAAAATCCAAAAATTTGCTCTCGGTGAACAGTGTCTACGCCTCAGCGTAGCAAAGCTATGTCGTAGCGTACCTGAGGGGTGACCTTTTTGGCACCTCGGCCTCACCGTAGTGAGGCATCCCACAGCACTACGCCGCGGCGTGGGTTCCCTATGCTGCGATGTAGGAGCCCGTTTTGCCCAGATTTTTATGGTTTTCTTTTTTGCGATTTTTCTCCAAAAGTCACCCCAAAATCCAAATGAAATTCTAGAAACCACTCCCAAAGGCATTCTAATATCATCATAAACCAACCATGAGCAAAACCCATAGATGGATAAGGGTTTTTCTAACCCAAACATCATTTAAAGAAATCTAGGGTTTGTGTCATACCTTGAAATCTCTTGTCCTTTAAGGCCACTAGCCTTCTTCTTAAACAATCTTAGAAAAATCTTTGCAGGCACCTTGGAGGGTCGAATCTCCGGCTATTTCAAACCCTAGCCCTTCTCTCTCTCTTGTCTGAAGCGTTTTGGCTCAAATGAGCCTTCTAAGATAAATGGTCTAATATCCCTATGTATTTCTCTTAAGGCCATGTTTGGCTCAAAACCCATTTTCCATTTTTCTCACTTGAAGCTTATTAGTCTCCTTATTTGCACATTCACTTATCATTTATTCCACGTGTTTATTATCATAGCCCTTAGGTCCTCATTCCTGATTCAAATTTGCACTATTTCTTGGGTTTATTTAAGGTTCAATCAATTTCTCATTTTAGCATATAATATTTAATCATATGCTCACATATTCTTTTTTACATTTCACATTTTAACAATTTATCAGTTTTCCCGAAAAAACCCAAGTTTGGCTCAATTTATACCCGGAATATATAATAAAATTATTATAGAAATTCTAGGATATTTTTGGGGTGTTACAAGGGATCTCTCACTCACAAGGTGAGTGTGCAAGACTCCATATGCTTGTTGGGAATATCACTCTCTACTAATGTAGGCTACACAACTCTGGATCAATTAGGTCTTTATATAGCTTGTAGTGTATGGCTTAGGTAAGGGTAGTTAAATAGATCATATAGGCTTTAGTTTACCCAAAACATACACATTTTCCTTTGTTCTCCACTAATTGTTCATCCTTTTGCATAGTGTCTTCTTTTTAATTGAACCTCTTAAGCTTCCCCCTAAACTTAGCTTATTGCATCTTTTTATCTCATAACTCCCACAAACTTGCATGATTTTCACCATCCTCACAAGAACAACAAGAGTTTTATTTTTCATATTACAAGGAATGGTGTAGTGTAATGTTCAACCCCTTTAAGCTTTCTACCTACCCCATATAACGAGCTTTAGGTTAGTAACTCACAGACTAGTTGGCCTTAGGGTGGTACTAGGTGTAGAACACCCCTAAGAACGTACTTGCTCAAGGTAGGAAGGAGACAAGGCAAAAATTACTCCTCCTTGCTTTATTCTTTTTTTTTCTTTCTTTTTTCGATTTTTCTACTTTTTTCTTCCTTTTTCCACCCCAAAATCTCCGTTGTTCACAATTATGGTACACCCTCTTAAACCAACTTCCAAATTCACACTACATGTGTCCATAAGATATTGGCATTGAAATCAACAAGTTAGGGTAAACAAGGGTTTTGACTGAAAGGTATTCAACAAAAAGGGATAAGGGGTTCATTATTGGCTTTTCTTGAAATAAAATGGCTAATATGGCTCAAATTGGGTGACTATGGACATATGCATAAAAAGGTTAGCTAGAAAGACTCAATCGATCCAAGGATGACCTATATCATTTCCTAATTGTCGCGTTGCCTAGGATTTTGCCTTGAGTAATAATTGAACGAGTTCTAGAGTATTTAGAGATCAAAATATGAAATGATCACCTAATTCTTCTCTAAACTAAGCAAAATTGACCATCAAGGGTAAATGATTTGTGCTCAAATTGATAAGAACTTTAGCCTAAATAGTCAACTACAAGGTCAAACCATCGTGCTTTAAGTTCAAATATCTCTCATTTTCTTCATGTGAAGGAAAGTTCAATCATTATTCATCATAGACATCATAATTATCTCAAAACAAGCTCAACCAAAAACAAAAACAACCTAAAAATAAAAAAATAACCTAAAAAAAATGAAAACACAAAAAACGCTAAAAGCTTTTAAGAAACATAAAGAAAACACTAAGATATGATAATTGAAGCTGTGCAGCTCAGAACAAAGGTATTACTGTACCTCAACTAAAACATATTCTCCTCAATATGCTAATACTCTGTGATCTTTGATAAGATCTCTGATGATCAATTGTGATCATTGGGCTCAAGTGTTGTGGGTTTTGATAAAATTCCCTCAATAAGATTTAAACTTCAATGTCCTGAAAAGAAAAAACCAAATAAACACTTAAAATAAAATCAACATGCAACACAAACTAAAAATAACTAAAAACAAACAACTAAAGTACTAAATGGATAAAAATCTTTATTTTTGCTTGGGGTGCCTCCTAAGAGCTGCTTCGTTTTTAAAGTCCAACTAGACTCATTGGAGAAGCCCGAGATCTTCGGTTTGGCCCTTCATATATTGTGGCCAATACTCCTCCATCATCCCCATCGCTCGTGAGGATGAACTTCTCCACCTCCGAAAGAATCAACGTAGGCTCAAATGCCAACTCTTTTGTGGGGAAAGAGTTGGCCTCAAATTTATATCCTTCAAGAGTGTCCTCTTGAAGGATCTTAGGTGCTTCCTCCTCAATGAGCATAAATGAACTCTCTAACTTATTGCACGCCCTCCTTTCTTCATCCATTAATGGTTTGCTTTGATGGAGGTCAAACTTAATATTCTCCTCACCAACGTGTCAATTCCCCATTTTCAACATCAATCCACATTTGACTTGTGGCAACGGAAGGTTTTTCTACAAATGATACTTGTTGGTCCTTCTCCATGACAAAAGTCAAAGATTTTGTGGGGAAATAGTAGTCTTCAACTCCAACTAAGATATTTTCCACTATAAGCTAGAGATGTTGCTTTTCAACTTTCTTCTCTTCCAATAATAACTCTTCCACAATAGCAAGATCATTCTTTTCAACCAATGACGGGACTTGCAATTCTCCCTCAAGGACCAAAAGCATTTTGTCACTTTCAATTATGTCCTTTTCTTCATCCAATGCCGATCTCAAAAGTTCATCTTCAAGGCTTAAAGATATGCTTTCACTCTCCCGTATGTCATCATTCTTTGTATTGCTCGGGAGTTGTCTTGAAGATTGTTCCTTTATAACTTTTTCTAATTCCTGAGCTTGTATCGCCATTCTTTCCATGATAGCATACATTTCTTTATTGAGATTTTTCAAATTAGTGCCTATGCCTGCTATCATGTTGGTGTCCATCTTGGTTTCTATGGCCACCGTATTTCTAAAGCCTCATTATCCCTTTTAATTTATTCCTTCAATGCAAGAAATAGCTCCTCATTTGACGATTGCCTAAATTCCTCTTGAAAATATGAACTTGAACCTTCTTGACTGTGCATACTTGGATGTCCATAGAAGATATTTCCATATGTCCCCCAACCTGAATAGTTGTAACTTGGCATAATGTTTTGGGGTTGAGAGAAGTAACCCACATGGTTGTTGAAATGATTCCCCCCCTCCCCTTTAAAATTATAGGCTTGTTGGCTCGTGGAGGTTTGTGCTTGCCTTGCGACAATATCTTCCCATGTTGGTGCTATTTGGGTTGCTTGAGAAGCACATTCTTATTAGAGGGAGTATTGTGATGCCTCAAATCCCGGGGGTCTGTTGACAACCCGTCAACTTGCGAAAAATCTATGTCTCAAATCATGAGACCCATACATGAGTAAAAATGGCCACTTGGGCCCATACAACAATACTCACCAAAAATCTAACCAACTATCTTACAATAGTTCAAGAGTTGATTACATCACTCTTAATACAACATATACTAAAATTTAGAATTCTAATACATGTTTTACAAAATAAATACCAAAGCCACATGTCGGCTTTCTTCTTAAAAGCGGCCTCTAATGGGCGCCGTCTTCTCGAACACTCTCTGTACCTGAAATAATGATCCCTCGACAGGGTGAGCAATGCCTAGTAGTTGAATTATCCTACATAGGTTACTCACCTAAATTGCACATGTAATGGTTCAACATAAACACACTCAAGAAAATTCATGATCCTACTTGAATGTCTACATGATATGGATGAGAATGTGACTCACCCTTTCCCACTTCTCGAGCCCTCACGCATGCCTAAGCCAAATGTAAAAAAAAACATCGTTTTCAAAACAAAAGGTTTTTGTTCTTGAAAACATCATACCGAGTTTTGGTAAAATCAATTGGACAACCCTCTGAGGTGAATTGCTGGGTAATTTTCCAAGCAGGTCAATAGATTACCTTACTCCAGAGATGGTATTTGGACAACTCTCCAGGCAAATTCTTTGGAAGAAATCTTCTTGAAATTCCTTTCCTGACCATTTTCATTTTTTCTTTCATTTTTCTTTCATGTCATGCACTCACACCTAACATTCTAGGTGCCCTGGTGCATATGGAATGCATTATACCATTTCAAACAATTCGTATTAATATATAAATCATGCATATACTAACATAAATTTACTCACATGCATCATGGCATTCAATTCATAGCAATAACATCAAAATTAGCTCACATGGGCTAATAACAATTTATTTCCAATGGCTTACACACAATTATATTTCATATAATTGTGACATAATGTTAACACATTAATTTTCATGCATTAACAATTTATTTTTCCACATAATTCAAGCAATATTTTGCTTACAACACACATGGACCATTTTCGGTCCAATCAAGCAAATCGGGACTATTTTAGCAGTCCACTAAAAAAAATGAAGCGATGGGCTGTCGAAGTGGGTAACCATCTCACCAAACATACGTTCCATTTGTGGAGCAGAAATCCATAACCATTTCGACCCAACAACACAGAAACCATAATTTAACACACAATTATAACCTGAGGACCATTTCGGCTGCAGGGATCGTCAGGGTATCCCGCAGTCCCGAAAATTCCAGCAAGTCGAGTTTTAGGACCGACCAAACGGCCATTCACGGCCTCAAACACTCAAAATCATTAACAAATCTCTTAAAAAGGGATTAAATCAAGTAGGAGAAAACCCTTACCTCTCGGGTGTCAAACTCCACAAGGCAGTGCCCACATACTTAGCCCTTGGCATGTAGAACAACTTTGCTTCTTAGCCCGGCCCAATTCGGCGGTCTAAACAGGAAATCTAGAGGGAAAGTTGGACTTTCTCTATCTAGAATTTTGATTCTCCCCTCCGCACACGTTTTCAGCCAAAATGAGAGAAGTGTTCTCTTCTTTTTCAATTTATTCCCCCCTTTTGTCCTCACTTGCCACTTGTCAACCTCCCATTGGTTGAGAGGATTACCCTTATCCACTTATCCACCCACCTTTGATTTTCCTCCAATTAGGAGATGCCACATGTCCACATGGGCTCCACACTTGAGCTCAAGTTGACTAATTCTGCACCTAACACATGGCACTCTGTGTGCCACTCAAAATGTGCTAAGTGTCCTGCACTACGTTCGTTGCCTCGAAAAACGTGTAAATTCCGACTATCTCGGAATTTGACAAAATTCGACGTGATAGCTAGATTTCACGAAACGATTCCAACGGTGAAGTTCGTTTCGTCATCCGAGATCTAGAAAAATTCTGGATTTTGTCCGAAATTATCATTTTACCCTTTTTTAGAAAATTAGATTTTCTCGGGGTTTCACAAGTATAAGAGTTCAATCCAAACACCAAACTGCACCTTCCTCGACCAGCGGTGCGAAAACTTGTTGGCGTTTTTCGCAGCGAATGGAGTGCACAAATGTCTGAGTGGACCTAACAAAAGTCCAGGATATCAATCTCACAAGGAAGGAGTGTGGTTTTGGCAAAGTTGATGCCCAGACTCACGAGTGATTCACTATTTGAGCGAATCGATGACTTGGGGAGAATGTTTTCTAAACTAAAATAAGAACAAAATAAAGCAAAACAAAATAGGGAGTGATCAATGTCCACTCACAAGGAATGGAGTAATATCGGGAATATAACTCATGTCCAAGGTTGATTGTATCCATTGATGCATTTATGGTTTATATTTAGTAAGCGTTGATTAAGTGAACATACACTTGTGCATGTCCAAGGAATCCAACATGAGGTTTACACTTTCGTGTCTCCCCTTAATTTCTCACACAAACTCCCTATTCTCCTTTTGGTCCATCTAGGTCATTAAGTATGATACTTTTAAAAGGCAGTGCTTTCCTTGGGAATCTTATTGGTCACCTCTCGGTCCATACAATAGGACTACTCGGACTACGCTCGGATTGATCACCTTTCGGTCCATACGATCCTCACATAATGTTGAGATTGTGCTACTTCAAATGAAATCCATCTAGTACTAGGCATTCCTAATTCCCTAGACTTCTTTGATTAGGTTAATTAGCGTTCCAATTAATTAGTTCACACCTTAAGAGAGTCGAGACCAGATTTTAGGGCGTAATCCAAGCCTCACCAAAGATACTGAGTAGCTGGGGATCGAAGACCCCGACTCTCGTATGGATTAATTAGTCGAAACCCTTAATAATTCTAAGAACTACACCAGCTAACATCACACAACCATGAATTCACAAAACCATTCTAAAAATATATAAATCAAATCAATTTAAACAATCATCAACCTAGAGGAAAGTTTAGATAATGCAAAAATTGAAATACCTATAATTTTTTTATAATTTTATTATATATTCGAATTTATAAATCGAGACAACTTAGGTATTTTTCGGGAACTGTTAAATGAATGTTGATTAAATTATTATATGGCTAAAAGCCAAATGCAAATATTAAATGCTAAAATGATAAATTAATTGAACCCAGAAATAAACCCAAGTGAAAAAGGGCAAAAAAAAAATGGAAATTGTGAAATAAGGATCTAAGGGTCATAAGTTAGAAAAAAGAAATGTATAAGTGTGATTAATGGGAATTTAAATGAAAATAGAGACAAATAGTGAGAAAGCTAGCAATTAGGAGAACTTAAACCCAAAAATGGATTTTTAAAGAAGGCCAAACAAGGCCTTATGTGACATGGGATATTTAAGACCAAAAGTGGTCTTGGAAGCTCATTTTACTTAAAGCGGTTTGAGAGAGAGGAAAGGAGATCTGGGCACAAGAAATTGAGGAGGTTGTGATTCTTGCTCCATTAAAGCAAGAGTTAAAGTGATCAAGTTGAAGAAAGACTTGACATTGAAGATTGAAGAGGGATTTAGGTAAGAAAAACCAAACCCCTAACCCCCTTTCTACTTGTGTTTGGGTTTTAATAAAACTGAATGTGGTATAAAAGTGTTCTTGGATGGTTTTATTTCAGTTTGAGATTGTTTTGCATTGTTTAGATTGGTTTGGAGGAGTGTTTGTAAAAAAGGAAAATGTTGGGTTTTCAAAGGAAATCTTTGTCATAAATTTTATCCAAGACCCTGTTCTTGTTTTGGCTATATATTAAGTTCTAATCATCCAAATAAAGTTATTCCAATTGGTAAAGAACCATAAGAGATAGTTCTACAAATTTATAGAAGGTACTAGGAGCAAATTGTAGCTCTAAGGCTCCAAAATATGGGCTTAAAGGTGAGCTCGGGTAGCTCACGGGTATTGTTATAGTGCTTTCGCCATAAGTTGAGTTTCACTCACCCAAATTGAGTGATTCAAAATTATGGGTAACATAGACTTCTAGGGGAATAATTTACTTGAAGGAAGTGTAAGCAAATTGTAACCCCAAAGTACCCCCGAGAAATTTTCAAAGTGGGCTATGTGTAAGAACAATCTAATTCTCCTTTGCAAAGTGGAGTGATGCGGATGTAAAATGCAATAACTTGAGTTTTGGCGATGATTTGGATGTTTCCGGTGGAGAAACTTTATAATCATAGCTTGAATGAGTAGAAGGAACCATTGCAGTTTGTCTGTTGATCCGACCCGATTAGCGGATCGAGCAGAGATTAGGTGCGAGACCATATCTTTGGGACTCTTTACACCATTTATTTTATTTTTTTATTTTTTATAACAGAATCAAAATATCATACATATATACAAAACTGCACTACCACTGTAGTGGTGTCTATCAATATCTATACACATATACTGAGTCTCATTTACTTATACATATACAAAAACAACTTTACATTTAAATTACATATTCGAGGCCCGCGAACCTCTTTGTGATGAACCCTTACTAGTGTGTTGGCCCAACTGTATGCGGAAGTTTTAGATGTCTTCTCCTGTACCTACACGGATTAAAAACCCGTGCTAAGCTTTACGCTTAGTGGGAAACATATCTTATAACTTATACGAATACACATGCATTTATACTGAATCATAATAAACATATAACAGAAACAGATATCAAAATTTCATGAATTCATATAACTCATTTACATGCTTAATTATCCTTGTAACAAACTTATGCTTTTTCAGATATCTCGTATACGATGCTGACATACTTTATAACAAACTTATGCCTTTCGGATCTTATACGGGATATGGACTTATTCTTATTCCAATCTCCCATAGGACACATACTTATACTTATCTCCCGTAGGACACATACTTATACTTATCTCCCATAGGACATATACTTATACTTATCTCTCGTAGGACATATACTTATACAGATTCCTGGTATACGGTTCTAAACTTATACATATACTTAGACGGAGGTACTTATCACGTACTCATACTTCTATCTATCTTATACTGGTTCAGATCTCCCGTAGGAGTTACATAGCTTATGCTTATATAGAGATACTTATGCACGTATTGGTACTTATATCTATCGGATCTCGTAGGAGTCCTACGGAACTATGCTTATCTGGGGTACCCTTAGGTACTACAGCTCATACTTATACCATGGACTTATACTTATACTATGGAAGTGCATATTTGGAGGTACCATGGGTACTACAAAGTTATTACGGAACGTATACGGGTACTACAGAACTTATCCTTATACGGGTACTCGTGGAAATTTTTCTGGGATTCATCCTTGTCCCAGGGCTTATGCGGCGGTACTTTGTGGGTGCACATAACCTATGCTTATCACAGTGCCGTGGAGGTGACTGCATAATTTAATCGGATCTGAGAGGTACGTAGGTACTACAGAACTTATACTAGTAATTCGTATCTTATACTTGTACTATAGAGCATATCCTTGTCTTACGGATCTTATACTTGTACTACAGAGTTTATTCTGGTATTTCGGATCTTATCAACATATTCACAGACATATACATGTATTTAGGATCTTATACGTGTATTACGGAACTTATACTTGTCTTACGGAACGTATACTTGTATATCGGAGCACATCCTTGTATTTCTGATCTTATACGTGTATTACATAACTTATACTTGTCTTACGGAACGTATACTTGTATTTCGGAGCACTTACTTGTATTTCGAAGCACTTACTTATATTTCAGATCTTATACGTGTATTACAAAACTTATACTTGTCTTACGAAACTTATACTTGTGATACAGAGCCTATTCTTATTTTCGGATCTTATACGGAGCTTATTCTGGTACAAAAGTACTCGTAGGTACTACTCCGATTCATTATACAGAGGTACTCGTAGGTACTACTGGACTTATACTTATATTACATAACTTATACTTATTTTACCGATACGGAAGTACCCGTAGGTACTACAGAGATTTTACTTGTACAAAAGTACCGAAGTAGGTACTACGAGCAGATCTGAGGTACCGTAGGTACTTTCGAGGATCTTTACCATATTCATTTCTTTACTCTTATTCTATATTGAGTCTTATCCTTATAAGCTGTTGGATTGCCTAGACCAATGTCTCGAGATGAGTAGGACCGCGGCTGTGAGGTACCCGAGTGCAGTGCGATCTTGAGGTGCCGTAGCCTGAGCGAGAGTGCGGAAGCGACGGGAGGAGATATTAGTCGTACTGATCGGAGTGCGAGTACCTGTCGGGAATTATCGAGTACTAATGTGCGAGCACGGTCGGAGAGTGACGTAGCACTAGTCAGAGAGTACCGAAGTACTAATCAAGAGTACGAAATTGCTAATCAGAGTCTTAGAGTACTAATGTGCGAGCACGGTCGGGAGAAATCGCAGAAGCACTATACATGTACGCCCAGCGTAACAAAGGTGCCATGTCATTCGCTGATGTAGGCGGTTTGATTATATGTGTTCGAAACTACGTCTTATAATAGGGGCATTCTTAGCACATTATGTGTTCATGTCATATTGCCTTTCATATTCATGTTCATGTTTCAGTTCGTTTTCATATTTCATATCATATTCATGTTTCATGAACACATCTATACATATTGCATTTCCTATATTTTCTTGTTCATGCTATTACATATGGCATTTCATATACTGTGCGGTATGATACCTATGTATTCACACATTCATGTTTTTCTTGTTCCTCTATGAATCTACTTTACTTAGAAATTGGAATTATTCAATTGAATCCATCAAACTCAGGGTTATGACATTTTCATGGAAACTAGTCAATTTACCGATATTACACTAGGGACAGTTTGTAATACCAATTTTCCAGTGTCTTGACTCCATATTTGACACTGGTTCTTTGTACTCCTTTAAATCTAAGGTGCTAAGGGTTCTCCTTCAACTGGAATCACCCAAATCGGAGCACCGGAATTCAAGTTATGTCCTAAACAACCGGGACTACTCTATGGTAAAAAACTGAAGCATAAATTGGCTTGAACATAGCCCCACTTTGAGTTAATTTTTGGGCTACTTAGAATCAGAATTTGAAGGTACCTATTTCATGATTTTTGGTTCTCCTTGAAGTCTATTTTAACCAGAAACTTGAATCACTCATATCGGATCAGAAATGAGAAAGTTATGGCCAAAATACGAACACTGAAATTAAAAATAGAAAAAGCAGAGACACTACGTAGAGTGCATTCGACTGTGCAAGTCACAGGTTCTCAGTACTTGAGAATGTGGGTTTTTCTTCCCTTTTTCCATATATTGCTACCCAAATCAACTCAATACTCTATATACACATCAAAACCACTCCAAATTCATCTTGTAATCTCAATTTTACTCAATTCATCTTTCATTATATATCTTTCTTCAAAACTTTTCCATAAATTTCTCCCAAAACCATTCTAATATGGAATTCATGCCCATACACAAACCAAACCCAAAAGTTAGTTAGGGTTTATTCTAAACCACTAACTCAATTCACTGCCATTTAATATGAATCCAACCTCAAGGGAGGATTCCATACTCATCTTGTTCCATGAGGTTTTTCTGACCTTAAATTCGAGAAATCAGGGGTTATGATGAAATTCTAACAAAACCCTAGATTTAGGGAATAAGTCGTGCTCATACAAAACATAGAATTCCATTCAAGAAATCCAAAGATCCATACCAAATCTTACTAGAATCCATACCTTTTTTATCTCTGTTTCTTCTTCTCCTCTTCTTCTTCTCTTCCTCTTCCTCTTCTTCTCTCTTTTCCTCTTCCCCTCTCTCTCTACGGTTTGGTCTCCAAAAATGAGAGACCAATTGCTCTTATCCATGTTTTGTTAAGGCCATGTTTGGCCTTTGCATTTAAGTTATTTTCTCATTTTGCAATTAAGTCCTTCCGCAAATTCAATTTCTATTTCATCTTTCTCCAAATTCCATAAAGGCATATAAACTTATTGATTTATACCTCTCATATCCTCAGTAGTAAATAGCCACTTTACCCACTTAATCTCTAATATTCATTTCGGGTCTTTTGTTTTATTTCCGAAAAAATTCCATTTAGCTTATAATATACCTAAACAAGTCAAAATACTAGAATTTTTATTTTAAGTGTTACAAATTTATAGAGTTAAAACCCTGAAATTTGGAATAACGATAGGTAACCCAGGAGTGAAAGTGGCATCTTGACAGTTTACAGCATTAAAATGTTAGTAACTTGAGTTTAAGGTGATGATCTAGATGGATGATTCTAAATTCTAATAAGAAACTGGAGCTGTGGGATAATTTTCTTGAAGAAAAGAATGAGCAAATTATGGCTCATGTGTCCCCGAGAAAATTTTTCAAGTGAAGAAGTATCGGGTAGACATAAACCACGACCCGAAAACTCCTAGAATAACCTACTAATATGTTATTGTCATTGTATTATTTGAATAGGGGATGATAGGGAGGAGAAAGCCTGCATTGAAGCGAGATTTGAAGATCGGAATCAAGCGGCGATTTTATTTGTTCTATCTTCTCCTATTCTCTGTTCAAGATTTGAACTGTTTGTTCTAAATGCATAAGAAAAGCATATTGAATTGTTTTAATTGATTTGAAGAAATTGATTATGAAATGTTTGCAAATGAAAATTTGCATGAGTATTAAAAATGAACCGTTTATACAAATGTAATATATTATCTTGTATGTTGCTATAAAAGATTTAGGCATGTAATTGAATTTTAACCGTTTAGTTCTATGAAGGATAGATTGGTATATCGATAGGGGTGAAATATAGCGATCTGCGAGCGATTGTATTGATGTGTCCTCCGATCCAGCGGCCAATGAGAACCATATCGGTAGTGTTCACTAATTGATTTTTTTAATAATAACCGGTCAGCTGACCAGCGGGACAAGTGCGTGTTATAAAACCTTTCTCTCCGACCCATAGCAGCCCAGCCCAGGACCGTACGATGATTCGATATCGTATATCGAAAACATAGGTTAAATTTATTAAGGGCAAAACCGAATTGAATTGATTTGATATTGTGACAAATTGGAATTGAAAAGCATGATTGTGAATTGAAATGAAAAGAGTATTGTGAAATGCATGATTTGATTTAAAATGTAATCGAGAATGGAATTGTATAGAACCACTAAGCGTGAAAATGCTTCGCATGTAGTTTTATCTATGCGCAGGTACCGATTGAACAGAAGCGAAAGCAAGATCGAGGAGCGTCGAGTCATAAAGATAGAATTACGGAGTATGTTCTGACATATGCATTCACCCCATATCTCTTTTTTTAACATTGATATTTTGTAAAAACAATTTCAACTCTGAATATCTATTTTGTAAATCATTTGAAAATACTCGATATGCCTTTATAGTAATTGTACTTTTGTATGAATGAAATGAAATGGAAACACCTTTAAAAAGCGCTTCCGCATATTTGAAAAGTTTTATGCCAACTAAAGTGTAGCGGCTACGGCGTGTTTTTGATAAATGATTTTGATAAGGTGATTGGTGACATTAGAGCAACCGGACTCGGTTCGGACATGGCAGATTCGAGGTAGGGAGAGGGGTGCTGCGTTTAACCCACAGTGTCGAACTGGGTTTGGGCGTTTACGGAAAAAGGCCCTAAAGATTTTGTAAAGGATTTTAAAGTAATTGTTGACATACATTGCATTTTTCATATAAAAGGATGACATGAGGCTACGACCACGAATCTTGTTGGTCTTAATGGGATAAGCATGGATAGTTCGGCTCCCATAGGGTCTGAGGATGACCCGGAGATCGCCCAAACAATCTGTTAGTGTGGAAGGTGGACAAGCATCTCATGCTCCACAGGTAAATGGCAGGAACAAGTGGCGGGAGGTGCTATTGATATCCTCGTGATTGGCTCAAAGCGTTACAAGGCGACACAACCTGACTACGGTTGCCCCTATTGATGAGCCATTGATAGGATGTCGAGTACCGACCGATAGATTTTTGGGGCGGAAGAGGATGAGCTCTCTATGGCGGAAGAATTGGCTCGAAAGGACCGAGCGAATGCTAGTGCAAATGCATTGTACACCGGATGAGAGTTTGGAATGTGCGACCGCCCTACTATAGGATGAGGCTTATCAGTGGTGGGTTTTTGTGACCAGGACCACACCACCAGAGAGTATTATATGGAAGTTCTTCTTGGATGAATTCAAGAAGCATTATGTGGGTCGCATCTATTTGGCTAACATGAGAAGAGAGTTTCATAATTTGAGACAAAGACAGATGAGTGTCATAGAATATCAAAGAGAATTCACACGGTTGAGCAAGTATGCTCCCGAGATACTTGTGAGTGAGGAAGAAAGTGCCGTGGGTTTTGAAGGCGACCTTAATGACCATGTCGGGCCCATGTCACGAGTTTTGCATGATGATTTTCCAACATTGTGACATGTGCATTGAATGTGGAAAGAGTAAAGAAAGAGGAAAAAGAGAGAAAAATAAAGAGGCGAGGAAAGAAAAATCGGTCCAGTCAGTTCCACGAGCGACAAAGGAAGAGATTGGGGGACCATAGGGTTCAGTCGACACAACTCGGCTACTGTAGGAATCTTGCTGCGGCACGTCGGTTGCGGAGTACTTTGAGAGGTGTTTCCTGGAGGATGATTTGCTTCTCATTACTCCCATTGTGGAAAAATCATAAAGAGAATGTTGGAGACTTACAGTGCTTGTTTGATTTAGCATGGATCAGAGCATAGAAGCGATAGATTGTTTAGAGCTCGTTCACACAGCACCTAGACTAGAAATTACGGCTTGATGGCATAGAAAGGCAATAAGAGTGTTACATCACCGAGTGTTCTGAGACAAGGGAAACAGACCTTGGGTAAGCAAGATGGTTGTGCTCTAGCTAGAGCATATGCAATGAAAGTAGTGGAAGATACCGACGCTCCAGATGTGATAGTTAGTAATTTCCAAATCTTTGATACTCTTTGTACATCCATTGATTGTGGGTCAACCCACTCCTTATATTTGTCTTGACACTTTAGTGTGAAAAATTTGCGAGAGTGGAATCAGTATGACATCTTGATGGCCAGACCAGCTCGGAGCATAGTGTTATTATGAATGAGTGGCATAGAGATTTTGTCAAATCTGAGTATGAGTTTCAAGGGGATTTGATTGAATTATCCTTTAAGGAGTTTGATGTGATTTTGGGGATGGATTGGTTGTCGACGCAAGTGATGGTGGATTATTAGAATGAAAGAGTGACCTTGAGACGCTAAATCGAGGATGATAACTTTCATCAGTGAAGTAAAACCACCTCTCTAATGTGATATCGTAGCCCTTTGCTAGAAAAATGGTGCCAAAAGGATGTGAAACTCGCCAGCTTATGTGATTGATACGGTAAAGGCAAGGCCTAGTGTATTCGATATCCCTACCGTTAGTGACTTTCCGGACGTGTTTCCTGAAGAGTTTCCAGGATTGCCTCTGTAGAAGGAGATTGAGTTTGTTATCGACGTTGTACTAGGTGCCACACCGGCATCCATTACACCGTACCGAATGGCTCAAGCGGAGTTAAACGAATTGAAGCTTCAGTTACAAGAATTGCTAGAAAAAGGGTTTATTAGGCCAAATTAATATCACTTAGTGGGAGCTCCCATGCTTTTGTTAAGAAGAAAGATGGTACACCGGCTATGTAGTGATTATGAACAAGCTGGAACAAGTTGGCCAAGTAAAGAATAAGTATCAGATTTTGAGAATTGATGATTTGTTTTGACCAAGCTGAAGGTGCGAGTATCTTTTCGAAGATTGACTTGCGATAAGGTATCATCGATTGAAAATTTAAAGATGGATGTGCATAAAGCAGACATTTAGAAACTAGCGATATGGACGTATAGGTTCCTAAATGTCTTAGTTTGGTTTAATAGTGTAGTGACTTTCATGGACCTAATGAATCGTGTTTAGGCCATATGTGGATCGGTTTATCCGTAGTGTTCATGAGCGACATTCTTGTGTATTAGTCGGGAAAATCATGACATGATTCGTGCCATAGTAGGTATCTTGGTCGACAAAATTTATCCTAAAACTCCTGCGTATGAAGCTCTTTACTTGTCTGATGAATGCAGGGTTGAACACAGGGATGGGTTTTCTTTGCACAAATGATTTACTATTAAGCTCAAAAATGGTGGATTTAATTTGGATTTTAGGGTTTTGATAAAAACAGGGGGTGTAATGGTTGATAAACTGAAATTTAAATAAAATAAAATGTAAAAGAAGTCTCCTTAAAGTGTCGAAATTTCTTTGGATTTATGTTCTAAAGGTCTTTGAGAGGTTCTAGGTCCATTTCCTCGCGTTAGGAGGATGACATATAGTCGTCTCTCAGGCAGAATCTTCATTTAGCTATAAACCTAACCTGAAATAATTATCCTTTTGAAAGATGGCGTTCTTGACGAGTGGTCACTTAGAAGCCAGTGAAGAACAATTCTCCACGACTCACCTTATAATGATTAATAGAGGGTAGCTAATGAATCTCGGTGGATCTACAGCAGCCAAGCATCCACGAGACCTAAAAGATTACCAAATAAAGGTCATTCGAGGTGAATCTAGGGGATTTAAACCTAGAGTTCAAAGGAAACATAAATTGCCAGTGCGTACCTATGTGAAAAGCAGAGACAGCCCGTGACCTTCGGATCTTGCACCCAGCGGCCTTACCTTCAGGAGGGAAGGGTTTGGCCAACCCGTCCTAAGAGTTGTCATCCTCGGAGGTGTTTCAGTTGCCTAGAAATAGAAAGAAGGAAGAAAATGAAACGGAAGGCGAGAAGCGAGAGAGCTGAAAGCTTCTCCAAAATTTATTGCCAACTTGATTGATTTTACAAACCTTGACTCTTAGCTTATATACGGCTCAAAGAAAGCGAGGAAATTACAAAACAAACCCAGAAACAAAAGCTATTATAAGGGTAAAAGGAGAAAACCAAAAGCGGGGCGGTTTGAAGACAAAGCAGTGAAGCGGAAGCGAGACATTTTCGCTACAAGATTTGAAATTTTAAGCTACATAGCGAAATTTAAGCTATGATAGCGAAAATTTTATTATATAGCGAGTACAGCGTGTGCGAAATTTCGGCACTATTCATCATGTTATCTCTTGTTCCATTTGCTCCGCAGCATTTCTTCTATTTTATTCTCTTCTTTCCTCTTGGTCTCTGATCTACGATGTTGAGCTTGACTCGAATTCTTCATGTTTGGATCGACTCAACAATTTTGGCATGATTAGCTCGCAAAACTGTAAAATTTGCCACAAAATGCGATTAGTAGAATAGTAGGGACCTTAATGTGCAAATCGGGTTAATTAGAATGATTAGTATACAAAAAGCACTCAAAACCTATAATAAATAGGGCTCAAAATAGCACTTTTTGGGCACTAATCATGACACACACCTTCGAGTAGTGTTAGAGACTTTGAGAAAAGAGCAGTTGTATGCGAAACTGAGCAAGTGTGAGTTTTGGTTGAATGAAGTATTCTTTCTTGGGCACATTGTATCGAAAGAAGGAGTGGATCAAAGAAAATGAAGTGGTTGTCGAATGGGAAATGCTAAAATGTTACGAAGTGCATAGTTTCCTAGAATTTGTGAGTTACTACAGATTTGTTAAAGGGGGTTTTCGATGATTGCGAAGCCCGATGACAGAGGCTTTGCTCCAGAAAATGTGAAATTTGAATGGGGTGAAGAATGTCAAAAGAAGTTTGATAATTTGAAAGCATTCATAGCAGAGGCTCCATTTTCTTGCTCATTGAGCCTGCGATGAAATATGTGATCTTTAGTGGCAGCTTCACTAAATGGACTTGGATGTGTCCTAATGCAAGAGGGTAAAGTGGTAGCTATGCTTCAAGGCAGTTGAAGCGCATGAAAGAACTACCATGATTTGAATTAGCGCGGTGTTTTGTTGAATTTGGAGACACTACTTGTATGGAGAAAATTAGCTGTTTGCAGTCATAAAAGTCTTAAATGTTGCCCTCACGGCAAAGGCTTAACTTGAGACAAGCGGGGAGATGGATGGAATTGATAAAGATTAGCGGCATGATTATTAGTAGCTTGAAAGGCCAATGTAGTGGCCGACGCTGATAGAAAGACAATGCAAAGCGCTTGAGCATTGGATAACCATTTGTCGTTGTGAGAAGATGGTACAATAGTGACGGAGATTGATAGCGAGGCCAAGGTTTGTTGAGATCGAGGTGCTAGAGGCACAAAGAAAGATGAGAAAATTGATCTTTATAGTAAGTCTGATTGGAAATGGTGAAGGAAATCTAGTTCTGATAAATGAAGATGAGGTTTTGTATTATAAGATCGGGTTTGTGTACTAGATGATAATAATTGAGAAAGCCATGCCAGAAGAGGCACATAGTGGATCTTTTACTATCCATCCAGTAGCACAGATGTATCAAGATTTGAAAATGTGCGATGCGGTGGTCAGAAATGAAAAGAGATGTATCGAGTTTGTAACCAAATGTTTGGTTTTGCAAAGAATGCAGACGAGCATCAAGTTTCTTGGGATTATTTACAGCTCATCGGAATGCGGGTGGAAATGGGACTGAATTCATTGACAGGGAGAAAGCATGACTCAGTTTGGGTCGTAGTGGACCGATTGACTAAGTCAGCTCACTTCCTACCAGTGAGAACCGACTATTCACTTGACAAGGTAGCAGAGCTGTATATCAAGGAAATAGTTTGGTTGCATGGGATTCCAATATCCATTATTTTAGAATGAGATCCGAGGTTTACTTCAAGATTTTGGGGAAAATTGCAAGAGGCTTTAGGCACTGGCGAACTTTAGCTAGCGTTCCACCCACAGAGGCAGATATGGACAATCGAGAAAAAGTGATTCGGATTCTAGAAGATATGTTAAGGTGTGTGATTCACTATGAGGGTAGTTGGGGATAGACACACATTCCTTTAGTTGAATTTGTGTACAACAGTTTCCAATAAGTATTGGAATGGTGCCTTCTAGAAGGCTTTATATAGAAGAAAATGCAGAACTGTATTGTGTTAGATGAATTGGCGAAAAAAAGTGATTGGCCCCAGGCTTGTCCCGAGACTGAAGAAAAAAGTGAAAATGATTAAAGAAAGGTGAAGGTGGCCACCCAGTAAAATAAATCCCTTATCTTAGATATGAAAAAGAAAATAAATTCGATATAAGATCGACGAAAAAGTGTTTTTGAAAGTATCGCCTTGGAAGAAGGTGATGAGATTTAGGAAAAAGGGCAAGTTGAGCCCTAGATTTATTGGCCCCTATGAAGTGATTGAAAAAGTGGGTCCAGTGGCATATAGATTGGCATTACCTTTGGACATGGAAAAGATCCATAATGTTTTCCATGTCTTAATGCTAAGGAGGTATAGATCAGACCCGTCACATGTAGTCTCTTCGAAGACAATTGAGCTGAGACCAGATTTGACTTATGAGGAAGAGCCAGTGGAGATCTTAGCTCGAGAAATTGAAAGTGCGAACGAAGATTAAGTTAGTGAAGTCAACATGGAGAAACCCGCAGGCCAAAGCCCATAGGAAAGTGAAGAAATAATGCGATAAGCGATATCCCATGGCTGTTTGACTAAAGGTAAATTTCGAGGGACGAAATTTTTTTATAATTTTATTATATATTTCTAGAATTTTTATAATTTTATTATATATTCCGGTATAAATTGAGCCAACTTAGGTATTTTGAAATTGTTAAATGAATGTCAATTAAAATTATTATATGGCTAAAAAATAAATAGAAAATATTAATGCTAAAATGAGAAATTAATTGAATCAGAAAAATAAAACCAAGTGAAAAGAGCGAAAAAAATTGGAAATTGTGAAAAGAAGGACCTAGGGTCATATAGTTAGAAAGAAATGTACGAGTGTGATTAATGAGAATTTAAATGCAAATAGAGACAAATAGTGAGCAAGCTAGCGAATTAGGAGAACTTAAACCAAAAATGGTTTTGAAACGAGCAAGGCCTTGTATGACATGGGATATTTAGATAAGTAGTCTTGGAAACGTTTGACCAAGCAGTTTGAGAGAGAGGAAGGGAGAGCTAGGGCTTGCAGAGTGAGGAAGTTGTGATTCTTGCTCCATTAAAACACAGAGTTAAATGATCAGGATTAAGAAGAAAACAGGCATTGAAGATTGGCGAGGATTTAAGATAAGAAAAAGCCAAATCCTGATCCCTTTCTACTTGTGTTTGGGTTTAATAAACCCCAAGTAATAGTATAAAAGTGTTCTTGGATGGTTTAGTTCAGTTTGAGATTGTTGTTTTGCATTGTTTAGATTGGCTTGATTGGTTTGGAGGAGTGTTTGTAAAAGAAAAAATGTTGGGTTTTGAAAGGGAAATCTTTGTGAAATTTTAATCGAAGACCCCTGTTCTTGTTTGTCTGATTAAAGTTATAATCATCCAAATGAAGTGATTCCAATTGGTAAGAACCATAAGAGATAGGTATAAAAAATTTATAGAAGGGACTAGGAGGAAAATTATAGCTCAAGCTCCCAAATATGGGCTTAAGGTGAGCTCGGGTAGCTCACGAGGTTATGCTCTTGTTTGGGGTGTTATAGTGTTTGGCCGCAAGTTGGGTTCACTCATCAAATTGAGTGATTAAAGAGATTTTGGAGTGAAATAATAGCTATGGGAATAATTGAATTGAAGTAAGTGTATGCAAATTGTAACCCCAAAGTGCCCTGAAATTTGTCAAAGTGGAGCTATATGTAAGAACAATCTGATTCTGCTTTGCAAATTTGACTAGTCTGGATGTAAAATGCAATAACTTGCGTTTTGGTGATCCAAATTGGATTATTCTAGTTGGAAAAGAAACATTAGAACCATATATTCAAATTATTATAAGGAATCATTACCAATTTATGGAGTTAAGACCCACATTACGGAACTACTTGATAAATTCTTAAAATTGAGATTTGAGCATCTCTTGATAGTTTGGCATTAAAAATACCTTAACGAGTTGGGTGATCGAATGAGATGATTTCAATTTCTACTAAAAATAGACTCATAGAGATAAAAATTTCTTGAAGGAAGCATGAGCAAATTATGGCTCATGTGTCCCCATAAAAGTTTGCAAGTGAAGGGGTATCAGGTAGACGCAAACCACGACCAAAACTCCTAGAATAACCTAC
The DNA here is from genome assembly GCA_016808115.1 of Tetrastigma voinierianum. Classification (NCBI taxonomy): domain Eukaryota; kingdom Viridiplantae; phylum Streptophyta; class Magnoliopsida; order Vitales; family Vitaceae; genus Tetrastigma; species Tetrastigma voinierianum. Next base: position 206,912 of record JAEQBH010005732.1, read on the forward strand.
TAATATGTGATTGTCATTGTATTTGAATGAGTGTGAGGAAGGAAAATGCATTGAAGTCGAGATTCCGCAGATCGGAATAAGCGACCATCTTGGTTTTGTTCTATCTTCTTCTATTCTCGTTTCAAGATTTGAACTATTTGTTAAAATGCATAAGAAAAACATATTAGATTGTTTTAATTGATTGAAGAATTGATTGTGAAATGTTTAGAAAATAGAAAATTGCATAGGTGTGAAAATAGGCAGTTTATACAAATGTACATATTGTACATATATTTGCTATAAAATATTTAGGCATGCCCTTAATTGAATGTTAGCCATTTACTTCTCTATGAAGGATAGATTGGTATGCAATAGGGGTCAAAATAGCAATACTGCGAATGATTGTATTGATGTGTCCTCCGTCGGTGCCAATGGGACTCCTATCCCACGGTAGTGTTTCACCTAATTGATTTTTAATAACCGATGACCTTAAGGACCATACTGTGTTATAAAACCGTTTACCTCTGGGATTCACGACCCGGCAAGGCCGTCATAGGTGATTCAGATATCACGTATACTTGAAAACATAGGTTAAATTTATTAAGGGCATAACCGAATTGAATTGATTTGAGATTGTGACAAATTGGAATTGAAAAGCATGATTGTGAATTGAAATGAAAAGAGTATTGTGAAATGCATGATTTGATTTAAACTGAAACCGAGAATGGAATTATATAGAACCATTAAGCATGAAAATGCTTCACGTGTAGTTTTATCTATGCGAAGGTACCGATTGAACAGGAGCGAAAAGCAAGATCGAGGAGCATCGAGTCATAAAGAAAGAATTGCGGAGTATGTTCCGACATATGCATTCACCCCATATCTCTTTTTGAACATTGATATTTTGTAAAAACAATTTCAACTCTGAATATCTATTTTGTAAATCATTTGAAAAGGCTTGATATGCCTTTATAGTAATTGTACTTTTGCATTAATGAAATGAAATGGGCCTACCCTTTAAAGCGCTTCCACATATTTTGAAAAGGATTTTATGCCAACTAAAGTGCTACGGCGTGTTTTGATAAATGATTTTGATAAGGTGATTGAGTAGCATTAAACTGACCAGGACTTCAGTTGGACTAGCCAAGCGGTTGGGCCGGGGAAAGGGGTGCTACAGATAATCATTACAACCCACAAATCTATCAAATCATATATACATGCATCTATAATAGTGAAGAGATGAAAAGATTGAGAGTTTGAGATGCAAAACAAATATGAGATGAGGAATGCTTGAGCTCGGCTCAATTAGATAAAGTCCTCTAGTTGATAGATTCTTCAATATTACACCAAATCTAAAGTAAAATAAACAAAATCACAAACCTTAAAGTTACTCAAGAAGAAGAGATGAGAAACCCTAAGGAGGGTGTTCTCCTTCTAAAATTGATCCCTAGAAATGTCTACAAAATATCTATTTATAAACTATGGAAAATGGAGCGTGGACTTAAAATGTCGTTGTTTAAGTCCATTTATTCGCCGCCTTAGCGAAGGCTTTATTGCGTGAAGGCATGCTTTGCCTTAAGTCGGATGAAGTTATGATTGTTTGAAGTCGAAGGTGATCCCGGATTGCTAATACATTCTAGTTCATTGATGAAAGAGCGTTTCTGCCAGGCGAAGGAAAGAGCTGAAATGAGCACATTCTAGTTTGCTTTGCCTTCACCACAACGAAGGCCTTTGCCAAGGTGAAGGATGGCAGGTTGGACCAGAAAACAACGATTTTGAGCCCGTGTGGCAGATTTCCATTATATAAAATGAATGGTACTATGGTGACCTACTAGGGATTGGAGCCCACACAGGAGGAGAACACCTCATGGGACCTATATGCCTATGTCAGCTAGCGATCCATTTAGGGTTTGTGATTTTGTTTATTTTACTTTGGACTGGTGTGATATTGAAGAATCCATCCACTAGAGGACCTCTGGCACCTTGGAGAGTGAGTTTAGAAGCATTTCTCATCTCATATTCGACCTGATCTCTGGCTCTCACTCTTTTCTCATCTATTTCGTATTATGGATGTAATGAACATGATTTTGATAGATTTGTGGAGTTATAACACAATATAACTAAACTTTCTGTAGGGTTGATTGTTTTAAATTGATGTTTGATTTATATATATCTTTTAGAATGGTTTTGATTTCGTAGCATTGTGGATGTTAGTTTGAATTGTAGTTCTTAGGATTGTTATGGCTTTGACCTAATTAATCCATACTGGGGATTAGGTCCTCTATCCCATACTAGGGCATCCTTGGTAGCTTAGATTACATGTAAAATATGGTCGGGTCTCTTAAGGTATGAATTAGTTAGTGAAATACTAATTAACCTAATCAAAGAAGTATAGGAAATTAAGATACCTAGTACTAGATGGATTTTATTAGGGTAGCACCATCTTAACGTTATGTGGTCGTATGGACCGAGAGGTATTAATCACGGCGTAGTCAAGTAGTCTTGATAATGCGGACGATAAGTTCCCGAGCCTTGCCTTATAAAGTACCATATATGAACTAGATGGTGAAGGAGAATAGGGAGTTGGTGTGAGAAATTTAGAGGAGACAACCTCATATCGGATTCCTTGGACATGCACAAGTGTACGTTCACTTAATCAAAGTAATGAATATAAACCATAAATGCATTAATGGAGACAATCAACCTTAGATTCTTTCCTTGAGTTATATTCCCGATATTACTCCATTCCTTGTGAGTGGACATTGATCACACCTAGTTTTTTTTTTTAAATCCTTTTTTCACCCAACCATCAAGTCGCTCAAACAGTGAACGACTTCAGTAGCCGGGGTACTCAATCCTCGTTAAAACCACACCTTCCCTATGGGATCGATATCTAGACTTGTTAGTCCACCGTATTACTTGTGCGACCCATGCACTTGTGGAAAATCATGAACAAGTTTTAGCGTTGTTGCTAGGGAAGGTACAGTTTGGTGTTTGGATTGATATTTTGGTAAAAGAGAAATTTGCTAATTTGAGAACAATTTTTTTTCCTTTTTTTTTCTTATTTTTTTTATTATACTTCAATTTTTTTTCTTTTATTTTGTATTTTTCTTTTAGGTGTTGAGCACAATGTTTAACGAAGAGGTAAATGAGCTCTTCTATAGCCTTCAACAAGAATTTGCATCTCGAGCTACCCAAATAGCACCAACATGGGAGGAAATCGTCGAAAAGCAAGTACAAGCCTCCACAAGCCAACAAGCCTATAATTTTGGAGGGGATAATTCTTTCAACAATGCAGGTTACATCTCTCAACCTCACAGCTATATGTCAAGCTACAATCATTCGGGTTGGGGGACACATGATAATTTATTCTATGGCCATCCAATTATGCAAATTCAACAAAGTTCAAGTTCCTATTATCAAGAGAAATGCTGGCAACCATCTGATGAAGAGCTATTCCTTGCATTGAAGAAAGAAATTAAAAGGGATAATGAGGTTTTACAAATACGGTTGCCAAATATGGAAACCAAGATGGATGCCAACATGATAGCCAACATTGGAACCAATTGTGCAAATCTTAATAGAGAAATGTGTGCTATCATGGATAGATTGGCAATACTAGCTAAGGAATTAGACAAAGTTTTAAAGGAACAATCTTCAATGCAACTCCCGATGATGACATACGGGAGAGTGCAAACGTAACCTTGAGCCTTGAAGATGAATTTTCGATCCCGACATTGGATGAAGACAAGGACATAATGGAATGTGATAAAATGCCTTTGATCCTTGAGGGAGAATTGCGAAACCTGACATTTGTTGAGAAGAATGAGTTTACTATTGACGAAGATCCATAATTGAAAGAGAAGCAAGTAAAAAAGGAACATCCCGAGCTAATAGTTGAAAATGTCTTAGTTAGGGTTGAAGACTTTTATTTCCCCATAGATTCTTTGACTTTTGGCATGGAAGAGGACCCACAAGTTTTATTTCTAGAAAGACCTTCCATTGCCACAAGTCAAATGTGGATTGATGCTGAAAATAGGGAAATAACCCTCCTTGTTGGTGAGGAGAAAATGAAGTTTAACCTCCACCTAATCAAACCATTAACGGTTGAAGAAAGAAGGGTGTGCAAGAAGTTAGAGAGCTCATTTTCACCTATTGAAGAGCTAACACCTAAGATCCTTCAAGAGGGCACTCTTGAAGGACTTAAATTTGAAGCTAACTCTTTCCCCACCAAAGTGTTGCCATTTGAGATTACATCGCCAATTCCGGAGGTGGAAAAGTTCATCATCACAAGAGATGAGGATGAAGAGGGAGTATTGGCCACAATGGATGAAGGGCCAAAGAAAACATTTCGGACTTCCCCAATGTGTTTAGCTAGACTCTAAAAATGGAGCAGCTCTTGGGAGGCACCCCAAGCAAAAATAAGGATTTTTATCCATTTAGTTTTAGTTTGTTCTTAGTTATTTTTAGTTTGTTTTGCATGATTACTTTGTTTTTAGTGTTTATTTGGATTTTATTTGTGTTGTTCAGGACATTGAAGCTAATTCATAAGGAGAGAATTCCATTGAGACTCACCTCAAACCGAGCCTAATGATCACGCTTGATTATCTAGGGGAGTCCTCTATTTTCATTCTTTCCTACTTCATACATTGAGGACAATGCATACTTTAAGTTTGGGGGTATTGGGGGTGTCCCTTTGTTTAAATGTTTTTTTTCCCAGCATCACTATCTTGTTTTTAGTTGCTATGTGTTTAGTTTTAGTATGTTTTTAGTTTAAAATAAATGGTAAAAATGTTTTGAGTGCATGTTGTTTTAGAGGTATGTTAATGACCAATGATGAAAACTAATCAAACCTCTTATAGCTTTAGGAAAATGAAAGGTATTTTTATAAAATCCATGTTTGGCCATATTGTTGGTTGTGTTTAGTTGTAAACTCTTGAAACTTCAAAGCATAAGTCTCACCCGGTTAACCAATTTTGCTTATCTTAGAGAAAACTTATGAACATATTTTTCTTGATCTCTAAACAACTCTAGAACTTGTTAGATTATCTCTTGAGGCAAAATCCTAGACATCACAACATATAGGAGATGATTTAGGCCATCCTTGGACCGATTGGGCCTTTCTAGCCAACCTTTATATGAACATATCTATAGTCACCCTTTTTGTGTCTAAAGAAGCCTTTTTCTTTGTGAACCAAGTATGCTCCTTACCTTTTCTATATACTCCTTCAATTGAAAACCTTATTTACCCATGGCATGTGTGATTGTTGATGCATTATATTGAAAGCTATGTGGGATTAGGTGATTGATTGAGGTTGATGAAAAAAAAAACAAAAAAACAAAAACAAAAACAAAAAGAAAGAATAAAAGGTTGAGTAAGTTTGGTTTCGTAGCCTTCTTACCTTGAGTAAGTAAGTTCTTAGGGGTGTTTTACACCTAATATCCTAAGGCCAATTGGTTTAGGAGCTAATGACCCAAAACTCTCTAAATGGGGTAGGTAGAAAGCTTAAGGGAACCAAACATTGCACTACTTATACACCTTATTTGTTGTTATGTGAATAACAAGGAGTTTGGTGATCAAAGGAGGAAGAGGAAATCAAATAAGTTTAGGGGTGATGTGAAATTGGTGAAAGTCTAAAGAGTCTAAGGAGATGGACAAAAGAGAAAAAGAAATGTATGTTTGGGTAAAATTAAGCCTAAAAGTACCTTTATCATACTTACAACCCAAGCCTTACATTACAATCTTATTGAAGCCCTTTTGACCCTAGTGTTGTTGGTAGTCTACATTAGTGGAGAGTGATATGAAAAGCAAGCATATGGAGTTCCATTTTCTTTACCAAGAGATTCATTCTTCACTCATGTTTGCATAATTCCATCCAGGTTGCAATTAGTTTATTTGGATAAGACTGCACACACTTAAACGCAATAGTTTTCATGCTAAACTAATGTCTAGGTAAAATTGAGCTTAAAAGTACCTTTATCATACTTACAACCCAAGCCTTACATTACAATCTTATTGAAGCCCTTTTGACCCTAGTGTTGTAGGTAGTCTACATTAGTGAAGAGTGATATGAAAAGCAAGCATATGGAGTTCCATTTTCTTTACCAAGAGATTCATTCTTCACTCATGTTTGCATAATTCCATTCAGGTTGCAATTAGTTTATTTGGATAAGTTTGCACACACTTAAACGCAATAGTTTTCATGCTAAACTAATTTAACATGATGGTTGGACTCTTTGTTCAAAAAAAAAAAAAAACAAAAGGGCTATCACCTTGAGTTCTCCTACTTGCTATTTTTCTGGTAAGATTGTTGAGGCAAAAATTTAGCAATCATTCCAAGAAGCATATTCTCACTCACGATTTTTGTTGGTTTTGTTTATGAATAAAGGGAATGTCTTGTTCTCTAAAAAAACATGTATATATAGTGTTTAGGGAAATGGGTCTTTAAAAGGGCTAGAAATGGTTAAAAAGGCTAATTATTGAAGGCTCGACACCCTTCACTGTGGTGAACCAGTATCTACGGCGAGTACCTTCACCACGGTGAACAACTCCTTCATTGTGGCGAACATGTTCTAACTTCAAACGATCATAACTCTCTCATCCGACCTTCAAATGAAATTATTTTGGTTTCTACGGAAATCTAAAAGAGAGTAGAATCTATCCGTATCAAGTTTGGAGTCATTGGAGGCCGTTAGGTAGACTGAAAATGTACAAACGTTGAGGGGTGTTACATGTGGTATTTTGGAAAATTCTCTCTTGACTTCACAAGGCCGTATCTTTTCGTTTGAGCTCCAAAATGGGTGATCTTGGACTCGTTGGAAAGCTTGGAAGGTGTAGAATCCATCCATATCATGCTTGAATCCATGGGAGGTCATGTTATAACCATAAATTCATATTTGTGACCCTCATTATGCTCTCTTTGCTTCAAAATGTACCTAGAGCCATAAGATAATAAAATTAAGCATTAGATGATAAAATTAAGCATTAGAACCCTTAAAAACACCATAAAAGCATATGATTGATAGGTGATTAATGGTATAAAAGCATGTATGAAAGAACCTATCAAAATTTTGGGAGAAAAATGTAAAAGAGAAAATAGAAAGGAAAAAGTATAAGGAAATGATCAAAGGAAAATAAGAAAAGAATTAAGTTCAATATATATTTTATTTGCTACATAAAAGTCATTTTATTTATTTTAACTCATCAATATAAAAATTAAACAATTTAATATAATGAAACTTTTTAAATAAATTTATTTATGTATGATATTCTTTAAAAATTTTCATTATATAACCAAATATAAGAAAATCAGTTTTTGAAATATATATTTTTCTTTTTGTACTTTCTAGCAACCAAACACAACCTCAATACTGAAGCAACCAAACACAACCTAAATACTCAAGAACCATAAATGAATCAATCATAATCTCAAGGTTAATTAATATGCATTGGCATTGTAGTGGAAACCAAACTTAGTAGGTTTATTTAGTTCTTTAAGAGATTCAAATAATAAATTGAGTTAATAAATAAAGATCTAAATAAGAAATCAAATCAATAAATATATATTTTGTGATATCTATGAATAGGGGAGAAAGTTATAAGTTTTTTGTGTAATACTAGGAAGTGTCATGTGCAATGCACGTGAGCTTTGATATTATGATTGTTGCAAGTGAGGTTTTTCTCTTTTTTTTCCTAACAAATTAATAATGCGAAAAGATGATGTTGTTGTAAACTATACTTAAACAATTTAAACAACAATAGAAAATTCCAAGAATTTAGATTTAAAAAAATGTGAATCATTTTAGATCAAATCTACAAAACCTTATTATATAAAAAGAATCAACGTGAAAAAATAATGATTAAACTATATGTGACCTAAAAAAGCAAATTTCAATAATCTAGAATATGAGAAGTCCAAAATCTAAGAATATACGGAATATCTCATATGGATTCAAAAATTACAAGATCAGTAAACATTAACATAATCGAAACTTGTCCCAACAATTAAAAGCATAAAGAAGCTATCAATATCCAATCTCAAATTATTTCTTTTCAGGCAAGTTGTCATCACTAATCATTTGAATGGTGCTTATGATGTCTTCTTTTGAGTATACTTCATTTGCAATGAACATATTGACAGCTAAGTCGAGTCCCTAAATTTATTAATCTTTGTAAGGAACATGTATGACTTTCCACAACAATGAATTAGTCCTTTATAGAACATACTATTCATGCCTTCCTAAAACATGAAAGTGCACAAATTAGATAGCAACGTTGTTTTACCTTCTGAATTTGTTAGAACCAAGACACCGTATCTATTTTTTTATTTAATAAAGTCAGTGACAAGACCACAAGTAAGTTTTTCAGCGCTTTCAAATAAAGTCAAAGTAGCTTGGTAATTCCATCAGCAATTGTAAGTCTAAGCATATACCTACATTAATATTTAAGCTAATAATGAAGTTTAAAACTAATAAATATCACTATTGAAGTCATTAATCAATAAATATAAAATAATATTACCTCGGGTAATTATTTGTGGTAGTGATGCAACATTTTGTGAATTATGTTCATTCATTCTTTAAAAACACCTTCTTATTGCATTGTTTTGACAAGTATTGTACCAACACTCTGCCATATTATGAATATATTGTGGCTTTAAAAGAACAATGCATTTTATATAGATGTACATACATAACATCAATACCTATTTGACTACTGTAATGAGTGAAACATAGGTAGAACATTTTTGTAATATCACAAACCTGAAATTTGGATAATGGCCATTCCATCAAATCAATAAATGTTGTTTTTTCCGTGTCAATGAATTTCGATGAACTAGAAGCACCTGGTACACTTACACTTGCAATAGGTATTGGCCTAAAAAAAATTTGTTGCTTTATTAATTTTTGGTAGTTATCAAGAAATAAAATGAAATAGTCATTTTTTTCAGGCATATCATTCTCTGTATTTTTCAGCTTCTTCAAGATTTGGGTTGATGTAGATCATGGTGATTGAGAGTGTTAAAAGACACAAATTCCCTAATTAGAAATATAATGTTTAAATAGTTGATACATGCAAAGTATTTTTTAAGATTAATAATAAATGAGTTGTAATTACCTGCGTAGGTTGTGACTTTTGCTTTTGATAAAACAATTCCATGTTTAGAAAGGAGTTGTTCTCCCTATAATTGTCCTTCATTTGTTGCAAGGTCTCCCCACAGTGTTAGCGTGATTATATCATGAATGTAAATAGAATGCCTAAAAAGAAGAATTGTAAAGATAAAATTATTATATTTTAATAACTAAAATAAATTATTTTAAAGAGGAAGAAATATTTTCTAAAAGATAAAATGGATACCATGAGTTCATGAGTACAATATTACGCCAATAGGTTTCTCCAAGAGCTCTAGTTTTCTTTATCAAAACAAGAGGTTCAACTTTTACAATAACGACTAATATATCTACAAGGTCATGATAATTTAAAATTTGTTAGTCCTTAAAAAAATAAATTTATATTCATTATTATTGTTGTTGTTGTTACTGTTACTACAACACACACTTACCTGTAAGATTATTAGCATCGAAATAAACCCAAAGTTCCTTAAGCTCGATGAACTATAGACCGTATGATATATCAATGTTAGTTGGAATCTCCTCCACTCGACTGTGAACAGATAAATGATAGGCATTAAACGTGTGTATGAAAATATGATTTGCCTAAGTGTGCAAGTGCATGCGTCGTATCAAGTAATATAATATAAGTAGAGTGTTGAACCCACGAGGATTGGCTATTAACAACCGATTCTACTTAAGCTTTAGCTCTATTTGGATGATGGAAAATCGGTAATACACTCAAATTACAATTGGTAGCATGCAAGAACCTAACTACAACGACTCAATAAAGATTAAAAAGCCTTAGGGCATATATTTCACCTAAACAATCCTATATGAACCTCCTAATTCAATCAATAAATGTTCAATTTCATATGATGATGGCGATTTCACTAATGTACATGGGAATTTTTCTCGAGCATCCGCACACTACCCTTAGAAAAGGTTATACCGCATCTGTATCTCAAACCATCATAACTAAGGATGCATTAAACCCTAGAAACCCAATACCACACCTAATCTCATTTATATCTTTATCTCGTGATAATTACATTGCATTTCATTCATGGTCTAGCTCAATCATCACTTCTCATTCTTAAGTAAAGCCACAAGTCATGCAAATATTGGCTAAATACCCACAAACATTAAGACTAAATGAAATACTCAACATATATTTGAAAATAATACATCAATCAATAGAAATAGAAATCCACACATTCATGTCTTTGGCTATATCTAAACCCTAAGAAAACAAACTAAAACATCTCTAAAGGAAATAAAGCTATCAAAAGAAAGAAAAACAAAGAAAGAGGATGAGAATAAACGATTTTGAGTGAAAGCCCCATCTCCTCCTTTTTTATCTCCTTCTTCTTCAAGCTTTTCCCCTTCAAGCTTTGTGCCCTAGGGTGTTTCCACCCAAAGAGGGACTTATGATTAGTTCCCAATGGTTGACCTAATCATGAGATGAACATTTAGAGCATTAGAAGACTTATTTATATCATAAAAACTATAAAATACTAAGCAAAACATGAAGGTAAAATGAGTATGATAGATACTCATCACACCCCAAATTTAAGTCTTTGCTTGTCTTCAAGCAAAGGAGACACACAAAAACAAAACACTAAGATAGATATGAGTATGAGTATGATGCTAGCAACAAGTTAAGAGATAGCATGGCAAATTTCTAAGTAAGCCAAAATAGGTTCCCAAAACATTTATAATCTCTAAAGGAAGAGGTATCCAAAGGTGTGGTGATCAAGGCAAACTTTCCCCCAAGCCCTCAACAGATCTTTCCTAAAGAAACTCAGTGTAAATGATGTTTTAGGTCTCAAATATAAACTAGGGTTTCAAAACACTCTTCAACCAAACTCAACCCACTCATTTGAAAGAAATTAAATAAAATAGGTTGAGAACGCACCTTTTATTCAACACATAACACTAGGTAGTAGGATGCAATTCTAAAGAGTTATAGAAAGTGTCCTTGTAGCAAGGATCCATTGGTGACTCCCCATCAATTGGTTAAGGGCATTGGGCATTTAGTTCCCCTCGAACTTAATCAACTAGAAAACCAAAGCACCTACTTGTGAGATTGAACTATCTTCTGTCCCATTTAGCGAGCAGTGAAGTCAATGGCTCTTAGCCAGTTGGCTCAGAGCATTAGGCTTTGAAAGGCCCCTTGGACTGTGCTTCGGAATCTGATTGGATTAACTCTCTTATCTCTTTCTTTTTTCTTTTTCTCTTTTTCTCTTTTTCTTTTCTTTTTGAAAAAAATGGGGCTCATTGGCCCTCTTTATGGAGGTGTCCCGTCATTGTAGAAGTTAAGATCTCTCAAATCAAGTTCAATTTGAGAAAAAGGGGTTGAAACCAAGGTGTATAAATGAGATCTAGTGTGTGTGTACGAGTTCTATTAAGAAATGATTTCTTGAGATACAAGAGGGCTATCCAAGCCAAGTCTCCCACAACCAAAGGATACACTCAAGTCCCAGATCAAATAAATGCAATGGTATCCCAAATTTGAATAAGAAAACAATTTAAGTATAATACCAATACATTCTCAAAATAATTAGCTGTGAACCAATCCTACTCATATGAGACACAAAACAAACAAAAGAAAGAAAGAAAAACACATGCAAATAACAACTAAACAACTGAAGATAAATAATCCAAACAAGTGCGAGATACAAATTTTGATTTTTTTGATTTTTTTTAATTCTTAAATTAGCCCCCCCCCCTCTCAATCTCTACAAAAAAAAAAAAAAAAAAAAAAACAACCTTAAATTGAAATACTGTCCTCAATGTGAAATAAAAGCAAGAAGAGACGACGAGAACTCCCCTGAGGGTGATCAAGCCTTCGAAAGTGGCTAGAATGAATATGACTTGCTTATGACATGCAAGTTGTGCCTTCTTCTCTATAAAGCTTGAAATGTGCAATGAATGCGCAACTTGACAAACCCTTCTCTTGATATTCACCATCCTTTCTTGATATCATGATTCTTCAACCATATATCTTCAATGCTCCAAGAACATCACAACCATTAATCTTCAACAATTGCCATAATCAAATCCCCTCATAACCATGGATCCATGCCACAAGCATGACAATGTCATTAACACCATCCCAATACTTCAATCACAATTCGTGTACGCATGAAGCTCAAAAGACTTCCCTTATAATGTACAAAAGTGGTACTTTACCAAAATTGAGCCTAAGAAGTCCCCTTGAAGCAATATCCACACTTGATGCTCACTTAGTCATTTTCACAAACACTTGGTGAGCATAGGCATATACACTCTTCTTTGGAACAACCAAGAGGTTTGGAAGCCTTCCAAGGTACACGAAGGACCTCTAAACTCAAATATAGCAACAATATCAATAACATTCAGCTTCAAACATCAATTTCCTTCTTGTTCAACCAATTTCAAACCTCTAAGTTGAGCTCCACTTCATTCACAAGCCAACCAAATGTGTTTAGATGAGACACACTCACTTGAACTTCATATGTAGCATAAGGAACTTCAAACTTCCATAACATTTGAGAATTTGACTTTCATGAGCATAAGGGTTGAGGTTTATGGTGAACTAAGAGTTGGGTGGGGTATAATGTGTTTGGAAAGCTTGGTGGGTTTTTGTAGGGAGAGAATGTGTATGGAAAGAGGATGGAGAAGGTTTGAAATGGTTTCTAAGAGAGGCAAAGGTTTTTGGAGGGGTTAGGTTTTAGTTCCAAATAAGGGGAGGCTTGATAATGGGAAGCATATGAGGAATTTAAATGATGGAGGTCATGCCTAGGCATGGGTGTCCCATGCTGAAACATATTTTTCTTGCTCAGATTTGGTTATTTGAGCCTCCAAGATGCTATAAACTTCCATTATTCAAGAATTTTCCACCTCCATAGCCAACTTTGAATCTCCAAAAACCTGAAAATTAACACTAAAACCAGGAAAAACAAGATTAAGCGTGGATATTTATTCAAAATAAAAACTAAAAATTTACTAAGAAATGGAAAAGGTAAAGAGAACTTATTGAGCTTGGGGTGCCTCCCAAGAAGATGCTCTATTTTTAGAGTCTGGATTGACTCTTCAAATTATGAATTGGACGATGATTCTTGCCTCCACCCTTCCCTAAGAAGCCGAATTGTGCCCATGTAGTTGTCTGAGCACATAACCTTTTTGGCTTGCATGCTTTCTTAGGTATGTAGGAACCTTCTTCACCATGATTGCTTTCAAGTTCTCATTAAGCTCAAATAAGATCTCATCTACCTTTGACATGGGAGTCGCTTTCTAATTTCCAACTTCTCATGCACCTCTCCCCAAAGGATCTGATGCACTTGAGCAACCTAAGCCCAATGTGGATTTAACCAACAAGAGCCTAATGGAGTCTAATTTTGGGTTGATGGTCCATGAAGTACTCAAGGCCCAAAACATAGTTTTTGACCAACCCACTATTTATTTTAATGTTTCTTCTAATCATGCAGTTAACAGAAACATTGAAACTAGTCATGAGCCCTTCATCTTTTAGTGAGTCAAACTAACTTAAATGCATTCATTTTGGTTTGTTTTGATGTATGTGCTTTCTTGGAACTCTATCTATGCCTTTTCCTATTCTTGGAGGGATGTTCCAAGTACAAGGCATAGGAAAAACGAATTTTGAAGCATCTTTGTTTGTTGATCATTAATCAAATTTCAGATTTCAATCTTTGTGATTGTCTCTTAGTTTCTTATCTCTTGGGTGGATGCTTTTGAATGGTGAGCTAAAACAAATTATTATCTTTGGAGTGGTGTTTCTTATCTTTGAAGTGGTGAATTTGTTCCTATTCTACCGTATCAATTTTTTGGTCCAGTATCAAGATCATCTCTGGAAGTATCTCAACCTTTTTTCTTATCTCTTCCGGTTCCATAGAAGTTGACCCTTCTTCTTTCACAACTAACTCATATAGCATGACATTAACCTCTACTCTTTTAGGTTCCTTAAGTGTAGGCAAACTCATTTGTTGTTCTTCTAAAAGTATCGTAGCCATTTTCCCCACTTGCACCACCAAGCTGTTGAGTTATTCTAACTGAATTTGAAGAATTGCCCTCATGAGACTTAACCAATTCAACTTAAGACTTAGCCATTTCAGCCATGGCTTCTTCTAGATAAGAGGTGGCCATCTGAGCATGAGAATTTTTCATTTCAACCATTGCATCTTCAAGGTTCGGCTCCTTTGCTTGTGGAGGTTGAGGAACATCTTGATTTGTCTCCCATGAGAGGTATGAGTGATATTGGCATCTTGAATTGTATGTGTTCAAATATGGATGACCCTCATACTGAACTTGCTCTATAGGCATATACGGGATCCAAACTTGACTTGCCACCCATTGATGCTGACCATAGGCTAGTTGCCTTATTTGTAATTCTTGGGTGAGAAGAGAAATTTGAGTTGATAAATTGATGAAAGCCTCCATTGTGAATCAACTCCTACAAAACAAAAACAAAAAAATCCAAAGTAAAATAGAAAAGGAATATAAAACAATACTAACTATATCCAAAGTAGAGTCAAACTATTTTGAATCAATATTAATAGAAACACCATCCTCGGCAATGGCGCCAAAAACTTGATAGGCATGAAATGTGTGGATGAAAATGTGATTTGCCTAAGTGTGCAAGTGCACGTATCGTATTGATAAGTGTGAATATGTTAGCATTTTTAGAATACTTTTCACACGTTTTAGACAATTTAACTCTAGATTCACACCAAAATCTCTAAAGAATACTCTAATCCCTCATTTGATTATGTCTTGCACCAAAATCTCTAAAGAATACTCTAATCCCTCATTTGATTATGTCTTGCAGATTTTGAATGCAAATCAAGCAAATTGATGAAAAAATTGAAGAAAATAAGGAGTTGCTGAATTATAGAAGATGTTCGTCATGAAGAAGGTGGTGTTCGTCGCAACGAAGCAGAAGAATCACGTATGAGGAGCTACTGGTTCGTCGCGACGAAGTGATAAAATGCAGAGAAGATACTACGGGTTCGTTACGAAGAAGGTCGCATGACCCAACAACATGTACATCCCATATAAGCCTTTTTCGAAGACCTATATAAAAGAGAACATGTTTAGGTTTTAGGAAGGGGAAAAAAGATCGAGCAGTCCCGACTAGGAGGTTCGGATTTAGAGGGAGAAAACCCTCCTTAGGGTTTCTCCCCTCTTGTTCTTGAACCATTTTGGCGCTTTGGGACCAGAGAGGAGGCTTGGTAGATGTTCTTCAAGATTTAGGAGAAGAACTTGGGGATTTGGAAGAAGAAGACCATGAACTCACCAATTTCCACCATTAGAGTTCCTTCTTTCCTTTTTCTCATGTTTTATCTTAATTTTGGGATGTACCAAACCTTTGTTATGTTTTAATTTCTTAATCTAGGGTTTTGGTTATATATTGAACATGAATCTTATATCTATTTGTTAATTTTCCATTTTTCTATTGTTTCTCTGTAATTTTCCTATCTATTAATTCATGCTTGGTTGCTATTTACATATTGATTTCTAGCTAATCTCAATATGGTGAGTGGTTCCTTGTGAAATTTGAGAAGGGTGTAAGGAATTAGACATAGGTGAATCAACCTAATTAGCATGGCAGTGTAGAAATTATCGATAATTAGGAGGCGTGTGAGATTCTTGGGTCTTAAAGCATCTCTAATGCTTGGGTTTGAGCTGAGAAGCAAGAAACCTAGTATTGGTTGGTAAATTATCATACCTGAGATAGGCTTTTAATTAAATTAGGCAAGAGTAGCCTTGGAGAGCTTTTTCAAGAGATAATAGGATGGAAATGTCAAGCTAGATATAATAGATTCTGCCCACCACAAAAATACCTTAGGATCTTATCATCTCTTGGTATCCCTTAGTTGCACAAAGGCCAGTTCGACAGTTTTCTAATATAGCTTAGCTTAATTTTATGTTTTGAACTCAGTTTCAACTATTTGGATATTAGAAAAGTATTATAATTTTGGTAGGCATCCCCCATTTCCTGTGGATCGATATCCGTGCATTTTGTACACTTTATTACTTGGGCTGCTTGTATACTTGCGTGAATAGGCGCTCATTTCATATTTTTTTGCATAATATTAATACACATCACGAATACGCGTACCAAGTTTTTGGCATTGTTTCCGGGGATCTAACAAGTCCTTGGTGCTACTCAAGATGCCTATCAAGTTTTTGGTGCCTTTTCCAAGGACTAACAAGTATATGGTGTTATGCCAAAAGCGCTATCATGTATCAGTAATATAATGTAAGTAGAGTGTCGAACCCATGAAGATTGGCTATTACCTACCGATTCTACTTAAGCTTAGGCTCTATTTTGATGATGGAAAATCGGTAAAAGACTCAAATTGCGATAGTTAGCATGCAAAAACCTAACTAAAAAGCTTTAGGGCATAGATTCCACCTGAAACAATCCTATATAAACCTCCTAATTCAATTGATCAATGTTCAATTTCATATATGGCGATTTCACCAATGTACATGCGAATTTCTCTCGAGCATTCACACACTACCCTTAGAAAAGGTTTTACTGCATCTCTACCTCAAACCATCATAACTAAGGATGCATAGAACCCTAGAAACCCAATACCACACCTAATCTCATTTATATATCTATCTCATGATAATTAGATGGCATTTCATTCATGGTCTAGCTCAATCATCACTTCTTAGTCTCAAATCAAACCAAAAATCATGCAAATATTGGCTGAATACCCACAAGCATTAAGACTAAATGAAATACTCAACATATATGTGAAAATAATACATCAATTGAAATAGAATAAATCCATACATTCATGTCTTTGGCTACATCTAAACCTTAAGAAAACGAATAAAACATCTCTAAAGGAAATAAAACCGTCAAAAGAAAGAAAAAAAAGAAACATGATGAAAATAAACGATTTTGAGTGAAAGCCCCATCTCCTCTTCCTCAATCTCCTTCTTCTTCAAGCTTTTCCCTTTCAAGATTTGTGGCTTAGGGTGTTTCCACCCAAAGAGGGACTTGTTCTTACCAAAAGAGCTCTTTAGTTCCAAATGGTGGACCTAATCATAAAGATGAACATTTACAGCGAACACTTATTTATATCATAAAAACTATAAAATATTAAGAAAAACATGGAGATAAAATGAGTATGATACTCATCAATAACATCAACTCAAGGGAGTCATGCTCATTTAGAAAGTTGTTGTTCACTTGCGTTGCTAATCCGTTCGAGATGAAATATGTTTATCTTTGATAAAATCATTCTCAAACATAGCAACCACATCATTGAATAAAATAGCTTGCATTTGTGTGCCCTTTAAGAGGATAAGAAGATGTTTTTTTAACGTAATTTGAATACTGCAAAAAGTGAATGAAAAAATATTTAAAAAATCACATGGAATTAAATATAGAGAGGGAAAAAGTACAATTATAAGTAAATTTCATCAAACCTTATAATCCATTAGGATTATCTTCAAAATTTTTGTAGAGACATTTGACTTTTTATATTGCTTTACTAATCCTCGACAGAGCATAAACACTTTTATAGTCTAATCCCTATGAAAAGGCTTAAGCAAACTGTTCAAACCAAACTATATGATGTGATCAGTGTATGCCAACCTTTTAGTACTGCCACACAAGAACTTTTCAGCCCATGGCAACAATGCCAAAACCTTGTCAAGACCATTTTTCATATGTATGAAAATATGGATTTTTTTTTTTTTTTTTTTGTAAAATGACTCATTTAAAATTTGTGTGTGTGGTCTCGATCACTGCAAGTGAACATGTCTTACAAGTAATAAAAGTGGATATTTAAAGTCCAGATATCGTTCCCACGAAGAAGAATGATAAATCAAAAAGACTAACTACCCCAACTACTCAAGATCATTACTATTTGAACTCCACTGATATGATGACAAGAGGACTGAAAATATAGTCCCAAGTTTAAATCCTTTATATTCAAAAGTAAATTTTAATAAAATTTAGGGTTGAGAATTTACTGAGTGAGAAAAACTAGAAATTGATCAATTAGTAATAATCACTTTCTGCATCTTTTCGATTCAAAGCTCAACCATAAATTGGAAAACCGAGTTTGTCAAAGATGCAAGGTAGTATAGTTTGGATTTCTCCTTCAACAATACTTTTCACTTATTAAAGGTTCATATTCATTTCTGAGACACGATTCTAATCAACATCATTAAGTAACCTCTCTAAGATTTAAGCATTTTTCCTTTTCAAGATTTCCATACTCTAAATCTTATGATCAAAGAGTTCTGCCTCTACAGACAGGATATAGCAAGCCTTCTCTAATTTGATTGACACCTCATCCTACACTTCTAATAAAAATTTCCATCTCCTTGATTAGATCTCAGCTAACACGGGATCAGAATCAATTCAGCAAAAAGAGGAGAGACCTTTAAGTGATTAAATAGATACTTCATTCAACCTTCCTCAACTTATAAGTAAGTTGGTGATCTATCTGAGTAAACCTTCAAAGTTCATTAGTTCCATAGTATTAGTCTACCATACCCACAAGGAATTTCTCTACACTCTCAAGATTCTCCATCTTTGTGTCACTTGGTGGGCCTTCGGGAAATCAGAATGAGATACAGTACTTTGCATTGGGTACATGGTACTAGTATTAAGAACAAGTAAATTTATAAACAATACCAATCAAATAAATTCAAGAATTCTACAGTTTCTTCGTCTTATGCAAAGAAATGACTATCATTATGACCCATTTCCAGCTTAACTCAACTTTCAAACCGGTTTACTCATCTCAAAGGACTAACCGACGTAGAAAATTCACTAAAATCATAAACGAACTAAAATAAATGAACTCCATAAACTTTCCAGATCCATTTAAATAAAACAGTAAATGAAAAGAAGAATTTATATAGAAATACCAGCTCGAAGCTGCACTTTAGTACAATACCCAAATCCATAAAATTAAAGGAAAACTAACAAAATAAAACTATACTAAGCTAAATCTACTAAAATGGAAAATTAAAAATTAAAAATGTACAAGAGTCTTCAACCACCCAAAAATCCTGGAGCCGTCGAAAAGTCAGGTGCACACGCCTCTAGAAGTGTGTGTTTATAGCTTCCAATGTCAATCTCACTTCATTAATTGCATTGTGGATCCCAAAAATTATGGCCCAAATTGATCTCTTTGTCACGACATAGAAGGTTCTGTCATGACAAAGCTTTCGCCTTGCCACGCTCTATAAAGAGCTTCCTGTTTTCTAGATTTAACTGCTCTTCAGCTTGTTTTAGATCAGGCTATGACATACTTCATGATGTCATGACACAATTTTATTTTAGCAGCCTTGTTCTTATCGCGCGACAGACTGTGCCTCAGGTCGCGACACCAAACCTCCGCTTGCACCAAGCTTCTCATGCTCTGTCCTTCTCGGGAGCTTATTATACAAACTTTTACTTTTAGCCTATCAACTTTGGTCAACAGGATTTCTCTTTCGAGTCCCCGAGCACTTCGTCGATAGGAAACTCCTCGTCGCCTAAACTTCTTTCCTTCCCGATTCTCACGCCACGAGCTGTCATTTAATACATAGAATTATATGTTGCGACACAATTTCCTTGGCTATTCTCAATTCTTCTACAATTTTTGCCGTGACCTAATTTTTCTCTATCGCGACAGAATTTTTTCATTCCAAAGCTTTTATTGTCGCGACATAAAACTTCTTTATCACGCATTAATGTGCTTTGCCTCAACTTTATCTATGTCATTAAAACTTTATCACGACACAGTTTTTTGCCTTCAACTCTTAATTATGTCACAACAAGAATTTCTTTGTCGCCATTCTTCTTGTGTTGCTCTTCAGCTTCTTGTCGCGATAGGGAATTCACCTCCTTCAAGTTTTGTTTCGCGATGTGATATAATCTTTGTTAAGTATAGACATTTTTTGCCAGTTGTCAGGAATTTCACTGTTATGTCATGACAGATTTTCTTTTATTACACATAAATTTCCTCGAGTCAGGCTTCGTGTCGAAAACTTTGTTGCAACATAAAAACACCTGTCTCAACTGACTTGTGTTGTATTCTTAGCATTTTCTATCGCGACAGAGTTGTCTTTTGTCACGACAGAGTTAATCTGTTAATTGTCACCCCTTTATGTCATGACAGAGGAAATCTTGTCATGACACAGCTCCTTTGCTATTTCCTTTTATCATTGTTGCGACAGTTTTCTTCACAATCTTCTTCAAGTTTATGTCGCGATAGAAAAACTCTTTGTTGCGACATAATTTTCTCTTTTGCCATTGAGTTTTGTTTGAACTTTGTTGCGACATTTAGTTGATGGCTACGACATAGCTCCTATGGCCTGCTTGAATTTTGTGTTGCGACAGACAAAAATTATGTCACGACATAGACTGCTGCATTTTCCACCTTTTTGCTTCTTTTATGCTTGTTTTCTCTTTTTTTTTTTCAAATAACACCTGCAAAACATAAAGTTGGTGAATATTCCATAATTTGGCATACAAATATATCTAAAATTGTTAAAAATATGTCAGAATAATGGATTAAAAATAGATGAGTTTAAGACTCATCAAATTCCCCCAAACTTAAAGTTTTTCTTGTCTACAAGCAAAGAAAAGAAAATTTGTTTATCCTCAAACAATTCAGCTTTTTATTTTTAAGGACATTTTTCTCGTTAAAGCCTGGCCAAGTAGAAACATAAGTCGCTTGTAGAATTACTAACATGTGTGTCCAATATAGAATCAAGAAGATTTCAATCAGTTCACCGGAACCAATCAATAATTCATAGTGTGTAACAATCTCTAATCATTCAATCTTGATTTTGTGTGTGTGTCGGGTCTTTACTCTTTTCTTTGGCGTATCATTTAATCTTTTCGGGATAATACTACTGGGTATACTCTCTTTCATTTTAACAGTCTCATATGCTTGTTTATCATATTAATCTCCACTAATGTAGGCATACACCACCTTCAGAATCAAATAGGTCCTTTAAGCTTGTAATGTGTGGCTTGGGTAATGAGGTAGATAATTAGACATTTTAGGCTCAATTTAACCCAAACTTCACTGACAACTTACACTTGCCTTCGATGCATCTCGATTTCTTGATTGTAAGTTTCCAACCTTCCCATCACGTTTTTGCATCTTTCTGCATATTTTTCATTGTAGTGCCTTTTTCTCCTTTCCTTTCCACACACAAAAGATAACTTCTCTTCCTTATTCCAAATGCTTTTTCACTTTTCATTTTTTCCAAGTTTGGTGGAATGGTGCAATGTTTTGTCTTTTTAAGCTTTTTACTCCCTTAGCTTAACTTTGGGCTGGTCGATAACTCCCATACCGCCAGTATTAGGTATTAGGGTGCTGAACACCCCTAAGGACTTAATTGCTCCAAGGAGGAAGGCTACAAGACCAAACTCATTCCTGATCTTTTCTTTCACACCTTCTTCACAATCCTCTTCATCTTTTCTTATTTCTTCAATTGTTTTTCAACCCTTTATCCTTTTCTACAACTTGAAATATTCCCCCAAACTTATCCTCTTCATCCTCGATGTAATTTCTATTCGATGATCTCGCCAAATAAGGTTTCTCTTTACTTATAGATTATGTGTGTTAGGAGGAATCAAGCTTATTTCGTTGATGATGAGATTGGATGTAGGCTCAAATAAGGAATTAGTGTATATGCATATGCACATAACAAGGTAGGTTTTGAAAGGCTAAAACTTCCAAGGATGGCCTAATAATCTAACAAGTTCTAGGACATTGAAAAGCTTACTGTGATGGATCCTAGAAGATGTTCCTAGTCTTGGCACAATTTCTTTCAGAGTTATTGTTGACCATGTGTAAAGTTTATCAGGATTTTATAACCAAACTGTTTACACAAATGTAATCATAGTCTTATCCACCATCAATCTATTAAAGTCTTCCTTAATCTTCGTTCAACACATTTATTCATAAACCTTACTACTTTCCATTTCCATTCATTTCATCCTACCTCAATGCATCTATCGATTTTTATTTGGTTTTCGAGATTTGTTGTCAGGCCGCTTACCAAAGGAAAATGTTCATTTAAATCATGCATTCAGCTCAAACAGTTCAACAAAACCATAATGTCATTCTTTAATTAGTTCCAATCAACCAAACATGTTGCATCAATTTGACAACTTTGTAATGACCCGCACCAAATAATACAAGTTTGTAACACGTTTGACCAAGTTTGACTAAGTTTGACCAGATTTGACTAGGTTTGACCAACACTTAGTAGGTTGACCATGTTGACTTTTTCAAGGATGAATAATTTTAGTTGACTAAGACACTATTTCAGAGGCCTCGGCCGACACTTGTCTAGACTGTTTCGAATCGTCAAAATCCGACTTTACTTCGAGATAAAAAGCATGACTCTAAGTTTAAACGACGTTGTTTTAAAGAATGTCCAACCGGCCTCTCACCCTTACCCGAAAGCGACCCTAGGCCTATAAACATAACTTTGGATGCCAAATGAAACCCTAGCCCCCAAAACACCATTTTGAACTCCAAAACCCTAGAGAAGCTCTCCAAAACTTGTGGACCCGAGTTGGGTCATTTCACCATTTGCGCCAAGAAGGGAAGATTGGAACCAAACGAGGCACCACCGGGCCACTCTATCGCACACGGCCGACCATGAGGTGCGCCACCACGACTATGCCTGGGCCGTAAAATCTCACTACCAACCCAGCCGGACACGTCGGGGATCCGGCCAAGGAACTGACCACGGCCGCACTGCCACAACCGGGATTTCGTGATTTTCTGGCCATTTTCAGCCGCTCAGGCAACCACATAGCTCCTTTCCACCATTTTGACCTCTGAAACTCATTTCCGTGGTCCTTTCTCCAGATTCATCACCGTTTGAAAGATACGGTTAAAAAACAAATCTGGCCGACCGTTGATCGAGTTTTCCGCCACCACAAGAACCTTTGACCAAGGTGAGGCTACTGATGTGTTCCTGGTCTCTCGGGCTTTCCATTGATATGTGATCTTGTAAATTTTGACGCCGCTTGTCAGGTTTTCCATTTTTAGGTTGTTTCGGGTTATTACCGAGAAGTTGGGACTGAAATAGAGCAAATTAAATTGGCCAAATTGGACAAAATTGAAGTGATTAGTGAAATTGGATGTTTTTAGAATTATCGACGGCTCAATTTCGAGAAATTAGCTCCCTGTGAAAAGCCCCAATTTCAGTATCGGCCCAGGTGGCACACTCGTAATCGACTCCGCTTCTGAGTCCAATCGGGATGGTTTCATAGTTCTAAAATTATTCTATACACTTTCTAGGGTATCCCAATGTTGTTGGTTCATTTATTTGAGCCAAAGTGGTATTTTATTTATATTATGCACTCACGCCTGCCGAGCATCGATCCCCACATAAATGGACCGAGCATCTATAGTCAAGGAGCCGGTTTATATGCTTTTAAATGATTTGGGATATTATGTCGATATATCTATTATGATTTAAATACTTTACAAATATACTGTTTTGATCAGATGGTTGGTTGCATTCAAACATGATTTTCGGTTTCATATAAAACAAGTTATCATTTCATGTGAATTTTGTCAACATTTTAACTATTTGAAAGTTTTATCGTGTCTGGCGGATGAGTTAAGGGTGTTCGATATTTTGGGTACATAGATTGAAGTTGTAAACTATCTTGAAAACTACAGTGATTTTGTGGACTGACTAATACTGCATCACGGAAAGGTACATGAGAAAGTGGAACTTATATTGGTTACCACGTGATGGCCGGGTTTACCCGGAGGTTTATTAGAGGACACGTGATGGACAAAATTCACTGAGGTTTGTTAGTGCCACGTGATGGCCAAAGTTTAATTCCGAGGTTTGTTAGTGCCACGGATGGCCATTTCATCCCTGAGGTTTATTAGGTGCCACGTGATGGGCCGTGCTTACTCGGCTAGCTTCATTAGGTGCCACGTGATGGCTCCGCCGCCTGTGAGGTTTGTTAGTGCCACGTGATGGCCTGCCCACTCGAGGTTTGTTAGTTGCCACGTGATGTATCGGGTCTACTTGAGGTTTGTTAGTTGCCACGTGATGGCCGGTGTAACTATTGTGTTCATTAGTTGTCACTTGTCGTGGAGGTCCGCTTTACCGACTGCCATGATGGGTATGTGGTATGGACGTTGTTGATTTTCTAAATATGGTATAACTATTTTTTCTTATACTATGGTTAGTGTGCATTTCATGGTTATTATTACTTGATAACTATACATGTTTTGTGCTTGGCTTTGTGTCAGGTCAGCTCGCATTATGTTTTCCTTAACATCATGGTCGACTAATTTGTCGAGAATGATCTACATATGTCGGACTCGGGGCAGTTTCTGTTTGTGAAATGTTTTAAACCCGGGAACTTTACAAAGAGCAATGTAAGGTTTTGAAAGAAGAAATCTTTGAAATTAAAATGTTAATTTCCTTATAAACTATGCCACTAACAGATTTATTATTCACATTATTGTTTTAAATTGCTCCCTAGGTCTGCATAGTCATAGGGCCTATTTCATACGGTGATTCGACGTCGCTCTCCCTTCGCCATACCGGTCGTACTCCCATCGCAGTTACCTTTGTTTTTGTTGTATTGGACTTATTAATCTTTACTTGTACCCCTAAATTCACAATACTCTTAGAACGCTCTGATGATCCGTGTCGAACCTGTATGAGTCTTTAGTTATATATGTTGTGGATACTTTATTTTATAAATGGGATATTAGGGTTAACGCAGTGTCTTCTTCCCTCTCCTTAAAGTGGAGTCCCAATCGTATCTCTCCCTAGGGTCAGATAGTGAACTCACTTCAAAGGACCACCTAGGAATCCCGGGAGAGTATCCCGGTCCATCCCGTCGCCTGCATCGTAGCTCTAGGCTCTAAATTCCTCGGGTTGTACATCATTGCAAGTAACTCATCCAGTGTTTTGTATACCTTCCTAACCTTATCCTTGAAATTGATTAGTTCTTCTTCCTGATGGCACTTAGAGGTTGTGTATAGACTGGCTGCATAGCTTGAATAAGGTAACCATTCAGAACTAATATCCTTTGCCTTTGACATGACTTATTTGATCCGCCCCTAAAAGAGTGTTCTCCAAGAGTGACTTGAGGCCGGTTCCATTAGTTAAGGGTTGTGAATCTGACATTCCTAAAGACAAGATTCAAGACGAGATATAAATATGAGTTTCTAGTGATGTCTTCTGACTTCACCAATGCCCCAAATGGTTTTCATGGGATTTGATGAACTCGGGTTTCCATTCATACTTAAACTCCATTGTCATTGTCTCATCGACGATGTTCGTACTCGAGAAGCAGTTGGAACATGAGAGACATTTATGTGGTGTTGCACTCAAGGCAATACTCGCATGCCAAGTTCAAAGAATGAGGATTTCCTGGTCATGAGCGGGTTTCTTTGATATGTAGTTTCACGATGGCATTCATGTGGATCTCAGTAGAAGCAAAGTGGGTAAATTCTCCTGGGAGTTTGACCAGAAAGGAGATTGAGCCAAAAGGTAAGAGTTTTGCCTGATTCTTGTAAAATGGTTCTTTTCTGTGGTTTGGCTGGGGGAAATTTCTCCTAACCCTAGATTTGAAGGATATGGGGAGGTAAGACCCTAATCCTTGGTTATTGTGTAAGGATTTGAGGGGATTTTGTATAGAGGGATATGATTCATGGATTACTCTCTTTTTGGAAGTTAGGATTTCATCCTAACCTTAGATTGGTTGAGTGATGAGTTGGCAAAACCCTAGATTCTTGTTTAAGATGTGTTTTGGAAGATGTTTCTGCTGAATAGAGTGGCTTTGATGTGTGCTCGAGTATTGGGATTGATTCTGTTGGGAACTTATGGGAAAAAAGTGGGAAAATCATAAATTCCGCATTTTATGGGCCGATTTTTCCTGCTATGGCCAAAGGTTAGTATTTTGGCCATAACTGATCATTTTTGCTCCAAACTGGTGATTCCAAATTATTGAAAAGAACTCTAGTACTTTATCTCAGCAAATGAGTATTATGAGATAGGAATACAAGAGGTGATTTATGCTGAGTGCGTTTGTTTCAGTAACCCTAATAATGAGGTTGAATGTTGATCCTAGTAAGTGTGCGAGAGAGTGCACTTGGGGATCAAGGTACTTATGTTGGAAGGTATAAGATATACGTGAGTCGAGTGGTGATAAAGCAATAGACCACTTGAGTAATTTTATGTGACACTGATCAGGGCAGGCTAAGGAATCTACGACTTATTATTTCGCAGAATCTCGAGTAGCCTCTCTGGGTTTTGACTTCCTCGGGAGACTTAACACATTTGAATCTACAAAGTAGGGATCTTATAAATTCTCTCCCCGTTTCAGACCGCGTTTGATGTCAGGGGAATTCTTGCACTCATTCCGTGCCTCGACCGTGCGAGTCCTGACTTATGTAGTGGACACGACGATGACTAGTTCCCGGGTCAGAGTCCCGTAAAGGTCGCGATATACCGATGTGGGCATATTCCTTGGTGGTAAGTCCCAGCGAATTGGTCGCTGTTTTCGGGATGATCACAATTCCCCGGGTGAAAGCCTAAAAGAGTTTCATCGATGAGTGGTCGAGACGCGGTAGTATTGCATTCATGTGTTTCATCATCAACCTATTATCCGTAAATGCTCATGTTTTGAGATATCTTGAATTATGTATAATTGGGAATGTTTTTTTATGAGCATGGCTTGTTAGGGATTCACTAACAGTCAGTCAACTCATCCCCATTATTTCCATCCACCTTAGATCGTAGGTAATGTAGACCAAATTGCAGGACATGAAAGTTTGGACCTCGTAGGTTTTGAGGATGGAAAGATCAGATGCCAACCTTAACTTGTCATGGTCGAGTATACATTTTGATGGTAGAATATTTAGCATTATGTGGATATTCACATCAGATATTCGACAATCTGGTATCTTTGGTGGATCATCAGATGATTCGCTTGTGTAGCCACTAGTTTTGGAACCTCAGGTAAATAAGTATTTCGACTGCCAGAACAGATAGCTTTTGGGTACATTGAGGAATCAACCTGCATCAATATGTGTGTAGGTTCGAGACTCCTGAGAAAGTGTTTTATCTATGCTCCTGTGTGATTACTTCAAGTGGAACTTAGCTCGAGTTGTAAAATAGTAACATAAACCACACTGGATTTCTTGTGTGACAAGCCCAGATCACTCAAGCATTGAGATGTCACCTTACGAGGCATTGTATGGGGAACCACTTCGCACTCCATTATGTTGGAATGAAACTGGCAAAAGGAAATTACTAGGTCCTGAGATTGTGCAAACGACTGTGGACAAGGTTGATGTTATACGCGGCCAAAGCTGGAAGCAGCCTAAGATAGTCAAAGGAGCCAAGGCATAAGCATAGAAAGGATCTTGAGTTTGAGGTCGAGGATCGAGTATTCTTAAAACCCCCTCCTTGGAAGGGTGTGGTACGATTTGGGAAGCGAGGAAAGCTAAATCCTCGCTACATCGGACCTTTTGAGATTGTTGAGAGGATAGGTCTAGCTGCCTATAGATTTGATCACGGAGGAATTTTCGGGTCCATAATGTGTCTACATCTCCATGTTACAAGAGCCCGCATTCCTCACATGTGTTGGAGACACTAGAGATTGAGCTGAGGGATGACTTATCCTATGAGGAGCAGCCTAAGGCGCATTCCGGGTGAGAAGAGAAGGAAGCCAAGAACAATACACATCCTTAGTGAAGGTCCTTCGATAACCACTCAGGTCGAGAAGCGACTCGAGCTGAAGACCAAATGCAGAGCAAGATCCTCATCTCTTCCATAACACAGTAATGTAATTTCTCGTGGACGAAAGTTTTCTTTAAGGGGGGTAGATTGTAATGACCCGCACCAAATAATACAAGTTTGTAACACGTTTGACCAAGTTTGACTAAGTTTGACAAGATTTGACTAGGTTTGACCAACACTTAGTAGGTTGACCAAAGTTGAATTTTTCAAGGATGAATAATTTTGGGTTGACTAAGACACCATTTTGTAGGCCTCGTCGACACGAGTTCATGTGAATGATTGAACGTCAAATCCGACTTACTGATGTTGGTGACCCCTAAGTTTAAACGGCAAAGATGTTTTAGCAATGTCCAAACTGGCCTTCAAATTTTTTTACCCGGTGTTGTTCCACCTATATAAACATAACTTTGGATGCCAAATGAAAACCCTAGCTCCTCAAAACACCATTTTGAACTCCAAAACCCTGTAAGCTCAAAACTCAGGACCCGAGTCGGGTCATTTCACCATTTGGCGCGCCGTGGAAGATTGAACCAACGAGGCACCACCGCCACCGTTATCAGACACGCGCTACCATGAGGTGGGCCACCACCGACGATGCCGATCAGAAATTTCACGGCTTCAACCGCCGCCTGGTTACGGATCTGGCCGGCTAACCCGACGAATACGCACCAGCGGTCACCTGGATTTTTGTGATTTCCACATTTTTTGCCGCCTCAGGCCACCACATAGCCTTTCCACCATTTTGGACCTCAACTCATTTCCGCGGTCCTTTCTCCATTCATCACCGCTTGAAAGATACGACAAAACAAATTCGGCCGACTGGTTGATCTATTTTTCGCCACCAAGAACCTTTGGACCATGCGTAGGCTACCGATGTGTTCCTGGTCTCGAGTCTATTGATATGTGGTTGTAAATTTTGACGCCGCTTGGTTAGTTTTCCATTTTTAGGTTGTTACGTACTACCAAGAAGTTGGGACTGAAATAGAGTACCAATTGGTCAAATCGACAAAATTGGAAGTCGGATTAGTGAAATTGATGCTTTAGAATTATCGACGGTTCACTCGGTGAAATTAGCTCTGGTGAAAAGCCCCAATTTTGGGTATCGGGCCTATAGGGCACACTGTGTAATTGGACCTGTCAGAGTCCAATTGGGATGGTTTCATAGTTCTAAAAATTATTCTAAGGCCTTCGGGGTATCCCAATGTTGTTGGTTCAGTTATTGGAGCCAAAGTGGTATTTTATTTATATTATAGGCACTCACGCCGGGCCGGGAGACGATCCTACAGGGGAACAGAACTGAGCATCTATAGTCAGTGAGTGGTTTATATGCTTTTAAATGATTTGGGATATTATGTCGATATATCTATTATGATTTAAATACTTTACATATATACTGTTTTGATCAGATGGTTGATTGCATTCAAACATGATTTTCGGTTTCATATAAAACAAGTTATCATTTCATGAATTTTGTCAACATTTTAACTATTTGAAAGTTTTACTGTTCATGGATGAGTAAGGGTTTGATATTTCGTACATAGATCGTTGTAACCATCTGAAAAAACTATTGTTTTAAAAAGGTGGATCGTGAGATTTTGTGGACTGACTCTAATACGGTACTGCTGGAAAGGTACATGTGAGAAAGGGAACGAATATATTGGTTACCACGTGATGGTCGGGTTTTCTATCTTGAGGTTTATTAGAGGACAATGGACGGATGTGTTCACTTTGAGGCTTGTTAGTGCCACGTGATGGCCGTTTACCCGGAGGTTTGTTAGTGCCACGTGATGGCCAAGTTTACCCTGAGGTTTATTAGGTGCCACGTGATGGCCAGGTTTACCCGGAGGTTTATTAGGATCCACATGATGGCCGGGCTTGCCCGGAGGTTTGTTAGTGCCACGGATGGCCTTCTGCCCACCGAGGTTTGTTAGTTGCCACGTGATGGCTCTGCCCATTTGAGGTTTGTTAGGTTGCCACGTTGATGGCCGTAACCACAGTTCATTAGTTGTCACTTAGTCGTGAGGCCTGGCCACCGACGCTTATGATGGGTACGTGGTATGGACGCTGGTTGATTTTCTAAATATGGTATAACTATTTTTTTCTTTATACTCATGGTTATGGTGCATTCTGGTTATTTTATTACTTGACGACTATACATGTTTTGTGCTTGGCTTTCTCAGGTTATATCAAAGCTCGTATTATGTTTTCCTTAACATTGTGTCGACTAATTTGTTAAGAATGATCTGTATATGTTGACTTGGGTAAATTGGGTTTAGGAAATGTTTTAAACGGGAACTTTACAAAAGAGTGAACGGTTTTGAGGAGAAGAAATCTTGAAATTAAAAATGTTAATTTCTTATAAACTATGCCACTCACCAGATTTATTATCCTTCACATTATTGTTTTAATCAGCTCACTAAGTCCGCACAAACAGAGGGCCTATTTCGCTCCGGATTCGACGTCGCTCTCCCCGCCTACAAACGTCGTACTCTATCGCAGCTTACTCATTTTGTTTTGTTGTATTGGACTTATTAATCTTTACTTGTACCCCTAAATTCACAATACTCTTAGAACGCTCTGATGATCCGTGTCGAACCTGTATGAGTCTTTAGTTATATATGTTGTGGATACTTTATTTTATAAATGGGATATTAGGTTAACGCAGGTGTCTTCTTCCCTCCTTAAAGTGGAGTCCCACCGCACTTCCCTAAAAATGATGGAACTTCACTCAAAGTGACCACCCGGGAATCCTGAGGGTATCCTGCCTGTCCTCGTCAACCGATCCGTGTAACTCGGTTTCTCAATTATTTCAATTAAGCTATTTATCACAAGTTAAAGATTTCTAACTATCAAACATGAAGGAAGGAAAACAAACAAGAAAAATAAAACAAAAGTGGACACAAATCTTTGAAAATTTTCTTATTTTATTGAATTTGTCAAGGATTTGGTATTGGTTACATAGAGGAAAAAGATATGGAAGAGCAGGATAATTTTCATTTTTTACTCCTTAGCAAACTTTCCATTCTTGTCTTCAACCTCCTCTATTGGTTAGTTCTTTTCTTCTTTGTTACAATTCAGAGGCTTTATTTTTAGCTTGGTTCCTGCTGTGGTTCGTAAGGTCCTTCTTTAGTCGGATTCGGCTTAAGAATTGCACATCGATTTGTTTCTTCAGAGGGACTATCAGAAGTGGCACACAATTTGATATCTTGATTTGTGGCAATGGCACTTTCTTGTTCGAGATCGCCGAGCCCAAACAAAATTTTGCATCGCTTCTCCTGTCGCCTCTCGTGCCTTTAGCTAATAACTTAAGGAATGCCTGGCCATGGATTTGCTCATAAGTCATTAGTCGAAAACTTAGCTTGTAGTGTCCCATACTATTCAACCAGTACTGGTCTCTTTTTTCTAATTCAGCTCTCCATTCTTCAAATCTTTTATTTAAGGCATCCCGTGATTCTCCGTTCCTCTCTTCGAGCTCGTTTCCATGTACTCATCTCTCAGTCAGAGTCGAGCTTTAGCCGGTTATCTTTTTTCATCTCTCGTTTCATTGATTTTAGCACCTCCACGCTCTCTGCATTTATTACACGGTGCCTTGAATTTCCAACTTGTCTCGGCGGTTTTGTCTCAAACTGGTGAGCTTGGATGGAATTTTTAGCTTCCTCAAGCTCTTGTTGCCTTGGAATGAACTCTCCCATCAGGCTGCTCGTGGCATCTTCAGCTCCCTTTCTTCTTCCATCTCTTCTTTCCCCTTTCCTCTGTTCTTCAATAGCTCGCCACTCATGTCACTGTCGGGAGGGATGCTTAGGTATGTTTCTTCTTTTACCCATTCCCGCTCAACTTCCCCGTATAAGTATAGGTTGGTTATAGTGGTCAAGTGGAATCAATCCCCGAATTACTCCGAGTAAATCTCAAATGGACTTTTCTCAATGTTTTCCCACATTTATTTTGTACCTCAATAACAATGCATGAGGAGGATCGCTTCATCCCTTCTCATCGTGCCGGTGTCTCTTTTGAAAGTAAGCACAAAACTAATGAAATAGAACCATACTTTAGCCTCTTCAGTTAAGTCTCCTCTAGAAATGGATTTGTATTGGGTTTTCTTTGCTCTCCACTTTCCTTCCTGCTATCAATGTGTCTACTATCTTCTAGTAACTGCCCTTTAGTAGTTTCTCAACTTTGAGCCATCCTTCAGACCTTCAAGTCAATTATTTATCCTTTCTTTGCTAAAGTCTATCCAATGCCCTCTGACATAAACTTTCTTTCCTTCCTCTTCTACCATATTAGTAAAGAATTCCTTCACCATAGCAAATAAGCACCTGTGTTCCTTTCTGTTTCATTTTAATGCTTACCATTCTCTTTTCTCAAGAATTTCAACGAAAGGGGTGAAAAGCATTTTGAAACCTCTTTCTGTAATGAAACCTCTTTCTGTAATGAAACCTCTTTCCTTCAGACTTTTTTCCATTAGCGCAATTGCTTTATCTAAGATAAAGTTTCTTGCCTTTTCAACTCTCTGTTCAGTTTCAGTTTCTTCAGTTCTCCTCTTCCTCTTTCTTGATTCTTCCTCTATCATTTCAAACATTCCGTTTACCTCGTCCCTTTCTTCATCTTGCTCTATTACTGCTTGAGTGGCTTGAACCATTTCATTCTCCCACTAAACATACTCTTCCATGATTTCCCATTGAGGCTCGGGAAACTGCTAGTGGGCCCAAACATCGTGAGATCGGTTAGGGTTTTGGAGCTCTAGGGTTTTCAGAAGGAAAAATGAGAGAGATTTGAGTATGGAAGCTCAGAGGGTTGATGGTTTATGAGAAAGGTGGCCCTTCAGTTTTCAAAATTTTTCTATTTATAAGCTAATTGTTTTGTTGTGTCTTCATTAAATATCACGATAGCAATTGCCTAAGGTTCGTTCTATTTTTAATAAGATGTCGCTACAGACAGAAATAATTGTCACGACAGAGTTTTGCAATCAATTGGAAACTGGGCCAGTTAAATGTCGCGACATTAAGAAGAATGTTGCGACATTCTTTTCAGTGTATCTTCTGAGTTTATGTCACGACAATGAAAATATGTGTCGCGACATAAACTTGCCTTTTCAATTTGAGTCCAAAACTGATCATGTCACGACACAGAGAAAGTATGTTGCGACATCCTTTTAGTGCTCTTCTGAATTTATGTTGCGACATAGAGAAAGTATGTTGTGACATTTAACTTAAAATTTTCCAGAATTGCATCTTATCCAGTTTTCACTCAAGACACATTTAAAGCAAGGTGTATTCACTCATACCCAACTGAATATGCTTGTGCAAACTCATTTAATCAACCAAGAACTTCAATGCAAGTATGAACAACAAAATTTCCTGTCTTTATTCTAAACATACCCATAAAGATGATGTTCAGAATATATAAAACAAATTTGAAACCATCAAAGCTACTATTCATTGTCTGTCTTAAAATAAAATCACATTCCCCCAAACTTCAATTATGCATTATCATTAAAAACAAATTGGGGGAAATAGAAATACTCCCCGTTGTAGCTATGTTATGCATTTTTCAATTTGAGACAGTGTGCTTCCTAATAAAATTCATCTTTAATATAGCTTCATTGTCTTGAAAAATCAAAACTAAAAATAAAACTTCTGACATAATTAACACTTGAACATTCAAACTCACAAAATCTAATCAACATTTGAAATTAAAATGAAATTTTTCGTTTTAGCCTCCACCCTCCCAAGAAGCTCCGCCTGTACCACTGCCTTTAGCCATAGACATTGTCGATAATTCTCTGTCTCATTTTCGCATCTCCTCGATGCCCAAAGCTCTGTTCTTCCTCTATTCATTTGTCTTTATACTACTGAGAAATGCATTCCTTGATTGGATTTGCAAGGAAAGGGCTAGCTACCCTACTTGAGTTTCCAAGTTTCTCAATGAAGCATTAGTATTTGTCTAAAACACAATTGCGTTTGCTTGGAAATTTTCAAGTTCAGAAAATCTCTTCTCATGCATATTCAAAATTCTTCGCTTTCCGACATGAAATGCGTGATCTCGATCTCTTCAAATGATTTGAGTCCTTTTCCGACCTCGATATTCTCCTATTATCCCTAGTTGGGCCGCTCTTGGAACTTGGGTCGAAAGCATACCCGATGTAATTATGTCAAGTCCTGGGTCTCACAGGCTCCTCCAACATATGAAAAGTTTTCTATGGTCCCTTAGTGCCAGTGTATAGTGTGCAAGTCAAGGCCAGCTTGAAGTGATAACTTTGATCACTCATATACTCGTATCCTCACTACTACCCTCTACACTCTTCTTAAAAGCTCCACAAATAGATTTAACAATTATACCCTTGTAGGCATAATCTACGGCATGATATAATATATCCATCTGAGTGGTCGATCTATTCCATGCAAGGACATCTTTTTAATAGTCTTTTAAATCTTTCCCATGCGTTGAAGTCTCTCTTCCCCTTGCTTGAAGACAATTATTTCTCCTTTTCTCTCAACAGTTAGAGCCAGAGGAAAAAATATGCTTATATAGGCCTCCACCAACTCTTCCCAAGTGTTCACTAATCCCATTGGCAAAGACTCAAATCATGTTGCTGCCACATCTCATGAAAAGGGGAGAGCTGCGTTTTTATTTACTTCGGGGTCTCACCCCATCTGCTTTGATCTGGGACATCCCCATGAATCTCCCCATATGCTCACTGGGATCTTCGCAGGGATGACTAAGGAACTCCGGTGTCGGGCTGCATTCATGGTAATCAATGGCCAAGCCAAATTTTAAAATTGTCGCTTTTAAGCAGAAGTTGCTCCATCACAGAGTACTCCTTCCTGATAATAGGCCTCCAAAAAAGTCCTCCATAAGATTAGGCCTCCGATTTCTTTCTACCTCTTCTTCTTCTTTCCGGAATACTGCAGAATCTTCTCGATTTGCCATACTTCAATTATGCAACCGTGATCTTCCTCAGATTCTGTAGTGTTCTCCTCACCCCAATGTCTGTGAGGCAACATCTATCAGTTTTCTATGCATTTAAAATCTTCCTAAAATAAAACAATCTTAATTGGAATGAATTATGTGGGAAAATAGCGAATTAGCATTTAAGCCTGCAAAACATGTCAAGAGTTTCCTAGGCTATTGCCATTAAAATTGTTTTTGTGATTTTCTGAAAAATAATATCAAAAAGAAAAATGTCCAAATTAGTAAATCCCTTTTTGGTTAGAATATTGATATTTAAATCTATCATTTCTTTCCCCAGTAACGGCGCCAAAAACTTGTTCAGACCAAACTATATGATGTGATCAGTGTATGCCAACCTTCTGGTACTGCCACACAAGAACTTTTCAGCCCATGGAAACAATGCCAAAAAACTTGTCAAGACCATTTTTCATATGTATGAAAATATGGATTTTTTTTTTTTTTTTTTGTAAAATGACTCATTTAAAATTTGTGTGTGCGGTATCGATCACTACAAGTGAACAGGTCGTACAAGTAATAAAAGTGGATATTTAAAGTCTAGATATCATTCCCACGTGGAAGAATGATAAATAAAAAAAGACTAACTACCCCAACTACTCAAGATCGTTACTATTTGAACTCCATTGATATGATGATAAGAGGACTGAAAATATAGTCCCAGGTTTAAATCCTTTATATTCAAAAGTAAAGTTTAATAAAGTTTGGGGTTGAGAATTTACTGAGTGAGACAAACTAGAAATGGATCAATTAGTAATAATCACTTTCTGTATCTTTTCGATTCAAAGCTCAACCATATATTGGAAAATTAAGTTTGTCAAAGATGCAAGGTAGTATCATTTGGATTTCTTCCTCGACCATACTTTTCACTGATTAAAGGTTCATAATCATTTTTGAGACATGATTCTAAGTTACTTGTAATATGTAACCCTCTTTCTAATATTTAAGCATTTTTCCTTTTTCAGTACTTCATACTCAAATCTTATGACTAAAGAGTTCTTGCCCCCATAGACAGGATATTACAAGCCTTCTCTAATTTGATTGACACCTCATCCTTCTCTAATTCTATTGCAAGCCTTCTTTGTCATCATTCTTCTTGTGTTGCTCTTCAACTTATTGTCGCGATAGGGAATTCACCTCCTTCATGTTTTTTTTTTGTCGTGACAGAAATAATCTTTGTCGCGATAGACATTTTGTTGCTCTTGTTGTTGAATTTTGAATGTTATGTCGCGATAGGATTTTCTTTATTACGACAGAAATTTCTCCTTAAGCTGGCTTGGTGTTGAAAACTTTGTCGCAACATAAAAACACTTGTCTCAGGTAACTTGTGTTGTATTCTTAGCATTTTCTATCGCGGGAGAGCTGTCTTTTGTCGCGACAAAGTTAATCTGTTAATCGTCACCCCTTGTTGTCGTGACAGAGGAAATCTTGTCGCGACACATCTCCTTTGCTATTTGCTTTGATCATTGTCGCGACAGAGCAACGGATTATCGTGACAGTTTTCTTCACAATCTTCTTCAAGTTTATGTCGCGACAGAAAAACTCTTTGTCGCGACATAATTTTCTCTTTTGCCATTAAGTTATGTCTGAACTTTGTTGTGACATTTAGCCGTTTGCCACGACATAGTTCCTTCGTCTGCTATTTTGTGTCGCGACAAACAAAATTATGTTCGCTTATTACACTCGTATTTCCACTTTTTGCTTCTTTTTCGCTTGTTGGCTTCATTTTTCAAATAAAAATTGGAAAACATAAAGTTGGTGAATATTCTATAATTTGGCATACAAATAGATCTAAAATTGTTAAAATAATGTCAGAAAAATTGATTAAAAATAGATGAGTTTAAGACTCATCACAAACTAAGAGGAATAAAACTTCGAGTATCCTTGTTTGTGTTAGACATAACTTCTGCATAAAAAGTGTCAAAATAAAATTTTAATTTGAGTAAATATTACATTGGCATGTAATAAGAGACATAATTAAAATAATTAAAACCTTAAAATATTTATGAGTTCATTACCTTTATGAAATAATAACTTCTTTTGTATACTATATTTTTTGTAGAAGATTTTTTTATAATGGAACATATGGGAGTGACATCTTTAATACAGACTTTTGTTGTTACTAATGAAGTCCCACGCGATAATGCTACATATAGTTGACCATGCAAGAAGACAGGTTGACCATGCTACATATACTTGTAGACCCTTAATTTTGTCCCTCAACACTTACATTTATCCTATGGGTATCACACTCACCCATCGTTCTCATATGGCATCGTTAAGGTCCTTTTAGGCTTAGTTAGTCTCCGAGCCTCGGCGGGTGGGTTTGTATGTGGTACATTGAGTGCGTATGTAGTTATTAGAATCCTGCCATAGGAAGCAAGTGGGGCCTCCCGAGGTTTTAAATCAATTAGAGTCTATTGGAGTATGTCGAATGAGGAGCACTCGGGCTTGTTTTGATCATATCTCCCTCATTTGAACTCAGAATCGTGCACCATATTTTTTTTATGGACTCTTTGTTCTCCAAGGACTATTCTGTCAAAATTTCAAAATTTTTCCCAACTGGTCCTCAAAGTTTAAGTTAAGGCGAAATTCATTGAAGCATGTTTGAATTCGGAGCACTTGGGCTTATTTTGATCATATCTCCCTCATCCGAACTCAAAATCATGCATCGTTTCTTTTTTTGGATTCCTTACTCATTGAGGAATTATCTGAAAAAATTTGAGAATTTTTATCAACCATATTGACTATTTGGGAACTAGCTTAACCTGGTTCACTTTTTATTTCCGCTTAAAAATTCATTATCAGAGCAGTTCGACCCGCAGCACCTGGTGCTTGTTTTTGATCATATCTCCCTCATCAGAACTCGGAATTGTACGCCCCCTTTTTCTTTTTTTTTTGGATTCCTTATTCTTCAAGGAACATTTTGTCAAATTTTCAAAATTTTTCTTAGTCGACTCGACCGATTGGCATGAACTAGTTCATCGAGCCAGCTTGTGTAGAACACTGATTTTGGTTTTGAAGGTGGAAAACACCAGGTGGTCTCGGATTCTTAGGTAGGAATCAATATAAAAGTAGGAAAAATCATACAGTGACCTTTTGCACTTTTTCGGGAGACTCCTAAGCCGTGGATTTTTGGTTTCTAGGTAGGAGGTGTCTTTTGATTTAAAGAGCAGAGGTCTTACCCGAGAGTCCTGGAGTGCTAAGACAAGAGTGGAGTGTGAGGAGAAATATAAACAAAGGGAAGAAACAGAGATAAAGTGAAGAGACTCTGTTTGAGGAAGGTTTTCCTCGGTTTTGGTGCTGGAATTTTGCATCCGCGGTGGCTCTACATTTTGAAGAGGAAAAGAAATGTAGGCACTTGGATCCTTGTTCCACTCTATTTCATATCTTGTTCCTATGCTATGATCCTGAATAAATATATTCTTTGCTTACCGGCCCAAGCACAACTATTGCAAGGCAATGGTCCATGGGGCCAAGATTTCAGTTTGGTACGAAGGCTCATTGACCTTCTGTTCATATTTCATTTTGATTATCTCATGAGACCTTCAAGGTCTACACAATTATGATAACTATGGGACTTCCATGGTTTTCATTCCTTTTAATTGAATGGTACAGTTTTTACGCTCATACTGGGGAAAGGTTCAACAAGTTCTGCTGGGCAACCTCGGTTTTAGAAAACACATCGGATTGTTTCAATTGGTTCTTACTCATTCCAGCTCAAAATAATGCAACATTGTTTTGTTAGATTCCTTATTCATTAAAGAATATTCTAGTGAAATTTGAGAATTTTTCTCAACCGGTTCAATAGGTTCAACTGGGCAGCCCCGGTTTTAGAAAATGCATAGGATTGTTTCAATTGGTTCTAACTCATCCGGACTAAGAATCATGCATCGTTTGTTTTGTTAGATTCCTTATTCATTAAAGAATCTTCTGGTGAAATTTGAGAATTTTTCTCAACCTGTTGGACTAGTTGGAAACTTGTTTAATAGGTTCTACTAGGCAGCCCGGGTTTTAGAAAACGCATCGGATTGTTTCAGTTGGTTCTCACTCATCCGAGCTCAGAATCATGCACCGTTTGTAATTCTTCACTACTCATGATTCTTATTGGTGAATTATTTTCATTGATCATTTTATGGATGCTCTAGACTTGAGATTGATGCATGGGTTTGCCTTTATTTTTTTATGGCGATGTTTCATCTCTGATCAAGCTGCTTAGGAATGGGGTGACCAAGTTTTAATGTTGTATTACAAGGTCACTGCCTTCATTAGCTTTGGTTTTGGGTGAAGGTCATTGTGACGTCTTTGTTTGTTAAGGGAACGATTCTTATGGTCATCTTAGCTTTGGATTAGGAACTTCTCATATGCTAGATTCAGGTGGCTATGTTGGTGTAGGCGTTTCGACCATTTAGGTTTTCTTAAAACCTCCTTTGCTCGGTATTAAGAAAGAGTCTCCATGACCTTCTCTGTGTTTTTTTTTTTATTTGGGGCTAACCATCATTAATCTGGACTTAAACCCCAGGTCTCGTGGCTGCATATGGAGGTTTCATGTAGCTACATTAGGAGGCTTTAGGTGGCTGATTTTCAGTTGGATTTATAGGCTTTAAATGGCTGAAATTTTAGCTCATTTCAGGAGTTGAGTGATAAGCCAGGAGGCTTTAGATGGCTGGAAATAGCCTCGGTTTTAGTGGAGTTAAAGGCTGCATATAGAGGTTTCATGTAGTTGCATTGGGAGGCTTTAGGTGGCTGATTTTTAGCTGGATTTATAGGCTTTAGATGGCTGAAATTTCAGCTTGGTTCTGGGGAGTTGAGCAACTGCATATGGAGGTTTCATGTAGCTGCATTGAGAGGCTTTAGGTGGCTGAAATTTTAGTTGGTTTCATAGGATTCAGGTGGTTGAATTTTAGCTAGATTGCATGAAGTTTAGGTGGTTGTAGGTGGGGGGTCAATGAGGCTGATATTTCATCTAGGTTACATGTGGTCTAGGGGCTGCATTGCTTATAGGTTAGTAAGCTCCATGGCCTTAGGTTTAATAAGGTTGGGTGGCTTAGGTTTGACCATCTATAATGAACACTCGGTTTTGTTTTGTTCATATCTTCACTCATTCGAACCTTCGAATTATCGTTTTTTTTTTTTTTTTTGGTTTCCTTTATTCTTAAGGAATATTCGACTCAAATTTGAGGATTTCTTCAATAGGCTTAACCGGTTATGTTGTGTAGCTTGAAAGCTCATCCTTTTAGCTCGTTTCTAGCCCGAAGTCTTTGTGGCTCAAGCCCATTCTGTCTAGCACACTTGTAGACCTTGTTAGGAGTTTGAAACTGAGTCAAGTTTGAATTGAGGTGAGCCCACCTTGAAGTTGTGAGAAATGTGGGTGAAGAAAGCTTGATTTGTTTTGATGTTTGAGACGGGCACATTGTTCATTTAGTTTGATATTCGTATGTAGACATGATGTTTAAGCTTTCATGCCGTCAAGGTGGCTTCGTGTCGATTGGCTCACCTTCCCTACGCTTAGCTAGGAATTCACGTGTATGTGCGCTTTAATGCAGTGTATTTCACATGGATGCTCGTGCCTGAAAGTGTCATGCATGCTTGCTGCTCAAGGCTAACCTTGATGCAGCACATGACAGGGACCACAGATATGCACCATTTGCTCTTTTGTTGAGTACTCTACATGTTAGATACCAATTAGGGATTATGTGTCATACTTGACCATGAATTTGCTTAATTAACCGATCTTGACCCTATGTCGAATAAAATTCAATTCATTGGCAGAGACCTCGTCTGTTTAAAGGGATGCTACCTCACATGAGGTACCTTCCTCATAAGTAACCTAATCCACAGACGCAGAAGTCTAGTTTTGCAGACCGCTTTTTCCTTATTAGAGTCAATTAGGGGTTTTTTGTTCTTATTTGATTTTCCCGTTTATAAAATAAAAATAAAAAGTAAGTGGTGACTCCAAACAAAAACGTTCCTCCTGGGGGACGGATTTTCAAAAAACTCAAAAACACCAACCTTTCTTTGTTTTTTCTATTTAAAAGCGAGTCGTGCCGGCACGTGGATTGGGTAGGGTCCACAAATTGGTGACTCACGGGATCGAACCTGCACTTCTAGTTTCATAAGAGTGGCCAAGCTTGAACTTGAGTCAGGGTATATTGGAGCACTCGTCTCATCGACCGCAGACTCCCAGCTGCCACACAAATGACCAATGATCACTTACCTTGCAACACCCCCTCTCCTGTCCGACCCGATTGGCGAGTCCGAACCGGATCCAGGATGCTCTTTTAATTATTTTTATTTACCGTTTTATTTAAATTTTCTTTTTCAAAATTTTTGACCAACCCGAATTTACGTATCGGCGATCTAAACCGGAGTCCGCATTCGACTGTTTTTATTTATCTTATCAAAACGTTTTATTTACGTCATTTCATTTTAGAGTTCTCATTTATGCCAAAGCATTTTCAAATGGTAGGCCCATAAACATTTACATTTATACAAACACATTTACATTAAGACATTCCATGCCCCTTCAAAAAAGTACAAAACAATATTTCTGAGTTTAACTCGTTTGATTACAAAATATCAATGTTCAAGAATGCAATGTATGCTCATGTCGGGGTATATACTTATACACCGCACGATTTCTCTATGACTCTACACTTCTTGTTCTTAGCCTTCTTTCCTGATCACTCGATACCTACACATAGTTAAAAAAACTACTCGCTAAGCATTTTCATGCTTAGTAGTTCTATACAGTTCTCTATCTAATACAACATGCTTGTCATTCTATTTCAATGGTTAATGCATAAACATTACATATGCTTATACATTTGTACATACTTTCATTTACAAACATGCATTTTCAATGCAATAATTCCTTCACAATTCAATTCATGAGATTTAAGCATATATTCATAAAGATGTATTTGGTTTACAATCTCATTTTCACTCGTCAAGTTTGTTATGTCACCTTGACTATTCAATTCATTTTCACGGCGGATTCCGCTTGGTGAATCCCATCTTGTTTTTCATTCAGTAATGTTCTTACACATTTAGAAATTTCGATTCATCATCATGACGGATGCCGATTGGTGCATCCCGCCAAGAGAATCATTTAATAAATGTCATACATCATCATGACGGAGCGCCGGACAGAAATCCCGCCACGCGTACATTTAGCAATATAATTCTTCCATCATGGTGGATGCAGATTGATGCATCCCGCCAAGTGGGTCATTAATAATTCACTTCAATTCATTATGTCACAATATGACAATATCATTTGCAATTCAAATAAATGCACACAAGAAAATATTTGAGAATTCATCACAATTTCTCCTTTCAAAACATTATGTGATTTCTGATTTCCTTTCAATTGACGTATGCATATTCCATACAATCATTTCACATTTACATAGTAAACTA
Source organism: Tetrastigma voinierianum (assembly GCA_016808115.1). Taxonomy (NCBI): domain Eukaryota; kingdom Viridiplantae; phylum Streptophyta; class Magnoliopsida; order Vitales; family Vitaceae; genus Tetrastigma; species Tetrastigma voinierianum. Next base: position 249,167 of record JAEQBH010005732.1, read on the forward strand.
TCAATACAATTGAAGTAAGGATAGAGTTTCAGTGAACAAACCAAATTATTGATCCTTTGTCTCTTTCGATACCAATCCTAGGCCAGGTTGTCGTCCTCACCCGTACCTCGTCAAATACAAATTCTCCACTCTTGGTGGTTAAATAGATATTCATGCTCGGTGGCGAGGTATGGTACATTTTTCACTTAATTTTATTCTTATTTGTACCCCCATTAGTCATTTATTAGGGTCCTTAAACATTCGGTCTACGAATATGGGACTTAAAACTGCATAGCATGCAAAAATAGGGTTGCAGGAAGCATCGATACCGGTACCACTTGGACCGGTACCAGTACCACTTGGACCGGTACCGGTACCAGTACTCTACTGCCAATGGGTACTGGTACCAACTTTTGGTATCGGTACCACTCGCGGGTTATGTCTGGAAAATGGCAGATTTCGCCATTCTCAACCATTTTTCTTCAATAAACCTCCTCTAATTCATCCCATATAAAAAATCAACCATGGAATCCACCCAAAACAACTCCAAAAGTGGTTTAGAATCAATGAAACCCCTTTTTCTTAAGTTAGGGATTTTCCCCTAAAGTCAAAATCACAAAAGATGAAGTTAGGGTTTTGTTTTCTTACCTTGAATCTCTTCAAATCTCCTCTTGTAGGTTGCTTGATCTGTTATAAGCAAGAAGTAGGAAGAAATCCCACCTAGAACTTGATCTTTTCCCAAGCCCTAGCTCTCTCTCCCTTTTCTCCTCTCTTCTCTCCCAAAAACGTGATTTGCTCAAATGAGCACCTTAGACCACTTTTGGTCTTTAAATCCCATGTTAACCTAAGGCCATGTTTGGCTCATTCCTTACTTCCATTTCACATTTTTCTCATTTAACTATTCCATTACTTCATTTAACTCACATTAGCATTTTAAGCTTATTCTATTTTTAACCCTTAGGTTCTCATTTTCCTCCTTAAGCCTTGTTTAGCTTTTCTCATTATTTAATTTCTCATTTTTCTCCTTTTTGGTCTTAAGTCACTTATTCTTCATAAGGCCTTGTTTGGCCACAAAAAAAAAATGCATTCTTTTGACTTAAGTTTCTCCCAAATTGATTTATAGCCCATATTTCATTTTATTTGCACTTCAACTCTCATATTTACACTTAGACATATAAACTTATTTACAATTGACCCTTAGGTCCTCATTTTACAAATTTCAAATTTGCCCTTTACACTTGGGTAAATTTCCGGTCCAATCAATTCTCATTTAGCATATAATATTTGCATTTGGCTCTTAGTCATATAATCATTTAATCAATATTCATTTAACAATTCCCGAAAAATACCCAAGTTGGCTCAATTTATACCCGGAATATATAAGAATTTTTATTATAAAAATTCTAGGGTATTTTTGGGGCATTACATACCTAGTTAATATTTGGCATACACTTGAGGTTTGTTTGTGTTTATGTGTTCACCTGTTGGATTTTAGCATGCTTGCTCATGGTTGATTGGTACCTAGCTATATGTTTCTGATTGGCATAGATGGTTAGCTCAGGTAGATTCTGCGGGTAGGCTCGCTTCTGCGCATGATTGCTTGCTGCAAGGTTACCTCTCGTATGACTCGCTTGATTTGTTTGTGCTTGGCATGACTACAGATCCCCTTGTTTCCGAATCACTAGTCTTTGGCCTGCTATTCCTCATCGATTGCTTGAGCGTTTTTGGGATTCATTCCCCAATTGTTTCCTCACTCAAGCTGTGGAGTTTGAGTAGTGGTCTAAATGGTGTAGGGCTATATCGTATGTTCGGGGAGCACTATGGAGATGACTATATCCGAGCAATGAAGACTCTTGTATAGCCCTAAGTCGATTTCATGGATACAGCGTGGCCAATGTGTAATTTTTATCGATGGTTAGATCTTAGGGTTACGTATCCCATCCGTACAACCATCTAGCTTCTAGACTTGCCTTTCCCATTGGCTACTTCGAGCCACATTACCCTTTGGAGGCAGATCACCATGCCGATCCCGCTCCTACCTATGAAGCCATATATGTGTTTAGTTGTTGACATCACATGTCAGTTCATTCTCTCGGAGGATTTTAGTCATACATTATTGGTTTTATTTCAAGATTGATAGTCACGGACTCGACATACCCCTTCCAGGATTGCTGACGCAGACCACTCGGGTTCCCGAGCTTGGATCCGGACAGCGTGCACTTGTTAGAGGATCGATTCACACAACGCTTAGAGCAGATATCGATCATAAAGATACGGACCCCGAAAGATGCTACTGCTGGACCGGGCCGCTGAGATTATCGATACCATGGCATCTCTCCGGGATGCCATATTAGGACTAGGACAGAGGATTGATAAGCATCAAGCCTAACATTGCCAATTCCGGGGAGCACCCCGCATGACTCTACTACACCTCCACACCATCCAGATCCCACTGTTATAATGTAAGATCATAGCGCTCCACCTCCACCACGACTAATTGCTCAAATAAATTTACTTCGCCAGAGACGGTATCGCGACGATCGACTAAGACTATACCACATTCTGTAGTATCCCCTACATAGATTATTAATGACACCCAGGCCCGTATCAATAGGATTGAGTAGAGGATCAGGTCTCTGGATGTTTCTGATGGAGTTATAGGTTGGGACGAATATGATGATTTTCCAATGGCACCTTAAGGTCGAGTTCCGCACGCCTGACATTGAGATGTGTACACGCGGGATAGCGCCCCATCATTCACTGTAGCTATACAACACGTATTCATGCGCATGTACTAGACAGGCAATGTATGATTATGTTATTCACTCTATCACTGAGTAGTGCCTTTCAGCGTGGTTTGCCTCATTGGACCCTTCGAGATATAGAACATGGGTTGATTTAGGACAGGAGTTTATCAGACAATATTCTTTTAATACTGTAATGGATGTATCCCGGCGGAGCTCGAGGCCCCGCGTAATGGATGAGTCAGTCACTTCATTTATATCCCGCTGGAGGGAGAAGATAGCATATATTATATATAGACCATCGAGCGCATCGTATCAAGATGATTGCAGGGGCCAAATTTCACTACTAAGCATCTCATGGGCTTTCCACAAACAGACTTTGGATCATTGGTTCATGCCCTCTATGGCATTAAGGAAGGCATAGCTAGAGGATTATGGGCAAACTCTTCCCCTCCAAATTCAAAAGGGAAGAAGCCGGGGTCAAGCCACAGATCATCAGATATTGATGTTATTGGTACATCACGCCCATGTGTTTCTCATGTTGGGCTACGCACTCCATGTATTGCATCGCAAATATTCCCTACTGCATGGTACGACAAGATCAGTACAAACCAATTGCTTCCTATAGGCCGGAAGAGCCTACTTATCTTCATCCCCCACCATAGCTAGTATAAGATACACTAGTAGCTCATAGACCACTTGTACATTACTATCAGCAGTATAGAGCACTGCCTCCATCGAGGTCGGCTAGGCAATTTACACAACTCGGGATGCCACTAAGTTGAGCATTTCAGAGATTGGTTGAAGGGGGTTTGATTGCTCCACTACCACCTAGACCACCACCACATCCTACCCCACCAGGATTCAAGACAGATCTTCACTGTGCCTACCATCAAAGAGCAGGCCATGATATAGACAGTTATGCGATGTTGAGACATGCCATTCAAGACTTGATTGATCAAGGTTTGGTTGATTTGGGACGCCCTACAGTGACTACAGACCCGCTCCCTACTCATGACACTAGAGTTGTACCTCCACCCATCGATGGTGTACATTCGGTTGAGTTTTCAGGAGACGAGATATTCATGATGAGATGGGATGGAGAGGCTCCACACCGATTAGTTTATACACAGACTTAGATTTTAGTGGATACACCTTTAGCCAGCAAATCCCTAGGTCATTCAGACTTATCCCAGATGAGGTTCCTAGACATACTTCAATTTCACCCATATACTTGCAGCATGTTCCGCCCATGACACCCTTCATTCCATTACCGGAGGAGTATGGGCCTATTCACAGGGATGTTCAGATTGTTAAACGAAGTGGGAGGGTAGCTCAGCTTCCACCCATTGACAGGCCATTTGTTGGCACAATAGCTAAAGAGGATGTTCAGAGAGAGGATAATGAGATTCTATGCCAGTTGCGCACTACACAAGCTCGTATATCCATCTGGAGCCTATTGGCCTCATCCATGACTCATAGAGATGCATTGATCAAAGCACTTAGTCAGATCAGAGTTGACACTACCACTACCCCTGAGGGGCTTATTCACTTTCTGACAGCCGATAGAGCTACATGCATTGTGTTTTCTGATGATGATTTTCTGCCCGAGGGGTCAGATCATGTTCAACCCTTATTGATGTTGCCTGTTCAGGCCACTAGGTGCCGTCTGTTCTACTAGACAATGGCTTTGCCCTGAACGTCTGTCCGATAGTTACTGCCATTGCACTTGGATTTTCGCCGACTGATTTTTAGGCCTTCTTCATAGAATGTCAAAGCTTATGATGGAACTTAGAGGACAGTTATGGGCACACTCAGTACACATGTCATGATTGGGCCAGTCAGATATACTATTTCAGGTTTTGAGGATTCAATCATCCTTTAACTTGTTTCTTGGTCGCCCTTGGATTCATGAGGCGAGTGCTATACCATCTTCCTCTAATCAGAAATTGAAGTTCATACATGAGGAGTGCATTATTACAATACAGTCTGACAGAGATGTTGTTACTTCTTCGGAGCTTATGTTACATGTCGCCTATAGTGAGTGAAGGACTCATACTGACCGGGTTTACTTTCTATGAGGTTCGTAAGCCACAGAGGGATGGCAGAGAGACCCGTGCCCATGTCTTTCGATTAGCATAGTAGCATTTTGGTACTTAGAATGATAAGAGGCATGTCCTATATGCCTAACTCATTGGTCACAAGAAGGGCCGCTCAAGCTTACTTACGCTTGATCATGACATACCCTACGGGTTAGTTACACTGTTATAGTGAAGACGATGTCACATGGCGCAAATTGCTTGGATGAAGTGGTGAGGGCTCTCCCTGTCTCAGGGTTCCAGTATTCGATTATCCCCTCCGCCCTTATACCTTTCAATTAGCTAACTACTTTATTAGAGGATGAGAGCGTGCATCCCACACAAGGGGTACTGATCATGCTTTAGAGGCATATGGGATCCAAGGCATCCAGCGGGCCCTAGAACATATGTGTTTTAGTTCTGAGATTATTGAGGCACCTGGTTCCATGATAGTTATGCCCCTATCACCAGGTCGAATTAATGTGTTCTCTATGTGTTTCCCCAAGGAGGTCCTTGACTATGACCTACCTATGGATTTGGGGGATGATACTGATAAAGTGACTCTTCCTAATACTTACATAGATAAGATGGACATGATCGAAATAGGCCATATCCTTGATGCAGCCCCACATGAGCCACATTCTGCTTTTGACATGTTTGGAGTTTCAAGTATTGGATTTCGAGGACGGACACTTTATGATGCTCATACCGATGCGATTGACATGATTAAAGATCGCCACATTCGATGCAAATTTACTTGGGCCTTGCTCTGTTTTTTAAATGTTTGGGATTTCTCTGCTAGAGATAGATGATTATAATAGACTTGTTACTACTGATATTATTCATAATACTATTTCTGTTGAGGAAGCGTTTGACTTTGTGGATCCACCTCTTTCTTTTGACACTATGTCCGGGTTTGTCACCCGCTTTGATGATATTTCTTACGGTAATAATGACATAAGTATTTTTTAGTATTTTCCTGTGTCATAGCATTTTCCTTTTATTACACCACCAAAGACCCACACCATATATATAAGGATGTGTTGATGATGTGGAGACACGTGATGACCTACTAGGTGGCCAACAGAGTGCGTGATTCTCGACAGGACAGAAAGTTACACCCATTATCGGGTAAAGACTGAATGGATAGATTTTGGGAAACCATATTAGCCCAAGGAGATTAGGATTGGCTCTTCCCTATCTCCTAATGAGAGAAGTAGATTGATTAACCTACTCAGGTCATACTTGGATGTATTTGCATGATCATATGAGGACATGTCGGGCCTTGACTCTTCTACAGTGCAGCATCACTTACCCATTATACCACATGCTAGGCCAATTAAGCAGAAATTGAGGAGACTACACCCTCGATAGAGTTTTCAAGTTAAGGAAGAAATTCATAAGCAACTTAGTGTTGGCTTCTTACCAGTGGTTGAGTATCCTGAGTGGCTGGCTAATGTTATCCCTATTCCCAAAAAGGATGGCAAGGTTAGAGTTTGTGTAGACTTTTGTAATCTGAACAAAGTCAACCCTAAGGACAATTTTCCCCTCCCACACATTGATATGTTGGTTGACAGCACTACATGACATTCGATGTTGTCCTTCATGGATGGATTTTCTAGGTATAATCAGATTTTGATGGCTCTAGAGGATATGGAGAAGACTTCTTTCATTATCGGGAGCGGGTACTCTATCAAGCACGGGTTATGCCATTTTCGTTGAAGAATGTAGAGTTACTTTATTGATTACACTAAATAGTGCTATTTGTTTCCCCCAGATAATGCAGTTTTAAACACTTTTGTGTACTAATCGACTCTAATAACTCAATTGATACACGGTCCCATTGAAGTATCGATCACATTTTGTAGCTATTTTTAGTAGTTTTGCAAGTCAAATGCCTCATTATCTTCAATCCGATTCAAACACGATGAACCTGAGCCGAATTCGAAGATGTATGATCGAACTAGAGGAAATTTGGAGCAAAAATGCTGAAGAGAAGGAGCTTTCAAGTGAAATTTTGGTGTGGTTGTAAAACCCGCAACTGCAATCTCGCAGATTGAATTTTCGCAAATTCGCAAAATTTCCTGCCAACATCGCTTCCCCGCACTCATTGACTCCCGCTTTTGACCCGCCTCGTGGTTTTGCACAAGTTTGTCTCTTGATGTAATTTTTGGTTCATTTGCACATTTTTGCATTTCCTTATACCCAGCACCTATGCTTCCTGGCCATTAGTAAATCAACCCACCACTCCATCAATCACCAATGTAAATTTGCACGACCTTCCTCTCTCCCTTTGCCGGGGTTTATGCTTTTCTCTCCCTCATTTTCTTGCATTTTCTGGTAGCCAAACACCCTTGATGATGACAAATCAAGGGATGCTCTGATAAAACCCTCATCCTTAGCCGGAAGGCCACTGGGTGTCGGGTTTCGAGGCAAGCCGCATGTTCTCATGCTTTTCATGTATATGTCTTTAAGGGTATTTGTGTTTCCGCTTTCTCACCTTAGGTTAAATCTTTTTGCATGCCTCCTAACGTGTATTTGGCAAGATTTTTGGGTTCAGTGGATACTTATCACTAGATCCACTCATGCCCAGTTAGTTGTCTCCTATTAGTTATTGAAGGGTAGGTTTAGGAGGTGTGTTCTCACCATTTGGGAACATTTATGCTCATTAAATGACATCTTTCAAGAGGAAAACTTTTAAGGTTTAGGTTGTAAAGCTAAATGAAGATCTGGTTCGGGAAATGACTATATGTCATGCTCCCCAACGCGAGGAAAAAGATCCGAGGACATGCTCTAAGTAACTTAGAACCTCTAAGCCCAAAGGGGCCCGAGACTTCATGAATTCTCTCTTAACTTTTTACTTCGTTATTTCCGCTAACCATTCACCCATTAATCGTTTTCACAAACCCTTAAAATCCAACAAGAAAACACCATTTTCAATACACTGCAACTCTTCTCTCAAGAAGAAAACCCATCCCCGTGTTCGACCCTAAAGCCACTATACTGCAATAGCTTTTCTGCGTCAGTAGTAGGAATCCTAGGATATATATTTTGTTGATTCCGAACACCTACTTGGCCTAAACGAATCACTTATCACAGAGCTACTACTACTCTATTCCATGACATTATGCATAGATGTTGAGGTATATGTGGAGGACATGATAGTGAAGTCCTGAGACAGGGAAGATCACTTAGCAGCCTTATAAAGGTTCTTTGAGAGGATCAGACGATTCATGCTGAAGTTGAACCCCAAGAAGTTCACCTTTGGGATAACTTTTGGGAAATTGCTAGGACACATTGTTAGTGAGCGGGGTATAGAGGTTGATCCTAAAAAGATCAGAGCCATACTTAACATGCCTATCCCAAGGACTAAGAGAGAGATCAGAGGCTTTCTAGGCATACTACAAGATATCACCGTTTATCAAGTAAACTCGACAGATATATGTGAGCTCTATCTTTTGTCTTCTAAGGAAGAACCAAATTTTTACGCTTTATGATGATCGCTAGCCAAGACCTTCAAGAAGATTAGGGAGTATCTCATTTCTCCTCTAGTTTTAGTGCCTCCCATATCGGGACACCCTCTATTATCTGAGTAAGAGGATGCTGGAGTATGAGTGCAGATACATTATGATTGAGTGCCTTTGTTTGGCATTGGCTCAGCTACAGAGACCGAAGACATTATGTGACAATATTCCATACTTCGTCTTTAATGATTGATCCTTTTGAGATATCTGTCAGACAGCCCTGCCTTGGACTAGTCGCCTATGAGATAGCGTAGTACCATTACGTGAATGATATTCAGTATGTTACCTCTAAGTCGGTGAAGGGGAGCACATTGCAAATCATTTTGTTTTTGCCAAAGATTCGATGACAAATTCTATTGACGATGATTTCCCGGGGATGAAAGGGATTGTTTTAGTAACTAGTATTACAAGATGGCGGTTGTACTTTGATGGTGCTGCCAATCAATTGTGGTTTGGCATTGGTATCCTATTGATATCAATTGCAGATCATATTCGCATCAGTCCGGCTGACATTCTCGACTCACTACCGCTGACTAACACATAGCTGGGAGTATGAGGTATGCATCACAGGCCTAAAGGCTACACTCGATTCGGAAGTTAGACACTGAGATCCACTCGATTCCAACTTGGTTATTCACAGACTCAGTATTCGAGGATCTTAGACGAGGAAGCCAAGCCCTACCATGCCATTTGATTTGCTGGTTGGTAGGTTTAATGAGTTGAGATGTATGCATCTATCCAGAGCAAGAGAACTGCCTTGTCGATGCATTAGCCACCTCGGCTTCCAGAATCGGTGATTCCGGGCGGAGTGACTCAAAGTACCATTGTTGATCGAGACCAGTCTACACCAAACCCATTAATGCTGGATTGAGATGATGAGGATCTAGATGAGCTACCCTAGTACCACAATATTTATCACATCATGCTGCCGCTTTACCTAGAGCCAGCCTCTACATGATAGGAGAGCACACTACATTTAATCTGATTTGTTGTTTGCTTTGAAGGTGATCAGATAGAGATTCGCCTCGATGGCCCGTTGTTATTATGTTTTAGATCATGCCTCCGCAGATCGAGCGACAGAGAGCACCACGCAGGAGTCCGTGGGCCTACACATGGGAGGTCATATGCTAACCTGTAAGATCATGAGGACTGCTACTTTTAGCTGACTATGGAGACAGATTACGCATTCAGACAGAGATGTCTCGAGTGTTAGATGCACAAGCACTTGATAACACGTGCCACCTTCTGAGTTGCATGCACTCACATCCCCTTGGCCATTTTTAGTATGGGGTATTGATATTATTGGGAAGATCTCGCCCAAGCCTTCCAATGGGCATGAGTACATTTTAGTTTTCATTGACTATTTCACCAAGTGGGTGGAAGCTACTTTCTATGCTAGATTGACAGGGGCCAAGGTGGCCAAAGTCATTAGATCGCATACTATCTCGTCGACATGTGGTCCTCACGAGCCGATTCTCTCGATAGAGGGGTGCATTTAGAAAGCGATATGTGGCATGAGAAGAGGGAGGTGCTCCTCCTTTTAAAGTACAATTAAGGGTGATTGATCTCGCGCCACAAGAGGTGAGCTGAATCAACAAAATTTGTATCCGTATTCTCCTACCGCCGTAGTCAAGCTACCGCAAAGATAGCGGTCTAGGTCGAACATGTGGATGGGTTTTCTTCGCATAAAATGATTTTGGAAAGGAATCAAAACTGTGAATTAAATTTGGATTGGGTTTGGTTAAAACAGGAAGTGGTTTGAAACTAAATGACCGAAAAATCGAAGTTAAGGCCGGTTTGCAACCTAAAATAAAATCAAGAAAAATAAGAAAAAGAGAACTTCAGCTAAAGAGGCCACCGAGTTTAAGATCCTAGGCTAACTGGAGAGCTCCCGGTCGAAACAACCCTATTCGAGCTCGCCAACACAGGATGCGTTTACGGCCCTTTAGTTAAACCCCACATTCAAGTATCATTCTTTGAGGCTCGTAAAGACCCATCTAAAAATAACAAAGGCATCTCCACCCGAGCACACAAGATTCTGTTACGAGGTATCACAAAACAATAACCCAAATGCTATTTAACCCTAATTCAAGAACCCTAACATGTAAATATTACCTCGCAGGCTAGTATGACCATCTAAAGAACCACAATACATCTCTCACCCGAGTTAATCGGACTCCAAAGCATGAGAGACACAAGACAATAACATCCCATGTTATGCAACTCAAGTTTTGAATATAAGGGCCATAAATACACTACTCATAATATGAAAAGCAGGAACCACCAAAGACCTAAAGATCTCACCCCAGCAGCCTTTACTTCAAGAAGGTGGTTTTAGTTTGGCCATCCTCCTAAGGTTTATCCTGGAGGGTGCTCTGCAAACCAAGAAAGGGGAGAGAAATGATGAGAGAGAAAGAGAGAAAAGAAAAGCAAAAACTAAAAATAAAAGACTTTATTTCATAAAAAGAAAACTTTTACAAAATTATTATCCCAAAGACTGATGCTTCAATCGCTCCTTAGGTTAAGAAACAAGAGGCTTATATAGCTCTCAAGGCATGAAAATACCAAAACCTAACAACTAGCTAAGTTAATGGACAAAAGAGTAATACACCAAAATCAAGCTCACATTAATTACAAAAGGCCGACGGTGCATCACCCTCATGATGTGCATTTCGCTAGCTTTAGCGAAATCAATGTGTTTCTCCCCGCGCTACTGCTCCATTGGTCATCGGTTCACGCTTCATCACTTTTCCGCCATTTTCTTCCATTTTCTCTTCTTTCCTTCTACTGGAGTATGATGTTGAGTTTGACTTAAATCTTTCGTGGCTTGGATCGACTCAACACTTTGGGCATGATTATCCTACAAAACTGCAAAATTCTCATACAAAATGCTATCATTAGAATATTAGGGACCCGTAATGCGTAACCGGGTTAATTAGCATGCTTGGGTGACACAAAAAGCACTCAAACCTATAATAAATAGGGTTCGTAAATTGCACTTTCGGGGCACTAACCGTTGGATCCAAAGAAAAGTAAGCATGAGAAGAGGAGATATTTTGTGAGTGAGAAGCTCTCACTTCTAGATCTCAACGACTGACCATAGGTCTCCCATGGCAAGAGGGAAAATCCTTCCTCGTGACAAGAGCCGCAAAGTAGACCTGAATCGGGGGGGTTTCGACAAACTCTAGGAGGCTGAAGGTCTTCTCCTACTTTGATTATTTTCTACCCTAAGGGTCATGCAGGTTATCTTGCCTTAGGGAATGTTTGGTTGTATTTAAACCATGGGAATCGCTACACAGGGTAAGGCCACAAATGACTCTTAGAGCCACATTTTTTCGTAAGAAATAAAGGATTTTGGAAGTGAGTCTTCTTAGTAAATTAAAGCCTTCATCACGAACTCTTGATGTTAGCTTTAGAATTCTCTCAATTCCTGACCCTCTCGTGAGACCAAGTTACAGTCTTTATCAGGTCATGCACAGAGGCCACAGACCATTTAACGCAGGTCCAAGATACCTCATGCAACAAAATGCGCACCTCATGCAGGGGTCACTGCATCTCGGTGGCAGAGGCCGCAGACCTCATTCCGTGGAGGCCGCAGACCTCATTCGTGGGAGGTCGCCAGACCACGCAAACAGAGAGGTCAATAGACCAGGTGCCAGAGGCTCACAGACTCCGCGGCAACAGAGGCCAGACCTCATCCTGTGGAGGTCAGCAAACCTCATGCAGCGAGGTCAGCTGCACCATGCGTGCCAGAGAGGTCGCAGACCTCATTCAGCAGAGGTCAGCAGACCTCATTTTGTAGAGGTCACTGCACTCAAATTGGGCTCAAATTGCCCTGAAGACGGCGATGACCTCCAACTGGCGTCATAACTCCTTCGTCCGAACTCTGATTTGGGTGTTATTGAACTATATGGAAAGCTAATTGAGTCAAGAATTCATCCATATGCCTGAGGGGAGATAGGAATATGTCAGGACTGAAATGACCGAGCTTATCGAGGTCAGTCAGTCGGCTAATAGTTCCTGGCATTGGTGTGGACTACGCATGACCTCCCAACTGGCGTCATAACCCTTCGCCTAAACCCGATCTCTAGTGTTCTTGGAACCTCTATGGAAAGCTCATTGAGTCATAAGAATTCATTAATATTCCTTGAGGAGGATAGAATATGTCAGACAGAGGTGTCATGCTGTATTTTACTGAGGTCGTAAGCTCAATCACTAACTCACAGGTGACTACGTATGACCTCCAACTTCTAAGGTCATAACTCCTTCGTCCGACCCCTTTCTCGGTGTTCTTGGACTCTATGAAATCCCATTGAGTCCAAAAATCCATCTATATAGCTTGTTGAAATTGGAACTCATATTAAACTCCGAAATCAAATCCTAACCAAAACAACTAGTACACACGAATAATATTGTTCTTTGTTTTGTTTTGGAATAGGACCGACGAGGAGGAAAAGCCAACCGAGATTGAGATTCCAAGGATTGGAATCAAAGTGCAAAGATTTTGGGTTTGTTCACCGACTCCTATTCCTCGCTTCAAGTTTTTTGCATGTTTGTTCTGGGGTGCCATATTGGAATTGATTTAATTGATTCGAGAAAAGTGATTGTGAAATGCCTATAAAATTGCAATGATTATTAAAAATAAACTGGTTTTATACAAGCGTACATATTGTACTATATTTTGCTATAAAGGATTTGAACGCTCTTAATAGAATGTTAAACTGCTTAGCCAGATAAGGATAGATCGAATACCAATAGGGGGTCAAATAGCGATCGCGAACTATTGCATTGACGTGTCACTCCGATCGTTGAAATTTCACCGGACCGTATCTGCAGTGTTCACTATTTGATTATTTATAACTACCACAGCCCCAATGTGGGACCGCATCGGTTATAAAACCATTTGATACCTCCGGGGTCAGTTTCCAGCTGGACCGTGTTTGACTCGATATCCTAGATATCAAGACAAGTTAAATTCAAGTATGGGCATAAATCGAATCTGATTGGCATAACTGGAATCATCGCATAATCAATCGGACAAGCATTAACCGAATTGATTTTCGTAACCGAATTGAATTATGAACTGAATCGAATTTGTGAGCATAATTGTTTTGATTTTGAGATTGTGAAATATTGAATATAAAAGTGTATTTTGGGATGATCAATGAACCATAACTATCAGATATAAACAAGCATATGTATTGTATTTCCAGATTGATCATCCATAAAGATTTGAAAGTTTTGAATTGTTAAATTGCATGATCGATTTAAAACTAAACTGAGGAATGGATTTGTATAGAACCACTATACAAAATGCTTAGCGATTGTTTTACCAATGCGCAGCAATCGAGTGCGATAGGATAGTGATCTAAAGCGACCTAAGATCGAGGAGCCGAAATACATAAAGAAGGAAATTTCATATGTTCGACATGTGCATTCATTCCATGTTCGATATTGATATTTTGTAAAACAATTTGAACTCGATCATTTATTTGTAAATCATTTTAAAAAAGGCTTAAATGCCTCTATTGTAAACGTATTTTTGTTAAAGCTAAATGTATTTTGTTAAATGTTTAGCGGGCTTGCCCACTTGTACCGCTTCGCAAAGATAAGGATTTTGAGTGATTTAGTGATTTTAGTGGCATCCCGGACTCGGTTCGGATCCGCCCAAACGGGTTGGGTCTGGAAAGGGGTCCCACAACTTTATTGGTATCGTAGCGTCCTCTGGTTTCGCTCGATCCGCTAACCTGATCGAGCCAGCCCTGTGGGTCGCTACGCCTTTATTTGCATCGTGAGCCTAGGTTTAGGCGGTTCTACAAAACGATTTTGAAATTGTTTGTAAATGATTTTGAAATTGTGTATAACATGCATTTCATTTGCATATAAAGGATGACATATGACTCGACGCTGATCTTGGTCGGGGTCTTAATAGATAAGCATGGACGGTTCCTAGCTTCCCCAGTGGTCGAGGATGACCAGGGACTCCGCCAAACAATCCCGTTAGCAGGGCGTGGGCAAGCATCCCATGCCCCACCAATGAATAACAAGTGGCAGGAGGTACTATGGGTATCCTAGCAAATTAGTTCAGCATTGCAAAGAGCCAGCAACCACCGCAATTGTCTAGTGCCGATCAGCCATCGAGAATGGCAAGTACCGACCAGATTTTATGGGAAAGAAAGAGGATGATTTCTGCGGCGTAAAATTGGCTCGAGAGAATCGAAGCGAATGCTTGTGCAAATGCATTGCACAAATTAAGAGAGTTTGGAATGTGCGAATTTCATTAATACAGATGAGGCTTATCGCGGTGGGTTTCCGTGACCAAGACCGCACTCATCGAGAGAGTTACACGGGAGTTCTTCTCGATGAGTTCAAGAAGCACCCGCGGGTCGATTTATCCGAACAACGTGAGACGGAGTTTCATAACCGAAGCAAAGATTTATGAGTGCGGACCAACATCAAAGAGAATTCACATTCCATTGGAGCAAGTATGCTCCCGAGATACTTGTGAGTGAGAAGAAAGTACGAGTGAAGACGCCCCACGACCATATTCGAGCCCATGTCACAGCATTTTTCCATGAGGATTTCTCCAAAATTGTGACATGTGCATTGAATGTGGAAAGAGTAAAGAAAGAGGAAAGAGAGAGAAAGGATAAAAGACAGGGAAAGAAAAATCCCGGTCAGTCCAATTCGCAACAACAGCAAAGGAAGAAATTTAGGGGACCACAGGGTTCCAATCAGCCAACAAAGATAGGAATACTACTCTACCAGCACCGTCAGTTGCGAGTACACCAAGAGGTCCTTCTAGAAGACAGATTGCTCCCCATTGCTCCCATTGTGGGAGAAATAATAAAGGAGAATGTTAGAGACTTACAGGTGCTTGTTTAATTTGTGGATCCAAAGAGCATAGAGCAAGAGATTGTTCTAGAGCCTGCTCTCATTTACAGCACCCCAGACTGGGGGTACAACTTCAGTGGCACAAAAGGCAATAAAAGTATTGCATCACCGAGTGTTCCGAGACGAGGGACACAGACTAGGCAAGATGGTCGTGCCCTTGCTAGAGCATATGCAATGAAAGTAGTGGAAGATACCGATGCCCTGGATGTGATAGTCGGTAATTTCCAAATTGGGTAATTATCAGATGCATTGATCGACTCTGCGTCAACCCACTCATATTTGCACCGACATACCCAACTTTTGGGTAAATTCACGAGGAGTGAAACCGAATATGACATCTTGCGACGAATGCGCCGGCCATAGTGTTGTGAACATAGTGTGTATAGAGATTGTCCCATCAAAATACGAGTATGAATTTTGTGGAGATTTGATTGAATTATCATTCAGGGAGTTTGATGTGATATCGGGATGCACGAATATCCTACATCAAGCAATAATCGATTGTAGAATGAAAAGAGTAACCTTAAGAACAATCCGAATGAAGATGAAGTAATCTCATCGCGAGAGGTCAAATCACCTATCTATCGTGGGATATCCGCCGCCACCGCTTAACAATGGGCGCAGCCATGTGAAGCCTACTCGGGCTTACGTGGATTGATACCTGCAGAAAGGCAAGGCCTAGTGTATCCGATATCCCTACTGTTAGCGACTTTTCGAACGTGTTTTCGGATGAGTTACCAGGATTGCCCCCACATAGGGAGATTGAGTTTGCTATTGACGTTGTATCAGGTGCCACACCGGCATCCATTACACCATACAGAATGGCTCCACTAGAGCTAAAAGAATTGAAATTGCAATTGCAAGAACTACTAGAAAAAGGGTTTATTCGACCAAGTGTATCACCATGGGGAGCTCCCGTGCTTTTTGTTAAAAAGAAATATGGTACACTTCAACTATGTATTGATTACAGACAATTGAACAAGTTAATGGTAAAGAATAAGTATCCGTTACCCAGAATTGATGATTTGTTTGACCAATTAAAAAGGTAAAGTATCTTTTCAAGATCGACTTGAGATCCGGGTAAACACGCTGAGAAATTAAAGATGCCGATGTGCATAAGATGGCGTTTAGGACGCGATATGGACATTATGAGTTCCTTGTAATGTCGTTTGGATTGACAAATGCTCCAGCGGCTTTCATGGACCTAATGAATCGTGTTTTCTCCGAATCGTATGTGGATCAATTTGTCGAGTGTTCATACTACATTCTTGCATTCAAAAGATCGTATGTCATGACACACACCTTAGAGTAGTGTTTGAGACTTCTGAGAAAAGAGCAATGTATGCAACCGAGCAAGTGTGAGTTTTGAAGAATTAAGTGTCCTTTCTTCGCATTAAGGTATCAAGAAGGAACTCGAGTAGATCCAAATAAATAGAAGTGGTTGCTGGAATGGAAGCCACCTAGAAATGTTGGCGTAAGTGCGAGTTTCGACTAGCGTGATACTACGTAAGATTCAAGATGGGTTTTCTATGACTCGCAGCCTCGATGACGTAGATTGCTCCGTAAAATGTAAAGCATGAACGGAGTGAAAATGTCAAATAAGTTTTCGATGTTGAAAGCATTCTTAACCGAGGTCTTGCCTACTCAACCGAATTCGCAGAGAGAATATGTGATTTTAGTGATGCTGTTAAATGGATCTGATGTGTCCAAATGCAAGAGGGTAAAGTGGTAGCCTATGCTTCAAGACAGTTGAAGCCGCATGAAAGGAACTACCCCACGCATGATTCGAATTAGCCGCAATTATATTGAAATAAATTTTGGAGACATTATTTGTAATGGAGAGAAGTGTTTCATCTACACTGATCATAAGAGTTCAAGTATTGCCTCACAAATGAGCTTAACTTGAGACAAACTGAGATGGATGGAACCTACAAAGATTATGACTACGTGACTGGACATCACTCCCGAAAGGCCAATGTAGTGGCCGACGCTTTGAGTAGAAAGTCAATACGAACGCTTCGAGTGTTGAATGCCCATTTGTCATTATATGACGATGGTACTGTAGTGGCAGAGTTGATAGCAAGACCGAGTTTGTTGAATCGAGTGCTAGAGGCACAAAAGAAAGATGAGAAAATTGCTGCCACAATAAATCAGATTGGAAATGGTAAAGAAACTGAGTTCACAGTGAACGAAAATGGAGTTTTGTATTATAAGGATCGGGTTTGTAAAATTCGAATGTAATGATTCGAGGAAGTCCATACTGAAGAGGCACACAAGGATCTTGTTATCCATCCTTAGCACACAAAGATGTATCGAGATTTAAAAATGTCATTCTGGTGGTCCGGGATGAAAAGAGATGTTTCAGAATTTGTGTGTGTCAAAGAGTAAAGGCAGAGCATCAAGTTCCTTCGGGATTATTGCAGCCTATTAGAATACCAGAGTGGAAATGGGACCGAATCACCATGGATTTTGGTGGGTTGTCAATATTGATAGGGAGAAGGCATGACTCAGTTTGGGTCGTAGTAGACCGATTGACCAAGTCATCTCACTTCCTACCAATGAGAACCGACTATTCACTTGACAAGCTAACAGAGTTGTATATCAAGGAAATAGTTCAGTTACATGGGATTCCTGTATCCATTATTTCATACCGAGATCCGAGCTTTACTTCGAGATTTTGGGGAAAATTGCAAGAGGCCTTGGGCACTCAACTGAATTTCAAGACAAATGCTCCACCTAATAAACCAGATGGATTAACTGAGAGTGATCCGCATTCGGAAGATATGTTAAGGAGTCAGGTGATCGACCTGAGGGTAGTCGATCGACATTACTGCTTTAGCTGAATTTGTGTACAACAACGCCTGCAATCAAGTATTGGAATGGCGCCTTGCGAGGATTTATATGGAAGAAAATGTAGAACACCATCAGGTTGACTAATTGAGCGAAAGGAAAGTAATTCATTCTACTTGATACAGAGGACTAAGAAAAGTGAAAATGATTAGAGAAAGACATGTGCCACCGAGCAGGCGTAAATCATATGCCGACATGAAAAGAAAAGATATTCATATGAGATCGACGAAAAGTGCTTTCAAAGTATCGCCTAAGAAGGTGATGATTTGGGAAAAGGCAAGCCGAGCCCTAGATTTATTGGCCCCTATGAAGTGATTGAAAAAGTGGGTTCAATGGCATATAGATTAACATTACCTCCGGACTTGAAAAAGATCCATAATGTATTTCATGTGTCCATGCTATGAAACTATCTAATTGGCTACATGTACTCTTCCTGAGACAATTGAGCTGAGGCCAGATTTGAAGTATTAAGAAGAGCCAGTAGAGATTTTAGCTCGTGAAGTGAAAGAATTACTAACAAGAAGATTCCATAAATAAAGCCGCGAGAACTATAAGATCAAGCCACTGGGGAAAGTGATAACCAAAGACACAAAGAATATCCGCAATCGGTTGACTAAGGTAATTTCGAGGATCTAAATTTAATTGGCTGAGAGTTGTAACGCCCCAAAAATACCCTGGAATTTTTATAATAAAATTTATTATATATTCCAGGTATAATTGGGCCAACTTGGGTATTTTTCTGGGAATTGTTAGATGAATATTGATTAAATGATTATTGAACTTAAATAAAACCCAAGTGAAAAAGAGAAAAGTGGAAATTGTAAATGGGGACCTAAGGGTCAATTGTAAGTAAGTTTATATGTCTAAGTGAAATTAGGAGAAATAAATGAGTAAAGGGAAAATAATAGGAGACTTAAATGAAGAATAATAGAGAAATGGAGGGACCTAAATATAAAAAGAAATAAAGAAAATGACATGTGGCATGTAGGAAAGAGGGAGGAAGCTTCCTCCTTTTTAAAGTACGATTAAGGGTGATCCAAAAGAAAAGGAAAAAAAAACAGAGAAAAGAGGAGATATTTTAGAGTGAGAAGCTGTAGCGACCCCAGCCCCGGCCCTCACCCGAGGACGGGCGAGTCCGAACCGAACCCCGGACGCCGATTTTATTTCTTTTTATTTTCCGTTATTAAATTTTCTTCAAAAGTTGTCGCGATTCGAATCCCCCGGCCCGACCCGAATGGCCGATCCGAACCGGAGTCTTGGCTTACTCCGACGTTTCATTTATCTTATCAAAACATTTTATTAATTTGTTTAGTCATGAACGCTAGCTGGGGCAAGCCCATGATCATTTACAAATTCAAAGCAATTCAGTAGGCCCATAAACATTAACAAAATACATTTACAAGGAAAGGCATTCTATGCCCTTTTCAAAATGATATACAAAAATCAAGTTTCAGGGTTTAACCCTTTTGTTTACAAAACACCACTTGTTCAAAAGATGATATGCAAAAATTACGGAGTATACACTCTATACGTGTCAGACTTCTATGACTCATAAGGTAACGATCTCGCCTTCTTCTCTTTGCTTACTCGGGATAATTTACAGATAGATAAACTACACGCTAAGCATTTTCATGCTTAGTGGTTCTATACTCGCTCTATTCCAATATTCGATTTAACCCTAAGTATGCATTTATCATTAAACCATGCCTAATATATCAACATATACTCATGCTATCTTACTCGCACAAGCCAATATACAAATCATTTACCATATCATATCATGCATTTTCAATGCAACAATTCATTTCAAAATTCAATTCATGAGATTTAAACATATTCATAAAAATCCCATTTACACTCGTCAATGTTGGTTATTTCACTTCACTATTCAATTGCATTTCCCGACTGGACCCGTTTAATGAATCCCGCCCCTTATTATCATCTCTGATGTGCTTTCACATCTAACTATTTGTCTCCCATCATGACGATGTCGCTTGCGCACCTCGACATGTGGCATCACTTTAACGATTCGGCCTCCCATCATGATCTGATAGCCGCTTTGGGTGCACCTCCGACATGCAGATCAATTAAATGCCATACGCCATCACGACGATCCAACTTCGTGAATCCCGCCAAGCAGACATTTCTTCAATGTCATACAACATCATGACGGACGTCGATTAGTGCATCCCGCCAAGTGGGACATTGACACCTCAGTGCATTTGTGACGATGCCGATCGCGCATCCCACAGTTTATTCATTCTAGATATCATTCAAATTCACACCCGACTGATTCCGTTTCACGAATCTCGCCCTTATCATCATTCACTTTTCATTCGCCACTATCACATCTACTTCATATTCACTTTCAGATTATCTTTCAAAGATATACCTCACCCATGTACTTTAATTCATATACTCATTCATGCACTCATTTCATAGCTTACTTGGTAATCACCAAAATACTTGAAATTAAGAATAGAGTCGAGAACAAACCGTTGTCAATCTAGCTTCCTTCTCTTCGATCTCGGTCCTAGGTTAGGCTATCATCACCAGTCCCTAGTCAATAACATTCACGCCACTCTTAGTGGATAAACAATTGTTAAACAATTTTAGTTATTTTTGTTAAAAGTCTTGGGTTAAGACACTAAGTCTGCCCGAAAACGAACTCGCCGAGGCAAAGCTTGGTGAGGTACGGTACATTTTTCACCTAGCTCTAACCTTAATTGAACCCCCATTAATCATTTCTTAGGGTCCCTAGACATCGGTATACGAATACGGGACTTAACGACACAAAACATGCAAAAATGGTTTAGAACAACCCCGTACCGCACACTCAACCGCACCGTACAGTTACTTCATCGCTGGGGAGGTACGCAGACAAAGCTTAACCTGCACGGATAGGTTGCACACCGCCTCTTATTTCACCATGTACTGCATGTTTGACCTGCATCGTACAGTGCTCATTTTCTCGCTTCTAATGTTCGAGGATTTTGCATTTTTACACATTTTTCATCCACCAATCTTCCAATACGTCCTATATAAAAATCCATCATGGAATCACTTCAAACAATTCAAAGTGGTTTAGAATCAATAAAACCCTTTTCTCTCAAGTTAGGCTTTTCCCCAAAAATCCAAATCAAAATATGAGGTTAGGGGTTTTGATTTTTCTTACTCAACCTCTTTAACCCTCCCCTTCCATACTGGCTGACTAGAGGAAGAAATGGGAACCAAACCCAACCTCAAAGCTTGATCTCTTCCAACCCTAGCTTTGTCTCTCCTTTCTCCTCCCCTTCTCTCACAGTGGATGTGTTCCAAAAATGAGCTCCCAAAGACCTCTTGGTCTTTAAGAACCCCATCTTTGTTGTATGCTGCTCTGGCCTTCCACCCTATTCCAAATTCTCATTTTTCCATTTTTTTGTCTTAATCACTTATTCCTCATAAGGCCTTGTTTGGCCACCCAATTAGTCCAATTTTCCATTTTTGACATCTCAACTCTTATTTTACTTTTGGCCATTCATTTTATCACAATTTCAATTCTTAAACATCTATTCCTTTATAACAATCGACCTCTTAGTTCCTATTTTACAAATTTTCCACATTTTTCCCTTTTTCACTTGGGTTTATTTCCGAGTTCAATACATTTCTCAATTTAGCATATAAAATTCAATCATATGCTCACTCTTTCAATTTATCAATTTATCAAATTACCCGGAAAAACCCAAGTTTGACTCAATTCATACCCATAATATATAATAAAAATTATTATGTACCCTAGGTATTTTGGGGGCTGCTAAGGTAAGCCTCTCACTTCTCTCTAGATTCAATATCGTAATTTACAGGTCTCTCTGATCAAGCAAGAGGAAAATCCTTCCTCATGACAAGAGCTACAAGTAAGAATCGAATCGGGAGTTTACAACTCAGGAGGTAGGGCCTTCCTACTTTGATTATTTTCACCTCTAAGGGTCAGGTGGTGGTTATCTTCGCTTGGTGAATGTTTGGTTGTATTTAAACCACATGGAAGTCATTACATTGTGGTAGTGCGCGCTAGCCGAACCTTAGAGTTGATTTTTGGGTAAGAAATAAAGGATTTTGGAAGTAAGTCTCTAGTGGTGTTTGTAGCCTCATCAATGAACTTGATGTTAGGCTTTTAATTCTCCACTGACCTCCAGAGACCAAGCTATGGTCCTTTACTCGAGGTCATGCAAGCAGAGGTCAACAGACCTCACAGCCAGGGTCAACAGACCATGCAGCCAGTAGGTCAACTGCACTTTCATCCTGTGGAGGCTCAAGAACCTCATGTGCCACAGGGAGAGGTCGTTGCACTCACAGCAGGTTAGCTGTGCTCCGCCTAAAGAGAGGTCGGCAGAACTTTCTCCCATGGAGGACAAGAACCTCATACAAGCAGGTGTCAAGAGAATTATGCAAGAGAGGTCACAGACTGCAAAGAAAGGTCGCGCACTATACTGCAGGTCATCGTGACCTCATTCGCAGGAGGTCAAGAACCTCATTTTGTAGAGGTCAGACGCCAGTCACTGTCTCGAAAGCTGACTACGTATGACCTCCTGGGTCCTAAGGTCATAACTCCTTCGTCCGAACCCTGATTCGGTGTACTTGGACCCTGGGTGGAAAAAGATAATTTGAGCTCAAGAATTCATCCATATGCTTGAGGAGGATAGAATATGTCAGATTGAGGTGTCAGATCGAGTTTACCGAGGTCAGGTCACCTCAGTCAATCAGCTCGGCTGGGTGTGACTATGTATGACCTCCAACTTCGGACGGTCATAACTCCTTCGTCCGAACTCCGATTCGTGTTCTTGATCCCTATGGAAAGCTCATCGAGTCAATAATTCATCCATATTCCGGGCGAGGATAGAATATGTCAGACTGAGGTGTAAGACCGAGTCACTAAGGTCAGGTCAGCTCGCCAATCACCGGCTAGGTGTGACTACGATGACCTCCAACTTCAAGGTCATAACCTTCGTCTCAACTCCGATTCGGGTGTTCGGACTCATGGAAATCTCATTGAGTCAAGAATTAATTCCATATGCTCCGGTGAGGATGAATTACGTCAACTGCTTACCGAGGTCAGGTCATCCTTAGTCACCAACTTACTGGTGTGACTACGCATGACCTCCAACTTCTAAGGTCATAACTCCTTCAAACGAACCCGATTCGGTGTTCTTGGAATCTATGGAAATATAATTGAGTCAAGAATTCATCCATATGCTTGAGGAGGATAGAATATGTCAGACCGAGGTGTCAGACCGAGTTTACCAAGGTCAGTCAGCTCGCCGCCGCCTACCGGGTGTGACTACGCATGACCTCCAACTTCTAAGGTCATAAATCTCTCTGCCTGAATTGATTCGTGTTCTGGACTCTATGAAATCTCATTGAGTCAAGAATTAATTCATATGTGTGAGGAGGATAGGAATATGTCGCACTGAGTTTGTTCGAGGTCGTCAGCCTACCAGTCAACTCTACTGTGGACTACGATGACCTCCAACTTCGGCTCATAATCCCTTCGTCCGAACTCCGATTCTGCAAAGCCTTGGAATCTATGGAAATATAATTGAGTCAAGAATTCATCCCATATGCTTGAGGAGGATAGAATATGTCAGACCGCTGCGTCGCATCGAGCTAATGAGGTCGTCAGCTCAGTCAGTCAGTCATTTATGGATCGTGATGACTCCAACTTTGGAAGGTCATAACTCCTTCGTCCAAACTCCGATTCAGGTGTTCTTGGACTCTATGGAAAGCTCATTGAGTCAAGAATTCATCCATATTCTAATAAGGATAGAATATGTCAGACCAAGGTGTCAGACCGAGTTTACCGAGGTCAGGTCAACTCGGGCCAACAATTTCGGCCGGGTGTGATCACGCATGACCTCCAACTCGGAAGGCTGCACTCCTTCATTCGAACTCCCATCTGGGCAGTTCTGGCCTGAACATCATTGAGTCAAATATCTTGGCCCATATGCCTGAGGAGGATAGAATATGTCAGACCAAGGTGTCAAACCGAGTTTATCGAGGTCAGGGTCAGCTTGGCTACCAACTCTGGTCGGGTGTGACTACGTATGACCTCCAACTTCGGAAGGTCATAACTCCTTCGTCCGAACTCCGTTTTGGGTGTTCTTGGACTCTATGGAAAGCCCATTGAGTCAAGAATCCATCTATATATATAAACTCTGAAAATCAATCCTAACCAAAACTACTAGTACACACGAATAATATTGGTCTTTAATGGTTTTGGAATGGGGACTGACGAGGAGGAAAAGCCAAACTGAGATTGAGATTCCAAGGATTGGAATCAAAGTGCTAAGATTTTTAGATTTGTTCTACCAACTCCTATTCCTCGTTTCAAGTTTTTGCATGTTTGTTCTAAAAGCATATTGAATTGATTTAATTGATTTGAGAAAAGTGGATTGCAAATGGTTGTATATGTGCTGTATGATTATTGAAATAACTGTTTGATACAAGCGCATATTGTACTATATTTTGCTATAAAGGATTAACGCCTAATAGAATGTTAACCTGCTTAGTCAGATATGATGATTGGCATACCAATAGGGTCAAATAGTAGTACTGCGAACTATTGTATTGATGTGTCACTCCGGTCGCTGTTCCCCCAAATAATCGTGATCTAAGAGTGTTCACTATTTGATTGTTTATAACTACCAACAGCCCAGCGGGACCGCATTTCATGTTATAAAACCATTTGATACCAATTGCAACAAATGGACCGCGTTTCTGGTGACTCGACATCCTCAGACATCGAAGACATAGGTTAAATTCAGCATGGCAACCGACCTGATTGTACAATCGAATTTACTGCATAATCGAATTGATTGCACAATCAATTGATTTTAGACAATCAATTGGAATTGTAGAACTGGAACTGGAATTTCAGAAGTATAATCTTTAAATCTGATTTGAGATTGTGAAATATTGAATATGAAAGTGTATTTTTTCGATGATCAATGAACCATAATGGATTGTATATAAAAACAAGTATATGTATTGTATTTGTATCGATCATCCATAAAGATTTGAAAGTTTTCACTGTTAAATCGCATGATCGGGATTTAAACTGGAACCGAGAGGAATAGATTTGTGTAAAACCATCAAGCATGAAAATACTTAGCGTATTGTTTTACCAATGATGTGTATCGAGTGATAGATAGTGATCGAAAAGCTGACCCAAGATCGAGGAGCCGCTGGAGTCATAAAGAAGAAATTTCTGAGTATGCTCCGACATGCATCTGGTCTCCATGTTTTCTTTGATATTGATATTTTGTAAAACAATTTGAACTCGAACATCTATTTTTGTAAATCATTTTTAAAAGGCTTGAATGCCTTCATTGTAAACGTATTTTGTTAAAGCTAAATGTATTTTGTTAAATGTTTATGGGCTTGCCCAATTTTGTAATCGCTTCCGCAAAGATATGATTTTGAGTGATTGAGTGATTGAGTGATTTTAGTGGCATCCGACTGGCCTCGATCCGCCCAAATGGGCCTGGGCCTGGGCCTGGGAAAGTGGGTCCCCACAACTTTATCGGGTATCGAGCCGTCCCTGTGGATTTCTGGCTCTGCCTCCGCCAACCTGTCCGGCCAGTTCTGGCCCGCCACATCGTCACTTTCGAGTTTTGTTCTTTTCTATCATCTTATTTCTTTTCACTTTATTTTCCCTTATGCGACATGATGCCATGTTCATGTCCCGAAGCTATGTTTAGCCGGGTCACACCCTTCGCTCAAATCTCTCTTAAGGCTCGATCCAGGAGTCTTAATTGAGCAGGACCATTTTGCTCGGATTTTGGGTCATATCGTTAGATCAGGCTAGTGTGGCATTCATCTTACTTTGTTGGTCGTTCTACAAGAAAAAAATAAAATAAAAAAGAAAAAGATCAAGAAAAAGAAAAAGAGTTACGCTATTCACATTCGTCACCGGTATTTCGGGATTAGCATGGCTCGTCGACCGTATTACGGGCTTGATCTTCGTGTCATTTTGGGGATTGAGGGACTTATTTTCTTCTAAAAAGGTGGGTGAGAGCATCGATGATCCTTCTCCATGGATCCGGAGACACATCGGGAGGAGGCTCTGCTTCTCAGACTAAAGTCCCCCGTCATTATCCATATCACCATTACCATCTTAGCGCACTTCTCTTGTTCCTCGATTGCATCCTTCGATGAGTGGTTCACATCATCACTCATCGCTATACTTGCATCTCACCTGTTTCCCCACTTTCTTCTTAAGATCCATTTTCTATTTTCATCCTCGTTGATTGTTGTCTCGCTTCATGAACGATGTGTCTTTTGGTATACATCACCTGTTGCTTGGCATTGTTCACTTAAGTGTTGGTCTAGTCGCTTTGCTCACATGATTCTCCAAAATTTGGCATTGTGCACACAGGGGTTTAGCATTATCTATTAGGTATTTGGGCTTTTGTTTCCCATCATTTCATTCACCTTTCACCCTTAGCCTACATTACGGTCCGAGTAGTAAGACCACCTTGAGGCCATGAGATCTCGTGTTTGCTTCGACGCATTTTATATGGACAAGTTCCGTCTATTGATTGAGTACGGAATGTCGACAAGTCTTTGTTCATAGGGAATATCGAGGGTAAAATATTGCCTTTCCATTCAGTTGCTTGCCTTAGGTCCATGATCAGATACAGATGATACAGAGAGTTGGGACCGTTGATGACACCTTAGCTTGATGCTTTGACACGTTCACACTAGGGCATATCCCCATCCTTGCATGTTGGCTTTGGCTCTTTCACATGTACGCAAGTAATTCATTTCGCCTAAAGACGTTTTGGGCATCAAAGTTTGAGTAAGCCACGTATTCAGCTTGGTTTCTTCATACAATAGAGCACTTTTGAGAGCTACTAGTGATTGCCGGTATTCATTGACCCAGGCAGGATGTGCATAAGTCAGCATTCCCTATTCCATCATTCCGTCGTCACTTCAAATGATTAGGTTTTGCGATGTATTTCAATTGCTTTCATCAAGATATTTGAGTTTTAGATGTATATACAGGGGCATACCCCCCCATCAGTTGTTGGTGGATATTGGATATTATGAATTAGTGAGGAGGGCTTTTCCTCAGGAATGAATGTTTGTAATATTTCCCGCGTGACTTTTTGACTTTACGTGTCGCGGGTGGGGTTTCGACATGGTATCGATGTTTTAGATCAAGCATAGCCCTTTTCTTGCGCTCGACATGTTTGATCCTCTTTGTTTCTCGGGTTCTCCAACATCGATCCCTGATTCGATCCCTTCTTTTGTTTCGAGTTCTCCAGTATCATATGCCCGAATTTGATCCTTCTTGTTTCAAGTTCCTCCAAGATCATGCCCTGACATTCGATCCCTAATTTTTATTTCTGCCTCCCAAGATCGTCCTGATTCGATCATTTCTTTTTGTTTCGGGTTCTCTGACATCGTGTTCGGATTCAACCTTTCTTTTTATTTCGGGTTCTCTAGCATCGTGCCCAGATTTGATTCCTTCTTTTGTTTCGTTCCTCCCATTCCGCTCGATTTGATTCCTTCTTTGTTTCGGCTCTCCAAGATCGCGCCCAAATTCGGTCCCTTTATTTCAGTTCTCCCAAGATCGTGCCCTGGATTTGATCCCTCTTTGCTCTCTCGAGTTCCCTCTAGCATCGTGCCCGGATTTCATTATCTTTTTCGACATCGTGCCCAGACCACTCATCTTCCCAGGCATCATGCTCGGGTTTCTCTTAGTCCTTCAATTGTAGAGACTCACCTCCGTTAAATGCCTCTCAGACCGAAAAGGGATAAATTACATCATCCTGTTCTTTCACTAGAGTTCATTTCACTCTTGCATCGTCAAGACTTCGCACCCACATTCACCTGCTCATTCACTCGTACTTAAGAGGGGCATATTTCAGACCTCAATTCAGCCCATCAACACTTGCATTTATCCTATGAGTGTCACACTCACCCATCGTTCTCATATGGCGCCGTTAGGGTCCTTTTACACTTAGTCGGTCTCCGAGCCTCGGATGGATTTGTATGTGGTACATTGAGTGTGTATGTAATTATTGGAATCGTTCCATATGAAGCAAGTGGGGACTCCCGAGGTTTTAACTGAATCGAAGTTTATTGGAGTATGTCGAATGAGGAGCACTTGGGCTTGTTTCGATCATATCTCCCTCATCCGAACTTGGAATCGTGCATCATTTTTTTTTATGGACTCTTTGTCCTCCAAGGAATATTCTATCAAAATTTTAAAAATTTTCCCTACCGGTCCTCAAAGTTCCAGTTAAGGCGAAATTCATTGAAGCATGTCTGAATTTGAAGCACTTGGGCTTGTTTTAATCATATCCTCCTAATCTGAACTTGAAAATATGCATGGTTTATTTTCTAGATTCCTTACTCATTGAGGAATTATCTAACAAAATTTGAGAATTTTGTCAATTGGATTGACTGGTAGGGAATCGGCTTAGCCGGTTCGATGGATTTTAATTAAAATTCATTATTAGAGCATGTTCGAATTCGGAGCACCCGAGTTTGTTTTGATCATAACTCCCTTATCTAAACTCGGAATCGCACGCCATTTTTTTTGTTGGATTCCTTATTCTTCAATAAACATTCTATCAAATTTTCAAATTTTTCTCGCCATTTCGATCTGCTACATCCTGCTCAACCGTTCATTGGTTTCGCCTGTGTAGAACACTAATTTTTAGACTTGGCTCCAAATCCTACATGGATCTGTGCCCATAAGCCCAGACGTCTTGGGCAGCATTGGGGTCCATATCAGGGCTTCGCTTGTTGCTTTTATACCACCATGAATCCATATGGATCCACAGGGCAAGGTTTAAAACTTGGCTGAGTCAACTTGCATGGGGAATTGGTGAGGAGAGTTATCAGAGTGTGGTTTCGAGGCTAATGGAGCTCTTCCAAAGTTTGAAGGTGGAAAAACCAAGTGGCCTTGATTCTTAGGTTGGAATCGCATAAAAGGAGGAAAAATCATAGTGACCTTTGCACTTTTTCCTGGGAGATTTGATTTCAGGATTTTTTTGGTTTCTGGGTAGAAGGTGTCTTTTGATTTAAAGAGCAGAGGTCCTACTCGGGAGTCCTGGAGTGCTAAGACAAGAGTGAAGTGTTCGGAGAAATAGAAACAAAGGGAAGAAACAGAGATAATGTAGCACCCCTTTTTCGGTTCGACTCGATTGGCGGGTGCGACTCGGATCCGGGATGCTCTAATACCATTATATCACTTTATCAAAAACACTTCATTAATATAAGTGTTTTCGTTCTCAAATCTTAAGTAAGCGATTTCACTTCAGCAAGTCTATAAACATTTACAAATTAATGTAATTCCTTTACAAAAAATGCATTTAACTAAAAATGGCATTTTATGCCGTTTACAACATAATATCCAAAAACGTATTTATATATAGGTGCAAAAAAAATTTCGGAGTTGAACTCCTTTTGTTTACAAAACAATGTCATGCTCAAAAATTGTGAGGATGTATGTGATGGAGCATACTCCGTGAACTTTCGAATGACTTCGAGCTCCTCGACTGGTCTGATTCGTGCCACTATAGTGGTGATCTTAATCAACAAAAATTTGTTTCCTATTTTTCCCACGCCGTAGTCAAGCTACCGCAGATACCGCTCAGTGGTCGAATGTGGATGCAAGCCATCCCACAAATGATTTGTATCATGATTCAAAAATGGTGAGGCTTTCATTTGACTTTTGGATTTGCATTGAAAAGCGTGGGAGTTTGTCACTAGGTTAATCAAATCAGCTTTGAACTAAAGTGTAATGGAGACCTTAAAGGCTCGTCACTAGCTTGGTAAAATGAGGTTATAGCGTGTCCCCAAGTTATTTCCGCATTAGGGCAAATGACATACATTGCCAAAATCTGGACTATTAGCTTTAAAACCAACCCTAAAAACACTCCATTCGAGCCAAAACAGAGACTCCATCGAGCATTTAATGTTCCAAATAGCTTGAAAACCAAGACGAACCTACTTTCAAGTGGCCTCAGAATGACGGTCGCATGTCATAGACCACCATTAAGAATACACTAAACCTTGAAGTGACAAGTATCGACTAAAGGAAATACATTAAATAAGATTGGAACTTAGTTCGGGAGTTTGGAACACATAAATGCAATACCTGCTTCATTTAAAACTGAGGAACACCTGCCAACCACCATTAACCAACCTAGCAACCCTCCTCTTCAAGGCTTTGAGGCTTAGCCAAACATCCTTTGAGTCATTATCCTCAGCGCGTGTTTGCGCTCAAGAAAACGAGAAAGAAGAATCAGAAACTTAAATGAAAAGTCAAGGTGGATTGAACAAAGGCTACAAAAGCTGTGGTTACAAAATGTTATCAAGGGTTTATATAGCCTTACAAGAGATGTAAAATAACAAAAATAACCAAAATAATATGATTGGTACTGAGGGCAAATGGAATTACACAAACTAGGGTCGTTTCGATCAAAATGAGGGCAAAGATTTTCGCGCAGACAGACAGCGGAATTTCGCTATCATATGGTAATTTCGCCATGATAGCGAAATTTCGCTATCATAGCAAAATCCGAGGCACAGCTTAAAATTCAAATTTTCGCGCATGCAAGACAAGCATTTTTCGCTATGATAGCGAATTTTCGTTATGATAGCGAAATCTCCTCACATCATAGAGAAAACTCGTGCATAATGAATTTTCAAGTAGGATTGGCGTAAATTTTCGCTACCATTGCTAAATTTTCGCATCCTATAAATTTTCGCTATGCCATAGCGAAATTCCCGCCTCCCGCACGCTCCCGCATTGCCTTCGCACCGTATTTCTTGTATTTGTTCCTTCCCAAATTTGACATCTCTTCATCCCATGATGAAATCGCCGAGAATTCATAATGAACTCGCATAAAACATTGCAAATACGATAAGCTTGATGAGATGGTGCAGTCCCAAAACCCGCAAAACTACCAAAAACAACCTCTAAAACAAAATCAATAGTACCACCTAATTCGCACATGTCAATTCCGCTTATGACGACATGATTAGTACGCAAAAAGCACTCAAACCTATCTTAAAATAGGACTCAAAATAAGAAATTTCAAAATTAATCGCCTTCCTTTCAATCACTTACAATTTCATTCTTCTGTTTCAATTTAAGTCAAATCATGCAATTTTACTAAACAAAACTTTCAAATCTTTTTGGATGATCAATGTCAATACAAACATATACTTATTTCATATACAATCATTTATGGTTCAGCTGATCATTCCAATACAAATTTCTACTTGCAATAAATCATTTATAACCAAATCATGCATTTCACAATGCTCTTTCATTCTAAATTTGCAACTATGCTTTTCAATTCCAATATGTCAACAATCTCATAATCAATCTGGCCTCATTTTAACTAATTTAACCTTATGTTTTCGGGTCTAAAGGATATCTAATCAATTTACCTGCCTCGCTGAAATACAGTCAAGATAAAACATTTGTTTTATAACACGCTTGGTCCAAATGGTCAATCTGGGCTATTAAAATCAATTCATGAACACTACCGATATTGTCTCACCTGGCCGCGATCGAGTGACACATCAATACGCTTTGTTCGCAATACCGCACTCACCATTATTGCAGATACCAATCTATCCTTAATACGAATTAAACTAACATTCTATTAATGGCGTTTCAAATCCTTTATAGCAAAATACGCATAATATGTACATTCAGAGTAGACAGCTTCATTTTCAATACTCATGCAATTTTCATATGTAAACATTTCACAATCAATTGCCTCAAATCAATTTTAACAAATCAATATGCTTTTCTTATACATAGAGAACAAACATTTCAAATCTTGAAACGAGAATAGGAGAAGATAGAAAAAACCAATCTATCTCGTTCTTTTTGTGTTGCCTTCAATCTCGATCCTAGGTTAGGTGATCCTCACTGGCCCCTAGCAAATCACACACATCACATTTAGTAAACTAGCACTACTCACACTTAACGAATTCGCTTCACTCAAGGCTGTGAGGTATAGTACGTTTTTCATTTAGTTTTATCCTTATTTGAACCCCCATTAATCATTTGTTAGGGTCCTTAAACTATTTGTGGTACGACACGAGTTGTTCTAGTAAACAAAACCGAAAATCGGCTTCATCAGGAATAAGAGCTACATCGCGGCCAAGCAAAGACTGCTTATGCTCCTGGCTGCAGCCTCTGGTCACGTAGCCACGCCGGCGGCGCACTCGAGGTGCCATTTTAAGCACCTTGGCGTAGGTTTACGCGCTCGCGGGCGCGGGTTCCCCATATCGCACAGAGGAGCCCGATTCGCATTTTCCAAGCTCTTTTGCGATTTCCTCAAAAACTCAAAACTAAAAACAAAACATGGAATCACCCCAATAACATCCTAATATCTTCCTAAACCAAACTTCATGAGCAAACCCATGGATGGATTTCAGTGGTTTTCTAACCCAAACATCATCAAAGAAATTCCAGGTTTGGTTCTACCTTAAATCCTCGCACTCCTGAAGCCCTAGCCTTTTTCCTTCTTCGCCTCCCACTCTCAAAACATTTTTTGCCAAATGCACAAAATGTGCTCTTCGAGACTACATTCGTCTTATTTCTTTTAAGTGTAAGGCCATGTTTTGACTTACACACAAATTCCATTTCTCATTTTTCCCCGTCCTCATTTCACTTTCATTTATCATTTAATTCACTTTTAGCATTTAAGTTTATTCCTATTCTCGACCCTTAGGTCCCCATTTACCTTCCATTTTTTCCCTTTTACACTTCGGGTTATTTCCGGTTCAATCAATTTCATTTTAGCATATAATATTCAATCATATGCTCATTCATTTCACATTTCACAATTTATCGCTTTTTTCTTGAAAACCCAAGTTTGGTAATTCTATTTATACCCTGAATATATAATAAAATTATTATAAAAATTCTGTGGCATTTTGGGGTGTTACGTATAAAGGAAGAGGCTCTGGCTGAGGAAGGTTTTCCGGGTTCAAAGTGGGGAAATTTTACTTTCCACTCAAGTGGCTCAGATTGGTGGAAGAGTGAAAGAAATAAAGGTAAGACCTAGATCCCGTCTCTACTTATTTCATATCTGCTCTCATGCTCTGATCCTGAATAAAATGTATTCTTACTGGTCGCCTGCCACGCCATTGGTAAGGCATCCACTGTGGGCCAAGATTTCACTTGGTAAGAAGGCTCATCATCTTTTCGTATATTTCTATTTTGATTATCCCATACATATCTGAAGGTTTGCATGCTTATGATAACTATGGGACTTCCATGGGTGTCATTCCTTTGAATTGAATGATACAGTTTTTACGCTCATACTAGGGAAAGGTTCTGCTGGTCAGCCCCGGTTTTAGAAAACACATCGGACTGTTTCAGTTGGTTCTCACTCATCTAGGCTCAAAATCATGAACCATTGTTTTTCTTGATTCCTTATTCATTAAAGAATATTCTGGTGAAATTTGAGAATTTTTCTCAATTGGCTGAACTAGTTAGGAACCGGTTCAATAGGTTCAACTAGGCAGCCCCGATTGTCAGAAAATGCATCGGATTGTTTTAGTTGGTTCTCACTCATCCGGGCTCAGAATCATGCACCGTTTGTTTCGTTAGATTCCTTATTCATTAAATAATATTCTGGTGAAATTTGAGAATTTTTCACAACTTGGACCGGTTGGAAACCGGTTCAATAGGTTCCGCTCGGGTGCCCCTATTTTAAAACGCCGCATCTGATTATTTTAGTCAAGTTCTCACCACTCCGGCTCGAATCATGCACCGTTTGTAATTATGCACTTCTCATAATTCTTATTGGTGAATTATTTTCATTGATCATTTTATGGATGCTCTAGACTCAGATCGATGCATGGGCTCATTTTCTATTTTTTACGGTTGATGATGCTTCATCTCGAATCGCTTCTATTTAGGAACAAGGACCAAGTTTTAATGCTTGTGATTACAAGGTCGCCTTCCACAGGCTTTGGTTTCGGGGTGAAGGTCATTGTGACCTCTTTGTTTGTTAAGGGATGGATTCTTATGGCCATCTTAGCTTTGGATTAGAAACTTCTTAGATGCTAGATTCAGGTGGCTATATTGGTATGGGCATTTCGACCATTTGGTTTTTCTTGAAACCTCCTTTGCTCGATATTAAGAAAGAGTCTCCATGACCTTCTTAGTGTTTTCTTTTTTGTTTTTTTTTTATTTGGGGCTACCCACCATTAATCTGGACTTAAACCCCAGATCTCGTGGCTGCATATGGAGGTTTCATGTAGCCGCATTAGAGGCTTTAGTGGCTAATTTTCAAATGATTTATAGGCTTTAATGGTCAGAAATTTCAACTCGCTTCTGTGGAGTTGAGCAATTCAGATCGGGAGGCTTTGATGGCTGAAATTTTAGCTCAATTTAGTGGAGTTCTAAGAATCGTATACGGAGGTTTCATGTAGCCGTGATTGGGAGGCTTTAGGTGTGGCGCACCGCGCCTTTTATACAATTGAACTAGCTTGATAAAACAAAATATACACTCCTAATTTAATAGGTTCATAGAATCATATCAATAACGATTATATAAATTGGCATTCCATGCCTTTTTCTAACTACAATTACAAAATTTTATGGAGTTCACCTCGGGTTGTCCACAATATGTAAAATACATTTCCCTACTTTCAAAAAGATATAAAAAAAAAAAGTGATCTTCATATGAATACTTTTACATCTTTGAGTTCAATGCAAAACAATTTCAAAATATCATGAATGAAATGATATGCATGATTTATATTTACTCATATTCCGCTCTGGTTGATCAGGACTCTACACTCGACGATCTCTGGCCCTACCACTTTCTCACTTCTGAGACCTACGCAATGATAAAAACAACGAGCTAAGCATTTTCATACTTAGTGGTTCTGTATAATACTCTCTTCCATTTCATTTTAAATCAACTCATGCATTTTTCTAAAACAATGTCCTTTTAACCTTTTTAAATGATCATTGCAATACAATACAAATATACATTTCTGATTACTAACAAAATAGTGCTATTTTGCACCCTTATTAATACAAGTTTTGAGTACTTTTTGCGTAGTAATCAGCCTAATTAACCCAGTTGGCATGTTAAGGACCTTGCAATGCTACTAATCAAATGTTATGGCAAGTTTTGTTGTTTTTACAGGCCATTTATACCATAGATAGGGATTTAGCTCAAGCATGAAGAAATCAATTGGAATCAGAGTAGAAAAAAGCAAAACCAAAAGCGTAACATAGAGATGCAATAGCCCTTGGCAATTTTGCAAGGGTTGCGAAATTTCGCAACCCCTGCAAAATTTCCAGGTGCTCGACTTTCGCGTACCTCGCAAAATCCGCCTTCCCGCTACTGCCTCGCCGCTTTTGACTTTTTGACTTTTTGACTTTTTTTTGTCACTTTTTGAATTTCTTCTCTAATTCATTCCTCCCGTAATAGTGTTATTGTTTTAAGTATTTTCAAGCTTTGTAATGGGGCTCGCTATAAAATCCCCAAGACAAGACATCAGAAGGACTTTTACTTTGTACGTATTGAGGGAAGCTTCAAAGATTCTTCCGCTTTTTCTCATTTTCCCTCACTTTCTCACAAGCCAAACAGCCTCTGAGGATGATAAGTCAGAGGATGAGTGGCTAGAAATTCTTTCTCCTTGAAGAGGAAGGCCACTGGGCAAAGGATCTAAGGCAAGTTTTGAGGGGCTCATAATTTTCACAGGGTACCACCGAATTTTTTCGGGTTTCCTTGAACTTCAGGTTTGTATCCCTTCAATGCACCTCAATGATCCGTATTGGATCATCTTTAGGATTCAGCTGATGCTTATCATAGATCCACTGAGATTCATTAGTTATCATCTATAAGTCATTGGAAGGTGAGTCAAGGAGACTTGTTTTCCACTGTCTGAGACCACTGATGCTCAGTGAGTACCATTTTCAAATGATAGTTGTTTTGGGTCAATTTTTATAGTTAAATGAAGAACCGATTCAGGAGATGACTATAGGTCATCCTCCCAAATGCGAGGAAAAGACCTAAGAAACCCTCATTTGCCCTAAGAGCCCAAGCCCGGTGTCTTGATACTTTAAGGGAATTCCTTTTACATTTTAACTTGTTTTACTTTTTCCAAACATTTCACCTAACTGTTTTTATCAAACCCCAACATCCAAATATTAATCACTAGTGTTAAACTCAGTATTAGCCATTTCCATGAAGAAAACCCATCCCTATGGACGATCCTAAAGCCACTATATTGTAGTAGCAATGCTACGGCAGTAGGAGGTATTAGGTATAAATTTTGTTGATTTAGGACACCTCAAACTGACGCGAATCAATTTCGTATACATTCATTTATAGTTTATTGATCATTCCAAATATGCACTTTCATATGCAATAAATCATTCAAAACACAAATCATGCATTTCACAATTTTCTTTTCATTTTGCCCTTGCTTAATTTAACCTATCCTTTCTAAGTAGTATTAGATGTAACGAATAACCTACACTCCAGCCCCGTCAAGATAGCCGTATATAGGAAAAAGTTTTATAACACAAAGATGGGACCTAATCGGGTCGCTTAACCGCTATTATAAAATTATTTCGTGAACACTACCAATACTATCCCACTAGGCTACGGATCGGAGTGACATATCATTACATTCGGCGCATTATTGCTAATTTGACCCTTATTGGTATACCAATCTATCCTTAACTTAAATTTAACGGTTAACATTCTCTTAAGGGCATTCAAATCAATTATAGCAAAATACAATATAGTATATACATCTATATACAAATAATTCATTTTTCAATACTCATGCAATTTTTCATATGCAAATCATTTCACAATTAATTGCCTCAAATCAATTAAAACACTTCAATATGCAATTTATTGAAAATCATTTCAATAATAGAACAATGAACGTAAGACTTGAAATAAGAAGAGATTTGACATGGAGAAATAAACTCTTAAAATGGAAAACAAAGAGAGAGTCTTTAAGAACAAACCAAAAGTTTGTTATACTTTGATTCCAATCCTCTAAATCTTGATCAATTCTAAGCTTTCCTCCTCGTCACCCGTATTCCAATACAATTAACAATCATATTATTAGCCTGGGCATTCTAGGAGTTCTGTCTGTGTTTACTTTCTAAACCCGACTCTTTTCCATACATTCTTCCTTCCTTTAGAAAAATCCTAATATTTTTTTAGCATTGTTATGCCTCATTTTTAATCCTATTTTAGGTTATGGAACGCCCCACTCCGCTCACTTCACACTTAGGGGATTCGGGAAATGAAAACTCAACTTAAACCTTAACATAACTAAGCAATTAGTACACTTGGTGCAACAATCAAATTTTTAGCAAAGATGTGAGAAACAAATGCCATTAAATGGCATATGGTTATATAATAGACTTAAAGAGCTTTCCATAGAGTCTAAGAATGCATGAATCAAGTTGACGAAAAGTGATGGCCGATCGGGTTTCGCGAAATTTATAGTAGGGGCCTCCCACGAATTTCAGAGTCGCGAAATTTTTTCGCAAGGGCTGGGAAATTTGGCAACTCCTACGAAAATTTTTGCAGGTTTGCGAAACTTTCCTGCATTCTCTATTTTCATTTTCTTTTCTTCTTTATTTAATCTAATTTGAAAACATTTACCAAACACTCAAATCAGTCCATTCAGGGTTCATAATAGGAACACACATGCAAGAGGTCCATTTATAATCATCTCCTGACACAATCCACCACTCAAAACAGCACAAACAGTAAGAAAATCGGCCATCATTCTAGTGGTTTCTGCCAGGTTCATTTCTACCCAAATACAACTAGATTTCGAGGGTTTAGACTGGATCTACTCTTACCTTGCAAGAAGAAATGAAAACCCTAGTTTTTGCTTGACCTAGCCGAAACTTTTCTCCCAATCCAAAAACAAACCAATACCAACCAACAAAACACTTAGAAATCTAACCCAATGCAACCCCAAAACTCATTTATAACCAATAAAAACACTTTTTATCCAAATGTGGGGTTTTTACCAACCCAAACACAATAAAAAAGGGGTTAGGGTTTAGTTTTTCTTACCTCAAAACCTTTGATTCTTAAACATTATAACTTCCTCCTTCTTCTTGATCACTTTTTCCTTGATTCACCTAGAGCAAAAATCACCCATCAACTCCCTTCCTCACTCAACTAGATGTCTAGCCTTTCTCTTTTTCTCTCCCTTTTTGACGAATGAGAGTTATGTCTCTCAAAGACCACATTTTGGTCTTAATACCCTATTCTTTCATAAGGCCTTGTTTGGCTAGCCCACTAATTCCTCTTTTCTCATTTTTCTCATTTTAACTCTTCATTTCACTTTCATTTTCACTTTTATTTTCGTCACGCCCCACTTCCCTTGGCCCAACCCGACAAGGACCGAACTCTGCCGGGTGCGAAACCATATACTGGGACTTATTATTATTATTATTTTTCATAGCTTAACTTATACCTGTGGGTATACAAATAATTTTTGTAATAACCAAAAGTCATTCACATATACAAAGGAGCTACCACCGAGTAGTATCCATTAAAAATCTCTACATATGCTAAGTCCCACGCATTTATACATGTACATATTCACTACAAACACTGTGAGATTGGCGAAAAGTACTAGCGAAAGCACCTATCTCTCGAGACGGCCCGCATCACGTGGAATGTCCCGTCCTTCTTTATCTCCTCTTCAGCATTTCCATACTTATCAACACTCGTGCTGCTTTGTAGCGCCAAGGGGGAACAACATACTATTAGACAGAACGAATTAATGAAGAAGCCAATCGGTCATTAATATTCTTTTTTTCATTTACTTATGCATGAACGGTTTATTCTATGTGACTTAACCTTAATCATATTATACATGTACATTTTATTCTTTTCAGATTCTTATCATTATCTCTTTGCTCTCATATTACTTTCCGTGTCATGTATTTTACTGTGTCAGAATCTATATCTACTACATGTGTATGATATCAAAACATATCCAAAGTAAACTTATACGTATACAATGGCACCGTGAACAAATCAAATCATATCAATTTCATACAGGTTCAAATCATAGCTAATATCAATATCGCATAGACTTTATCACCATCACGAATCAAGCCCTGCAGACCAACTCTTTTGAAATTATGATTTCGTGATCCGGGATGCCCGTTAACCATTTTAGTTTTCGCTTATAAATTTTCATTTTCAAAAGTGTCGCTAATCTCGAACTCCTACTTCGACCCGACAAGTGATCCAAGTCGAGCCCGGTTTACTCCGACGCTTTCAACTTCAAACATTTATTTCGCCTTATTACTTCTTCTTTTCAAAAGTGTCGAGATCCAATCCCCGACTGGACCCGGCCGGGCGATCCAAGCCGGGAGCCCTATGATCCGACATTTTCAATTATCTTTCCAAACATTTTGCTTATGTTATTCCATTTTAGACTTTTAATACACGAAAGCACTTCTTACTCGGCAATCCACACCACTTACAAATTCAAAAGACCTATAACCTTCACACTTAATAACATGCATTTACAAAATAATGCCATTTTATCCACATAAACTCATGCTATTAATTTTCGCATGCTTTCAATATACAAATCATTTACCATATCATATCATGCATTCTCATGCAACAATCCATTTCACAATCCAATTTATGAGATTTAAGCATACACATAAAAATCCCATTTACACTCGTCATTGTTGGTTATTTCACTTTGACTATTTAATTCACGTTTTTTGACTGGGACCCGCGAATGAATCCCACCCTTATCATCATTCTGGCAATGTGCCTACACATTTTACAATTCATCTCCCATCACGACGCGATGTTGTTTGGTGCACCCCGATTACGTGGTATTACTTATTCTGCTCTCTCCCATCATGACTCCGATCGTTTTGCGCATCCCGACACGTGGTATCAAATATCTACTCCCATCATGACTGATGCCGCTTGCGCATCCCGACACGTGGTATCACTTATTCGCTTCTCCATCATGACTCGATGTCGCTTCGGGTGCATCCCGACATGTGGTATTACTTTAAATGTCATACGCCATCAAGACGAATCCACTGTGAATCCCGCCAAGTGGGGACATTTCTTCAATGTCATACGCCATCAGCGATTAACATTGGTGCATCCCGCCGCGACATCGAAAATTTCAGCTCTTCGTGATCGATGTCGCTTCGTGCATCCCGTCAGCGATTCATTCTTCATATCATTCATCTTACATTTACTTACTTGGGACCCGTTTAATGAATCCCGCTTCCTTATTATTATTCACGTTCATTCAGTTTTCGAATATCACATTTCGATTTCATATTCACCTTCGTATTATCTTTTCAAAGATATACTCAATCACATACTCATTCATGTGATCATTTATATATACTCATCCTTACGCTCATTCACGTATACTTATTCATATACTTATTCACGTATACTCATTCATACACTCATTCACATATTCATTCATGTATACTCATTCATGTATATTCATTCATAAATTCATTTACGTATACTTATTCACGTATACTTATTCATACACTCATTCACATATTCATTCATGTATATTCATTCATAAATTCATTTACGTATACTTATTCACGTATACTTATTCATACACTCATTCACATATTCATTCTCATTCATACACTCATTCACATATTCATTCATGTATATTCATTCATGTATACTCATTCATAAATTCATTTAATGTGATACTTATTCAATGATACCCTATCATTTGTTATCATTTTCTCGTTATATGATATTAATCTATATATATCACTCAACCACATTTACATGTGTTCACACTTATTATTCTTTCTGGGTGTTCACGCTCATGTTTCATTTCGCTGCTTTCATTTTCCATAATCATTTTCATGTTTCATGAACACCTCTATACATTTTTCATTTTCTACATTTTCCTTTGTTTCATGCCTATTACATATGGCACTTCATATTCGTGAAGTATACGTCAATGGAATCACACCTCATTCATATTCTTATTCCTCTAAGGAATCTACTTTAATAGGAAGTGGAATTAATCCAACGGATCATCCTAACTAAAGCTATGGCATTTTCATGCCAAACTAGTCTAGCTTACCCGATTACACTAGAACAGTTCGTATTACTAAATTTTTTCCGGGGCTCAACTTATATTTCACACAAGGTCTCAGATCATTTAAAGCTAAGGTGTTAAGGGTCTCTATTCCAAATTGAATCACCCAATTCTGTGAGCACCGTAAACTCAAGTTACGCCTCTGAAAACAACCCTGACTATTTCTATGTTCAAAGCTGGAACCAGAATTTGTCTTGCACATGGCCCCACTTTGAGTGAATTTTTAGGCCTCTCAGGATCAGAATTTGAAGATTCCTCATTTCTTAAGTTTTGTTCTCCTCGAGTCTATTTTACGTAGCCACTTGAATCACTCAATCGGATAAGAAATGAGGAAGCTATGGCCAAAATACAAAACTGGTCGAAACAGAAAACCGTATCGATGTCAGACCGGTAGAACTTAACTTACCTAGAGAACTTGGCCAAAATGACTGTACAAAGTTGTACCGGTACAACTTCAACTTGTACCGGTACAAGTCACCCGAAATGCCCATATTGTGTGTTTTTCTCCCATTTTTCCATATGTTTCAACCCCAATCAACTCTATACCTCATAAATACTTCAAGACCACTTCAAATTCATCTTATGATCTCTTTTCTACTCAATTTATCATTCAATCCTTCTCTTATTTCAAAGACTCCATCAGTGAATTTCTTAAAACTATTCTAATATGGGTCTTAACCCATACACATACCAAATACACAATTTTGTTAGGGTTTCTGTTTCAACCCAACCCTTTTTCTTTTTGCAATTAAACCGTAAATCCAACCTCAAAGTGGAGGACTCCATGTTTTTCGGTGTTACTTAGAGTTTTGTTAACCCTAATTCCAATACATTCGTTAGATGAAACTAACAACCTGTGGTTTGGGTACAACACCATTAACCAAACAAAACCAAAGGATCCATACTAAGGTTAGTAGTTCCATACCTTTTGGAGCTTCGCTTTGCTTCGCTTCTTCCTCTTCTTCTTCTTCCTTCTTTCTCTCCTTCTCTTCTCCCTCTCTCTCTACTGCTTCTTCTCCAAAATGAGACCAATTTTTGGTCTTTTAATCCCATATTTGTTAAGGCCATGTTCGCCAAGACAAGAAAACCCATTTTTTGTTTTAAGTTTCCTTATTTGCAATGCTTAAGCCCTTCCATTCATTCCAATTTCTATTCCAACTTTCTCTAATCAAGCCGTATCCCAAAACCCTTTTTCTATTTACATTTCATTTTTTAAACATTTCATATATAAAACCCCTAATCTTTCACTTTTATGACCACTAGGCCTCAAGTGGTAATGACCACTTTGACCTTGTCTCTAATTTTCAAGCCGTCTCAAATTTTATTTAAAATTATATTTAGCTTATAATATACCCTAAACAAGTCCGAAAACTGCTAGGGTATATTTCGGGGTGTTACAATTTCATTTCATTTTCATTTTAACATTTACACTCCTCATTTATGACCCTTAGGTTCTCATTTGACATTTTTACCAAATTTATTTGGCTCCTGTAAAATTTCCGAGTTTTTATCATTTTTCATTTTGTCATTTAAAAGCCGAAAAAATATAGTTTAATTTATTTTACACCCTGAACATGTTATAAAACTGTTAAGATATTTTCAAGTCATGATATTAGGTGGTTGATTTTCTCAACTAGATTTATAGGCTTTAGATGGCTAAAATTTCAGCTTGGTTATGAGGAGTTGAGCAAGCATATGGAGGTTTCATGTAGTTGCATTAGGGGCTTTAGGTGGCTGAAATTTCAGTTGGTTTCCATGGGTATTCTGTGTGGCAATTTTAGCTAGATCGCATAGTTTAGGTGGCTGTAGGTAGTCGGGGTAAAGATTTCACCGTTACATGTGATCTAGGGAGCCGACGCTTATAGGTTGGTAAAGCTCCATGGCCTTAGTTTATTAAGGTCAGTGGCTCCTGGGCTTGACCATCAGTAATGAACACTACTTTTGTTTTAATGATATATCACTCATTCGGACTCGGAATCATGCGTCGCTTTTTTTTTTTTTTTTGGTTTCCTTATTATTTAAAGAATATTCTGACAAAATTTGAGGATTTTCCTCAATTCCAGAAACCGCTCAAGTGTGTAGCTTGAAAGTCATCCTTTAGCCTGCTTTCTATCTCGAAGCCTGCGGGCTTAAGCCCATCTGCTCTTAGCACACTTCAGACCTTGGCTGGGAGTATGAAATCGAGCCAAGTTTGAATTCGAGGTGGGCCCACCTTGAAGTCATGGAGAAATGTGGGTTAAGAAAGCTTGATTTGTTTTGATGTTGGAGACCGTCACATTGTTCTTTTGGTTTGATATTCGTATGCAAACATGATGTTTAAGCTTACGGGTTATGTACTCAGGTCGATCGCTCCAATCTTCCGCAGTTGTCGGGTTAGGGACCACAGGTATGTGCTTTCATGTTGGGTAGTGTATTTCACATGGATGCTTGGTGTTTGAGTGTCATGCATGCTTGCTGTGACGCCCCATTTCCCGAGGGTCCGTTGACAACCCGTCAACCCACGGAATATTGGTGGATGTCGGGTAACCCGACACCACTCATGAAAATCGAGCAGAGTCTCCTTTGTACCTGAGCTCACCGTTGCACAACCCGTCCTGCAATCACATGGCAACCTGTCCTAATATTTTACAAAGACCACACCGGGTCCACATACTAATAAAAATGAGTAAAATGGCCACTTGGGCCCATGCATTAATACTCACAAAATTACATCAACTATTTACCAATAGTTCAAGAGTTATTACAATACTCTTAACCAAAACATATATCAAAATTTAAAGTTTTAATACATGTTCTACAAAACGAATACCAAAAACATCAAAGCCACAACCCGACTTTCTTCTAAAAATCTACTTAAAGAGCTATCATCTTCGAACAAGACTGCACTCCAAAAGAAGGGATCCTCGACAGGCGAGCAATGCCCGTGAGAGGAAATCTCCATACGCGTTACTCCCCACCTGTTTGTAAAACCCCAATCTGATTTAATGTTATAGTAGTAGTTTTTGAACTGATTAGAGGTCTAATGATAGAAATAAGGGAAGATTAGAATTTAGGAACACTGACTATTATTCAAAGATAAAGTAAATTCTTTCGGAAAATTTTCACCGACACCCTAAGGAATAGTGATTTTTCTTATTATATCCTGATTTAGGGGTCGCAAAGGAATTTTTTAAGAAATTTAGTTTTATGACTTTGAACTCCATATTTAGAAGAGACCGATATTTGGGTCGACAATGATTCAAGACTCCACTGTGAGTCTGGCAATAAATTTTTCTAAATCAACGAAAATACGAAAATGTCCCGAATAAATCATGTGAGTCTAACGAAACTCGAAACTGAGTCCGTTTGGATAGCTTCCAAACAATACGAACGTGCACTCTGATATTAATACGCTATTGTCCCATTCGATTTTAATGATTTTAAATCGATTTCTAAGATTTCAGAGCTGAATCCAATGTGAAGGATTTACTAGAATATTTCACGGTCAAT
The DNA here is from genome assembly GCA_016808115.1 of Tetrastigma voinierianum. Taxonomy (NCBI): domain Eukaryota; kingdom Viridiplantae; phylum Streptophyta; class Magnoliopsida; order Vitales; family Vitaceae; genus Tetrastigma; species Tetrastigma voinierianum. Next base: position 293,891 of record JAEQBH010005732.1, read on the forward strand.
TTGAAGTTTAGACGACCATAGAACATTTTCGACATTTAATCGGTATAAAGCGTATAAGGTGAAACCGGTGATAAAATCGCTTATAAGGGAGATATTTTCAGGAGAGCCAATTAAAACCTTTCTTAATGACTAAGTTATGAATAAAATAATAGGTTAATGGATTTCAGGATTCATTAGAATGGACCAATGAGCTTCTTGGTTCCTATGGCAATTTTGGCAAGTGTGAAAGGGCAATTTTGGAAGTGTGAAGCAAAATCTAAATTTAAGAGATTAAGTTGGCTCAAAAGGAGGAGAGCTCGTCCATATGAGAGAAAGAGGGAAGAGAGAAAGAGGAAGAAAGAGAAGGAGGAGAAAATGTTTAGGGCTAAGGTGGAGCAAGGGGAGATGTGAATTTTTCTCCTCCTTCAAGCTATTCAAGTGATTTCCAAGTGGTAGCAATAGAGAAAAGCCAAGGAAACCCAAGAAACAAGTAAGTTTTTAATGGTGGGAAAGTTGGATTTTTATGTTTTTCATGCCTAATGCTTTGATTTTCTTGTATGGATGTTAGAATTGGGGTATTTAAGGTTGAATCATGATGATTTTGATAGAAATTGAGAAAGAAATGGATTAGGTTAGGGTTTGAAAAATCAAGTGAGTGAATGGTTAGGGTTTGATGTTGAATTTTGTATGATATGTTGAAATTGGTTAGGGATTTATGAAATTGAGGTATAAGGCATTGGAATTGAGGGCATTAAGATCATGTTGTAAAGTAAAGGGAATGCTGTCAAAATTTCTGTAAAACCCTGTTTCCTTGTTGCTAGATTAAGTTAGAATCATCCAAATGAATTGATTCCTAACTGGTAAATAACCCAAGATATAGGGATATTGTAATGTATGTTTTAATTCAAGAGCAAATTATACTCTAAGGCTCCCAACACGACTGAAGGTGAGCCTGTAGCTCACCGATTTTGCTCGTTTGGGTATGGTTGTAGTTTTGGCCATAAGTGGAGTTTCACTCATCCAAACTGAAAGGATTCAAAATTCGCAAAATAGACTTCTAGGTAAAAAAGTTATCCTCAAGGAAGTGCATGCCAATTGAGCTATGTGCATTCTCGTTTCACAAATTGAGTCATCTAGATGTAAAAAATACAATAACTTGAGTTTTGGTGATCCAAATCGGGTGATTCCAATTGGAGAAGAAACATTAGAACCATAGCTTCAAATGAGTGGAGAAACCATTTCCAATTTATGGAGTTAAAATCCCATAAATCAAGGATAATAGTAGGTGATTCAGTGAGTTAACCAAGTTGGCATCAAAAACATGTTGTAACTTGTGTTATGTGGTTGAGGGCTTTAGAGAAGGAATTTTAAATTGAAAATTTAAAAGAGATGTCATTGGATATATAAAGGACTGATCTGAGAGTTTACAATTTTTGAAGACCGTTTGAATAATTTTGAGTCATAAAGTCTAGAGTATTGTTGGAAAAGGTTGGCCAAAATGAGTGGGTTTTTAGCGCTCAAGGGTAAATTGTTCATTTGGCTTAAAATGAATGTGTATGGTGGATTAAAATGGAAGTTATGATTAATGTGTAGTTGTGGTTTTCTTTGAAAAGGTGAAAAGGACTATCTGGACGGGAACGGAATTCGATTTGAAGCAAGCTTGATCGTTTTATGGAACTGAGTGTAAAAAATGATATTTTGACAAATTGAGTTTTTAAAAGTGAATGGTTTTAATGTTAAACTCGAAAGTTTAATGGAAATGTTTATATAAAATGTTAAGGCATATGGAAATGTTTTATCTTGCATCAATATATATATATATATATATATATATATATATATATATATATATATATATATATATATATATATATTTATTTATATTAAATTATATATGTATGCATGTGTTAAGGCATTATGGAAGTTTAAAAATGTGTAAAGAATGCATAAATGTATAAATAATAAAGTAAAGTGTTTAAATGGATTTAGAAATGTATTTTGAAGAAAGGTTTTACTGATGGTTACCCTAACCCCATATGACTATTATGACTGATATCGGCCGAGGTACTTTAAGCGTGTAAGGATTTAGAGGGTAAAGTTATGCCACTAACCCAGGAGGGAAATAGGTGTTTAGAGTAATATCCCACATCGTGATAGTGCTATGGACTGAACCCTATGCAAAGCGTGAGTTTCTCCGCAGTCGTAGTGGTTATGACTCGTAATGAGATTCCAGCCCTCACCGCCAAGACCTTAAACCGTTTCGTGTTTATCCCCTGGGTTCCATCAGAAAGAAAGAAATAAAGAAAGAAAGAAAGTTTAAGGCATATATGTTTAAGGCATAAATTGATTTTAATTATATAAGTATTTATTATAAAGAAAGGTTAAGTTTAAGGCATAAATGTTTAAGGCATAAATCGTTTTAATCAGATAAGTATTTATTTCTTGATATATACCGAAAATGTTATTTTAATGAAAATGTACACTCATCGCTCCTTTAGCTCATTCTTTTCATATGTTTCAAAAACATTTTCGGGACTCCGAGATAGGTGCATGTAGAGCATCCTGGGTGCTGAGTCGTAGCCATCGGCGAGACACTGTGATTTCATCAGATATATAATTTCAGATATTGTATATGTTGAATATTTTGTTATGTATATATGTATATGTATAAAGTTGAAAAGGAACCACGTGGGCTTTGATCCTCGTGGACGCGAGGTACGAGGTTGCCTACTTAAGTCCCATTCACCCAATCTTTGATAAAAAAATGCATGGAATCAAGAAGTTTGAATGTTTTGATGATTGAAATAAATAAATGTATATGTATATATTGTGTTGATTGGAGTTGTGGACGCAGAGTCCAAACAAGGAAGTTGGAAAATTGGAAGATTAGAAGTTTTAAATGTTTTCAAGTTTTGTAAATTTGGGAAAGTCCAAACGTAGGGAAACTCTGGGCCGATTTTCTCTAAAATCCAAGTCTTTGAAAAAGAAAAAAAATTTATCACTTCGCCTGCATTATTTTCTAAAGATATGTTAAGATTGTAGCGGTTCGCCCACGGATTTTATTCGACCGCTTGGAGGAAAGTTTCGATATCCATTGGAGCGCCGAGGTCTCCTGCCCATGAGTTAATCCGTGCCTGATCCTTCATAAGTGCACATGCAATGATCCAACATAAACATACACTCATGCAAATACATGATCCTACTTGAATGTCTACATACCCAATCCCGTGTCTCGAGTCCTCACCGACTCCCTCACGCACGCCTAAGCCAATGCGAGAAAACATCCTTTTTTTTCTTTCCATGTCAGCAAGACTCACACCTAATTTTCTGGGATTACTCTGTACAGATGTGGAATGCATTATGCCATTCAAACCACACATCCCAATATATCATTTACACATATATTAACAAAATTTACATACATGTTACATGCTATTAATTCAGATCATAACATCAAAATATCAATTGGTGCCAATCACAATCTATTTTAATGGCTTACACATAATTATATTTTATATAATTCCACATCATGTTAACACATTTAATTACATGCATTAACATATTACTTCTACACAATTCCAAGCCATTCATGCTAATATATTACATGCATGTATAAATACACTAATTCCCATAATTCATATTATTCGATTCTCAATCAATAACACCAAAATTAGCTCACATTGGCTAATTAACCAATCAAGCAATTCATTTTGAATCACTCAACAACTTTAAAATTCACACCAAAAATCACGTGAACAGTGAAACCATCAGGTTGACACTGTTCACAGCCACACAATTATAGATTTTCTCCACTCGGGCCCAAAATGTTTCAGATCAAAATTACTACAACCGCTTCCTCGTAATATCCCCACCATTTACATGGCTCTTAGCCAAAGAATAATACAAGTAGAAAAGATCTCTACCTCTCGAGCCACCGAACTCCACAAAATCGACGCCCACGCGCAGCCCCCGCCCCGCGGTGTATCGGACCTCTTATCATGCCGAGAACCGACAATCAACGGGCGGAAATCTAGAGAGAAGTCACACTTTCTCTCTCTAGATTCTAAATCCAACACCTACTGTCGATTTTCTCTTGTTTTCCAATTGGAGAAGAAGACTATAGCTCTTTTGTCTTATACACTTAACATTTCAATAATTCCCATTTTCATTCCTTTTGTCTCTTGATGGCATACGGTTTAACCTAAGCCATTCATCTCATCCTCTCTCTAATCACGCAACATGTGTCACACGAGTACACGTAGCAGCGACTTTCATCACATCACATGTCTTTCACAGCTGCTTTACTCAAGACCGACACCCTAAGGCCCGGAAACATGAAATTCCAACTGTCTCAGAATTCGACAAAATTCAACGTGGTAGCTAGATTTCGCGAGACAATTCCAATCTGAAGTCCGTTTCATTATCTCGGCATCTAAAATTTTCAGATTCGAATCGAAATTACCATTTTCGCCTTTCACGAGTGCAAACTCATCTATAAGCTGAGTTCATTCTGCTGCCAATTGTAACTTAATATCCATATCTGGTAAACTCATAAAATTTCCTCTAAACTCGGCTTTATAGATTATTGATGAAAAGCGAAAGTGATTTGGCAAGAAAATGAGCAATATATTTTCAAAAGAAGAGTCAACCAAGATCTCATAGCGCACTACTAGAAAGATGAATTTTTATGTACCATATGGAACATCAAATGGTTCAAATTTCATGGCTGCATTCATTCAAAGATCTTTCCAACGAGTACTCACACGCCCAAATCCGGAAGTTCAAACGAAGGTTATGGCCCCGAAGGTCAGAGAAGAAAACAGTTACCGCCGTGAGAGTATGTCGCGACCAGAAGCATGTCGGCATATGTCGCGACTTCAGAAGTATGTCGCTGGCATGTCGCGACTAAAGAAGTATGTCGATCAGAAAACCCATGTCGCGACTCGTGAACGCCGGGCATGTCACGACTGTAGGCGATACCGCGACTTAAAACCCGTCAGCGACCGTAAACGCCTCAGATCCTAAAAGTCGAAAATTGATATTTTTGACCTAATTTCAGCCCATTTCACCCTAGGACCATATATATACTGCTTTTTAGGTAAAGAGGCAAAACTGGGAAGATCGAGAGCCTCTCATGGGGTTTCTCTCTAGACCGCCCATTTTTCCGCTTTTCTACGTATTTTCGATTTGTTTTAGATCTCGGTATAATTTTTTAGCGTATTTTATTTCTATTGAAGATTTTCTTGCCGTACATCGTAGATTCAGATTTCACTAAGGTTCAGACAAAGATTGAAGCTAAAAATCTGGATTTTCTCTCTCATGGGTTTTCTCTCTCTAAACTGCCCATTTTCTTAGTTTTTGCTGCAGATTTTTATTTTTAATAGATCTTAGAGTAGTTTTAGAGTAGATTTTTATTTCTATTGAAGAGATTTCGGTGCTATACTCATATATTCAATTTATTTACTGTTGAGGCGAAGATTTAAGCTCAAATCTGGGTTTTTCTCTTCCTTCTCTTGATTTCTTTCTTCATTTTCTTACTTTTTGTTTGATTAGCGATGATCGAATCCAAGAATGGAACACAAATCCCAGGTTGGGGTTTAATTGCTTAAACATTCGCATTTGCGCTTTTCAGCTATTTTGTGGGTTTGAATACCGAATTTATAAATTGGTATTGTCTATATAATGAATCGTTTCAATATTAGTAGCTTATACCAAAAAGAGCCGTATCTTTGCTCGATTTCTGTGAGGCCCTCTCGAGCGACACAAAGATGGAGATTCCCAGAGCAAAGAGCTTAACTTAGGGGTATGTTAGACTAATATCTTGGAACCAAGGAACTCAAAATTACTCGATGATCACTAATTTACTCATGGTGTGAGGGATTAATTAGGATGATGTATCAATTTAGCTGATCAGGAGGTTTCTCCTAACATGAAAGGATCTTGATCCCGTGTTAACAAAGATCTAATCAAGGAGATAGAAAATTTTATTAGATTTGAAGGACTAGATACACTACATCGAGAAGGCTTATCCCTGTCTATGGGGGCAAGAATTCTTCAAATTCCGAGAAAATGGTCAGGAAGTATCAAAAGAAAAACAATCAAATCTTAAAGAGTAAATTTCCATAAGTAGCTATTTAAACCCATTTGTCCCTGAAGAATATGGTGTGTTAGATAGTGAAATGTATGGTGTATGGAGAAATCCAAGCTATGTCATCAAGCCTTGACAAATCCAACATTCAACTCACAAATACGAATTTTCAAGGAAATGCAAACTGTTTTGTAAATAATTATCCCCATCCCTAGTGACTCTCTTCATACCTTTTAGAATTAAGTAGTTGTTTATTTGGTAGATTTTTAGGATTAGTTTTAAATCAGTTTTTTTTTTTTTTCAATTAAATTGATTTTATTCCACATCCTATCGATCTCCCTAAATAAAGGAAGAGCCCTTGTAATCTAAGATCAAATCTCCAATTGTAGAGAACCTCCAACTGTGGTACGATATCCGCATTCTGTAGTCCACTTTATTACTTGTATGACCGTGTGCACTGGCGGAAATGGTTGAGTGGTAATACTTTTCGCTTTTTGGAGCACAATTTACTTTTGTTTCAAATCAGTTTTTGAGTATTTACCACATTCACTCCCTTGACCATATTTTCACATATACATCATTTGGTCACCTTTACAAGTTTTTGGCCCCGTTGCCGGGGACTAGACAATAGTCCTTTGGTAATAGTGTCATAAATTTGTATATGTCTAATGGTCTCTTAACACCCTTTTTCAAAAAAATTGGATTTTCTCAGGGTTTCACACTTGCTATGTTTGAGCCATAACCATGCAAAGGTATGACCAAGGAACACAAGTACGCACCATTTTCTCTTTTTTTTTAGTGTTCTTAAGCATGCTAGATACCGATTAGGATTATGTATCATGTCATCTATTTAGCCTGAGTGACCAACTGATCTTTTACTCGTATGCTCCAATGTACGCAATTCATTGGTAGAGACTAAGTTCCGGGCTTAGAGGGATGTTACCTCGCATGAGGTACCTTCCTAATAAGTTACCTGATCCACGGACCCAAAAGTCTAGTTTGGCAAACCGTTTTTTCCTGATTGGAAATTAGGGTTTTTTCTGTTCTTACTTGATTTTCCCCTTTATAAAATAAAAATAAAAAGTAAGTGGCGACTCCAAACAAAACCATTCCTCCTAGGGGACGGATTTTCCAAAACTCGAAAACACCAACCTTTTTTTTCTTTCTTTTGTGCTTAGTCACAAAGACGCTGATCGTAGTGGTCCACAATACCCAACGTATGGTATTGTTCTGACCATTATGGTTTTGTTTATAGTCATGGAAAAATTAAGACAACCTACATTGAAAGATGTCACACTTCAACCCGCTCACATGAAGGGGGCGCCAAAACTATACCTGACTCTTACTGATTTTTCTCGTATTATCGGGTGGTCCTGTGTCTTATAACTGAATCAAAATATCATATACAAAAATACAAAAATAAATCTACCACCATAGTGGTGTTTACAATATCAATACATACGGTCCTAAGTCTCATTTACATATACATATACAAAAACCGTACATTTACATTTACATAATCAGAGTGCAAAACTCCATCGTGGATGGACTCCTACTAGTTTGTTTGTCCAACAAGATGCTTAAGATCGCGAACGCCCTCCTTGTACCTACACTGATTAAAACCCGTATGTTTAACGCTTGTGGGAAACATATGACTTATACGTATACACATGCACTAATACTCATTTACAAAGAAGCATATAACAAGAATGTATATACAAGAATGTGACATATCATAATTTTTCATGAATTCATATGTCAAACTTATACACATATCTTGTAATTTTATAAAGAAACTTATACTTTTTTCTAGATCTTCGTAGGGAGTTAATAAAGCTTATACTTGTACCTGAGTAAAATTCGTAGGTACTATAGATCTTACACTTGTACAGAGGTACCAATAGGTACTACAGAGCATAACGATGTACATTACTTTACTCTTATTCGTTATTCAGACTCTTATCATATAACTGTTTTACTACCTAGACCAATAATAAGAAATGAGTAGGACACAGCACAATAAGTACCCAAAGGTACTATGATAAGACTAAGGTGTCAGAGCATAAAGGAGTGTCTAAGACCGACAGAGAGTGTCGTCAAGACTAATTAGAGAGTAATCAAGTACTAGCGTGTCTTCCCACATACCGTAGGTGTCGTGGTCATTCAATATCTAGTCTTAAAGCATCTCATAATTATATGTGTTTTGGAACTTGAGTGATCTTATCACAGGGCAAGACATTAAGTTCATTTAACGACAAACTCGTCGAGGCGAAGCGAAGGTACGGTCTAATTTTTCCTTTACCTTACAAACATGAATGAACCCTTTCATACACTTATAGGGTCCTCGTTAGTCCAATATACAAGTCCTCGGAATAACAGAATAGCACAACATGACAAAAACACATATCTGTGAACAGTGCTACGCTACGACGTAGCTTTGCTATGCCTTGGCGTACCCGAGGCTTGTCCAAGCCTCCCTCTCGGCTGCACCATAGTGTGAACATGCTATGCCTTAGCGTGGACCTACGCTAATGCTGATCCTTCTCCCACTCCATAGGCAGGTGACCTAAATTACCCGCATTTGCCGATTCGTCCCTTTTTCCATAAATCCAACAAAAATCAAAAGAACACTCGTATACTCTCCAAAAAAAATCTCCCAAGTGTGTTCTCACCCAACCAAAACCAAACATAGAGATTAATTAGTGTTTTTCCAAACCCAAACTCAAATACTTGTAAGTTAGGTTAACTTCCTAACACCCAAACAGGTATCCATACATCATAAACTAAGAATCCATACTCAAAGGGAGGACTCCATACTCATCTTATACAAACTAGGATTTTACCAACCTAACTTTCAACAAATCTAGGTTAGGATGAATTCTAACCCTAAACCCCTAGAAATCGAACAAACCGATATCCATACAAAAATCCAAAAATCCATACTAATCCATGGGCATCCATACAAATCCCACCAAATCCTCTTTTTTTTCTTCTTCTTCCTTATCTTCTTTTCTTCTGCAAAACCTCAGCTTCTCCCACACTTGCTCAAAACGTTTTTCAAACAAAGTGGCTTTCTAAGACCAAATGTGGTCTAAGTCACTTATTCTTAAGGCCATGTTCGCTCAAAACCCATTTTGGGTAAAAGTTCTCCCAAATGGTTATATAGCCCATACTTATTCCTATTTCGCACTTCAATCCCCATATTTACACTTAGACATATAAAACTTATTTACAATTGACCCTTAGGTCCTCATTTTACAAATTTCCATTTTTCGTCTCTTAGATTCAGATAAATACCCTAAACATGTTGAAAATGACAAGGGTATATTTAGAGGTGTTACAGAGCACGTCTAAAATGGAAAGGATATCTTTCATTCTTTGTTGGTGAAAGAGGTATTCTTGGTAAGAAAACTTGTTTTCCTACATATTGCCCTATTGTAAATTTTGCATGTATTAGATCTAGTTCAAATTCTTTACAAACCATTCTAGTTCCAAAACTGATTAGTGCTCAAAAAGTGCAATTTTGAACCCTATATTAGATAGGTTTTGAGTACTTTTTGATCATTAATCATGTCATATATCCCAATTAAAGTGTTCAAGTCATCTTAGTAACACTTATGCCATTCGGGAGCATGCCATGTTTTGTAGGTATTTATGCACTTCTAGGCTTCAACCACAATGCAAATGATCAATCATGAGGTCGAAGTTTAGTCTCAGCCATCAACAAGCCCAAAATCAATGGAAAACAAAGGAAAAGTGGAGGAAATGCAGATGCGCTTGAAGACAGACGAGAGGCATGCAAGAATGTAAAAAACGTAAATTTTCGAATCATAGTAACCAATTAAGAATCTTAGCGACTTCAGAACTAACTCGGCAGAAACAAGTCATAATCTCAAGACATTGCGAATTCGCAAATAACTTTGCACTGCGGCATTTGCGAAATTCGCTTCATCATACTCGCAATTTAGCTGAATTTCGCTAGCTAGCGAAATCTAACCTCGCTAAATTCGCTGTAATTACAAATTCGCAGACCATCGCCAAATTCGCTAACCTCTGCCAAATTCGCTAATTAATAAATTCTTCCCCGTAATAAATTCGCATGCCTCGCCATCGTAATTACGCCGAACCGCCTTCAAACTTGGTTTATTACCCAATTTGGTCCCATAACTTAGCATAGTTATTGTGGCTTTGGTATTTTCATACCAGGAGGCCTATATAAGCCCCTCTTGTTTTGTAACCGAAGGATCGATTTTCGGGAATGTAGAAGAATTCTGTAGTTTTATTTTTGTAAATAAAGTCTTTATTTTAGGTTTCGCTCTTTTCTCTCTTCTCTCTCTTTCTTTCTTTCTTTTCTTTCTTTCACTTTCCCTACTGCCAAACACACCCTCGAGGATGACAACTCAAGAGATGCTTGCTAAGTCTCCTTCCCTTTCAAGAGGAAGGAAGCTAGCTGCAAGAGGGTTGCGCTGTCATCTCTCATATACTAAAGTTACGGGTAGTGTATTTATGGCCTTTATCTTCAAAACTCGCGCATAACATGTGATGTTATTGTCTTCGCCAATACTCTCCATGCTTTAGGACTGCTTGTTCTTTAGATGGTCTTTACGAGCCTCCGAGGTAGCATTACATGTTAGGTTCTTCAAATTGTGGTTAAATAACATTGACTTTTTACTGCTTTGGCTAATACTTCCATACTTCTTAAAGGTTCAAAGGTTCTAAAGGAGATGTTTTGATTCTTTAGATGGTCTTTACTAGCCTTAGAAAAATGATAAAGGAATGTTAGGTTTTAAACAAGGGCAATATAACTCCATCCCGTGTCGACTCACATGAGGATAAAACTCCGAGGACATGTGTTTGCCCTACCTGTCAAGCTGGGTGACCTAAATCTTCAAAGTTTAATTTTCACTTTGCAATTTCGCTACCATTTCCAGCTTTTGCAATTTCCATTTTTAAAACCATTTACAAAATTTTTGACACAAACTAAAAAGTCCAAATAGAAAGCTCACCATGCCCTAATGCGAACCATTTCTGTGGATGAAAACCCATCCCCGTGTTCGACTTAGATCACTATACTGCAAAGAGTCAATTACCTGGGCAGTCAGTAGGAGCCAAAGTATATAAATACTGCTGGATTTTAGCTCACCATCGTGGCACTAATCAAAACAAGCCCATTTGAGAAATCCAAGTTCCTAAGGAGTGATGAGTCTTAAACTCATCTATTTTTAATCCATTTTTCTGGCATGTTTTTAACAATTTCAAATCTATTTTTATGCCAATTTATGGAATATTCATCAACTTGTGTGTTTTGCAGGTGTTAATTGGAAAAAGGAGATACTTTAAATGGCAAAAAGAAAAATCATTTGTGGAAGGAGTTGATTCCGGTCACATTATAGTTCAGATGTCGCGACAAAATTTCAAGCAAAACTAAAAGAACTATAGCTGCACCAATGTACTATATGTCGCAAACAAAGTCCAGCTAAACTTCGTGCAGAAATGAATCTGGCCGCGACAAAGAAGTTCTATGTCGCGACAATGCTAAAGAAGAATGAAGAGAAGACTATCGCGACACCCTTAACTCTGTCTCGACAATGATCAAGGCAAATGGCAAAAGAACTTTGTTGCGACAATCCTTCCTCTATTGCAACATAAAAGGCTAAAGATTAATAGATGAACTCTATCACGATAAAAGACAGCTCTATCGCGACAGAAAATGGCAAGAATATAACACAAATCAACTGGGACTGTTTTTATGTCATGGCTGAAAGTTCTCAAGACTGAGCCGCTCAAGGAAGAAAAGTCTATCGTGACAAAGAAAACTCGTCACATATAACATTCAGAAAGTCTAAGCTAAATTAGATTCAACAAAATCTCTATCGCGATTAAAGATTATTTCTATCACGACAAACAAAACATGAGGTTGAGGTGAATTTTGTCGCGACATAGAAGTTAAAGAGCAATACAAGAGAAATGGCGACAAAGAAATTTATGTTGCGACGTAGTGGAATATTGAGCAAGAAATCCTACGTAACAAAGAAGTTTCCTGTTGCGACAATAAAAGCTAAAGAATGATAGAATTCTGTCATGACATAAGAAAATTATGTCGCAACAGAAATTGTAAAAGAACAGAGATTAGCCAAGTCAAGTTTGTTGCAACAAAGATTTCTATGTTGCAACAAACAGCTCAACAAGCGACAAGAACCAAAGAAGAAAATTCTATCGCGACAAAGAAAATCCTGTCGCAACAGAAATTGCTAAGGAATCAAAGAAATCCTATTGTGACAGAGAAAACTATGTCGCGATAGAGTAGACAGGCTTATGTCGCCACAAGGAAAATTATGTCGCCATAAATTCCAGAAGCAGAAAGAAATGAGAAGCTGGTTGTAACAAATTTGGTGTCGCGACACAAGACATTAATGTCGCGACAAGAAAAAAAACAGGTTGTATCAAAATTCTGTCACGACATTATCAAAGTCTATCACGACATAATCCAAGTAAAAGCTTAGAGACTGTGTCACATGGAAACAATAGTTATGGTTGCTAACGATAAAGATCGGAGACTCTATCGCGATTAACTTTCATGTCGCGACAAAACGACCACCTGGGGTCAAAATTGGGATCCGCCAACGCAATTATCAAGTGCGGCCTAACAGCGGGAAAGTCTATAAATAGACGATCTAGCACTGTGGTGCTGTGAATCCAAGATTTCTCTGGCAGTTGAAGACTCAGAGATATTTTTTCTCATTTTTCTTTAATTCCATTTTTAGTGTATTGATTTAAATGTAGTTTTTGCTAGTTTTCTTTTATTTTCCTGAGTTGAGTAATGAATTGTAAAGGTACTGAAATAGAATTTCTTTAAATTTTCTCTTCATTATCGGTTGAAATAAATGGAGTTTGAAAATTTTGATGGATTTCATTTATTTAAGTTCGCTTACACTTTCGAATTTTCCCGATCGCTAGTCACCGATATGAGTTGGTCCGCTGAAGAGCCGAAATTCCACCGGGAATGGATCGATGATGATCGGCCACTTTTCTCCACAAACGGAAGAACGCCTTAGTTAGAATTCAATTTATTTGATCGGTATTATTTATGAACTTACTTGTTCCAATACTAGTACCGTGCACCAAGTAAAGTATCAGATTCGCTCGATTCGTGAAGCCCTCTACGGATACGTAGATGGAGAATCCTAAGAGTATGTATACTTCTTTCAGGTATGGTGTATCAATACCGCGGAACTAATGAACTTTGATGGGTTACTCTATAGATCAACAACTTACCTATCAGGTTAGGATAGTTGAATGAAGTATCGCTTAATCACTAAGGTTCCTCCTCTTTTCGATGAACCTGATTCGATTCCTCGTGTTAGCAAAGATCTAATCAAGGAGATGAAAATTTTCATCATAAATGTAGGATGAGGTGTCAATCAAATTAGAGAAGGCTTGCAATATCCTGTCTATGGGGGCAAGAACTCTCCAGTCCTAAGATCTGGGTATGAAATACTGAAAAGGAAAAAAAATACTTAAATCTTAGAAAGAGGGTTATATATTACAAGTAACTGATTAAATTCATGAATTAGAAAATAACATGAATCTCTAATTAGTGAAATGTATGGTTAAGGGAGAAATCCAAACTATACCACATTGCATCTTTGACAAATTCTGCTTTCCAACTTATGGATGTGCTAAGATTCAAAATGATGCAGAAATTGACAAATTATTCATTGATCTATGTTCTAGTGTTGGCTTACTCAGTGAACTCTCAACTTATTCTTATTAATAGTTTATGTACACTAGTGAATTACTTTAGCATTATTTTATTCGTTTTTTCTTAATCATCTTAATATCGGGTTCAAATAGTAAGGATCTTCGAGTAGCCAGGTAGTTGATTTTATGATTCATACTCAATCCCCGTGGAACGATATCCGACTTAATGAAAATCCACTTTTATTACTTGTACGATCTGTGCACTTGCAGTGGTTATGACCAAACTCAAATTTTAATGAATCCAGTTTACAAACAAAAAGGGACAAACATATATCTTTCATCACATTTCGATCAACAAGATTTTGGCGCCGTTGTCGGAATAGATAATATTCTTTGGTGGCTGAGTCATAACTCGCTACGCCATCGGTCAACAAGTTTTCGCATCGTTGGTAGCAATGCTAATCACTGAAAATTTTAGTCTATACAAAAATCTACAACAAGCTAAGGCCATATCGGGAAAAGCATAATATTCCTTGGTAACAATGTCATTACAAATTCTGTCAATAAGTTTGGCTCATGGTTTCCGGGAATTGATATTATTTTGGTGATGAATCACAACTGCTTACGCATCGTCAACAAGTTTTTGGCGTCGTTGGTAGTAGTGCTAATCACTTGGAAAAATTTGGTCTATGCAAAAAAAATCGGTTAAAAAATTTTCAGCGTCGTTGTCGGGGATCAAAGATTGATGAATTTAAAGATCGATATTCTAACCAAAAAGGGAATTACTAATTTGGACATTTTTTCTTTCATTTTCTTTATTTTATCATAAATTTCATAAAGTCACAAAAAACAGTTTCAAAGACAATGGTCACGGCTTTACCGAATTTTTCTATGAGCTTAAATGAGATAAATCAAGCTCTACATATTTCATTTAATCTCAGTGTGCTTCTATTTCAGGAAAACGGTAAATGCATAGAAAATCAAAAGCAGATTTGTTGCCTCTAGACACTGAAATTGAAAGAACACTACGAAATCTGAGGAAGATCACAAGTGCGTAATCCGTAAGTACGGGCAAATCAGCAGAAAGACCGCAGTTATTCCGCAAGTTAATAAGAAGCTATGAGACCTAAAGGCCTAATACTATGGAGGACTTTTGGAGGCCTATTATTCAAGAGGAAATACTCTGCTGTGAGACAACCTGCCATAAAAGCCAACAATTTTGAACTGAAGCCAACCTGATTAATATGGTACAAGAATACTACATCGGGTCATCCTTTTGAAGATCCCAATGAGCATATGGGAAGATTCATAAGGATGGCTAATACAGTTAAGTTAAATGGGGTGAGACCGTATATTTCCGTTTCGTAGCTTTTCCCCTTTTCACTCGAATCGATGTGGCAGTAACTTGCCTGGGCATTAAGGCTGGATCATGAACACTGGGAAGAGTTACGCGAAGGCTTATGGCATATTTTTTCCTCTATCCCCGACGATACAAAGAGAGAGACAACTGTAATAGAGGTGGAGGAGCTCACAGATGAAAGATTTAAGAGACTACTCAAAGATGTCCTATGCATGAATAGCCTAACCACTTGATGGGATATGTTTTATCATACATGAATTATGCTCTATGGGCATAATCGATGCATCTTCACATGGGGATTTTAAGAGAAGTGTAAAGGAGGCAAGGCACTTGACAAGACCTTCCAAATGCAACCATGCGTTCCATCTAAAGCTTCGTGGCAAAGGTGCCAGCACTCCAGGAAGTGGTCAATTGAGCTTAGTCGTATGATTACCATATAAGCAAAGCTAGTTGTAGTGATGAACAAACTTGGAAACAATGAAAGAAGAATGCACACAGCACATGAAGTGGGAGCAGTAGATGGAGGAGAAATAAGAAAGAGTGTTGAAAAGGAACCAAACAATGAGGGTCCCTACTAGGTTGAGGAGGCACAATACCTGAATGATAACAGGAGCTACACTTTTAAGACCAAGCTCAACCTGCCCACTCACTATACACCAGCACTCAAGAACCATGAGAATTTCTCATATGGTGCGTATAATGCCGAAGGTTAAAGACCGACGTAATATGCAACAATACTATGCCTCACATATATCCAACAACAATAACAACAGAGCAAAGCAAGCAAGACAAAGAGGTGATAATCGTGACGAGGAGACTAATCTTTCAAGACTAGATGCTTTCACATAGGGGAAAAAGAAGGTCAAGCTAAACATACTGGAAGCGTAAGTTTGCCGAAGCTAACAAGATTCCGTAAACACAACCGTGTTTCTGCTAACACCAATGCCTCAAGAATCTAAAGACTCGTAGGGCATCCGCCTGCCATGTAGACCACCAAGTACTCATTTCCCAATGACATAAGAAAGAATCCAAAGGACTACATGGTTGTAACTCTAAGAAGTCGCAGAACTAAGAAAGAAGAGTCAGCTAAGGACAATCGAGTTATAAACTCGGAGAACTTGGAGAAATTGGAGAAATTGGAGAAATTGGAGAAATTGGAGAAGAATTTAAGCAGCACGGCTCAAAAACTAATGAGGAAGAGAAAATAGTAAAAATGCAGCCAAAGCAACAGGTGGGAAAAGAAAATATAGGGAAACAAGAAGAGGTTAAAGCTTACAACCCTCAAGTTCCATTCCCTGAGCTATAAAAGTGCAAAAGTTTGAAGAGTTAATTTCTAAATTTTGAATATGTTCAAGAAGATAGAGATCAATATCCCTTTCGAGGCATTGATTCAAATCGCCATTATGCAAAATTCATGAAAGAGATATTTGAGCAAAAAGAGAGGATTGTCAAGAAGGGAATAAGGAGCTCGACAAAGAACCCTCGTAGCGGTAATAATTTAGGAAGTCTTTACCAAAGAAAATGCAGATCTGGCCGCCTTCACTATACCTGTAAAATTAGGCAGCCGATACTGGGAAATGCACTATGCGATTATGGAGCCGCATTAACTCGATGCCCTCGGTTCGTTGCTAAAGACTAAGTTCGGGGGGAACTTAATTTCCATACCATGACCTTGCAAATGGAAGACGTAACATTAGCCCCATCCGAGGGCATTTTAGAAGATGTGGGCCGATCAAAGGGAAAATTCATTTTCCTAAGTGGACTGTAGTCATTGATATCGAGGAAGACAAACAAGTCCCATCGCATTAGGGAAGACCTTCTGTAAACAGAGCGCTGATCGATGCGAAGAAAGGAGAATTAACTCCTCGTGGTTTGGAGATGAGGTCAGGCACTTCAATCTCGCCCTAGTTGAAACATCTAGAACTAAGTAATGATGATTGGTGAGATCAGAGAAACAAAAATTCTAACTGCTCTAAATTGATCTAACATTTTAATTTCGTAGTTTAATGAATGAGAATGATGAATTTCCAAAGATTCGAGCATCTTCAAGTTGAATTTCTGGACTCCAATTTTAAATTGAAAGAGGAAATCCTCAGTGTTGAAGAAACAATGCGTAAAATCCAATAGTTGCGAAGAGGAAGCTTATTTGGCAAACAAAAGTTCGTGAGGATTTAATTCTAAAAGAATTACCTGAACATTTGAAGTATGCTTTCTTGCAACCAGAAAAAGGAAAGTCAGCCATCATTTCAGTTGGATTGACTCAACTTGAAGAACAAAAACTATCGGAAATTCTCAGAAAAATATAAGGAAGTAATAGTCTCGGTCTATGTAAGATTCAAGGGAATCACCCTATTTTTATGCATAAGATAATTACTGAGGAGAATGCTAAAACCTCTATAGAACATCAGAGAAGGCTGAATCCAGTAATGAAAGAAGTAGTTAGAAAAGAAGTGCTGAAATGGCTAAATGCAAGCTTCATGTATGCAATCTCGTACAACCTCAGAGCCCAAGGCATATGGTTCCAAGAAAGGAGGATTCACTGTGATCAGAAATGAGAATAATGAATTGATTCCTACAAGAACTATGACAAGATGGAGAGTGTGTATAGACTACAAAAAATTAAACACTACTACCAGAAATGACCATTATCCTCTACCTTTCATTGACCAAATGCTGGATATGTTAGCAGGGCACTCCCATTACTGCTTTCTTTATGGATATTCCGGTTATAACCAGATTGAAATAGCCCCAAAGGATCAGGAGAAAACTACATTTACATGTCCTTATGGCACCTTTGCTTGGGCATGCCTGATTATGTAATGCTCCCGCCACCTTCAAAGATGTACGATGTCTATGTTTTCCTGGATTCATGGAAGAGGCTATGGAAATCTTTATGGATGACTTCTCAATATATGGATCCTCGTTTTCGAGAATTGTTTAAAACTTAGGAAACAAGATTTTGTAGGTGTCAAGACAAAAATCTAGCTTTAAATCAGAGAAATGTCATTTTATGGTACGTAAGGTATTGTCTTAGACATAAGATTTCAAACATCGGATTGGAAGTGTACTGCCAAAAGTTGTTATTATAAAAACTCTCATGCCACCCACAACAAATAAGGGATAAGAAGCTTCCTCGATTACGCCGTTTTACATAAAGTTCATAAAGGACTTCTCAAAAAATCTCCGCATCATTATGTACCGTTGGAGTAAGTATGCAAATTTTGATTTTCATGCACTATGATCTCGCATTGATGAAATTAAATCCAGATTAATGACAATCCCATCATGTTAATACTGACCGAACAATGATTTTGAAATTATGTGTGATGCCAGTGATTATGCAATGGGAGCTATATTGGGACAAAGAATTGAAAAGATATTCAAGACCATATACTATGCTAGCAAAACCTTTAATGAGACACAAGAGAACTACTCCACCACGAAAAAGGAGATGCTGGCAATGGTGTTTGCTTGTGAAAAATTCAGGCCTTACATATTGGGGTCCCATGTTATAATACACTGATCATGCTGCAATTAAATATCTAATGGCAAGTGAGGCTCAACCAAGACTGATTAGATGGGTACCGTCACATGTGAGCTCGATTCGAGACTAAAGATACAGGTTGGCAGTGACAATGTGGATAAATGAATCACTTGTCTAGATTGGAAATGATCAAGCAAAAGAAGAAGGAATTGAATCTAGTTGAAGCAAAGACTTCCAAGTGATAGAGCCAATCAAGGCTCAAAAGGCACAAACCTTGATTTTCAAAGAGGAATCGATTAAGAGAGAGTGCATGAGAGAGAGACGTATTTTTCTTCTTTGTTCAAATTGTTATAATGGCTAGGGTTTGGTATTCACTTTTTATATCAGCCCCTTACTACTCAAAAGGACCAAGATACCCCTCACTTAAAGAGGTGACCGGCCATGTGCAAACAATGCACATGAGGCATGCTCATTTTAGGATTTTAGTCTAATTGTAATCCTAATGCTCTTAGACCCATCCATATGGCCCTGAAATTAAACTAATCTCAAGAATGTCCAATTATAAGGCTCTCTCTTTCCATTTGGATCCAATCCAAAACCTTTCTTTTCAATTTGGATCCAATCTAAGACCAAATTACTTCTTCTAAGTGTGTGACCCATTAGGTTTCCAATTATGTTGGCCACTCAAATCAACCATTAATTTGAGCAAGTCATGAGCGGTATCTAGCAACACATCATGACCCCCAATTGAACAGAGAGTCAAAGGTTTGACTACAAACCTTTCTATATGAAATATAGGGTGCAATACTATCCTTTCACTCCATACTATACCTGACTTGGTTTAGAGCATGAACTATGCATCAGCTCCCACTAGACTGGCTACGCCACACCTAGCCCAAGTGTGTTTTCTTGTCTCCAAGATCCATTACTCAAATAGCATGCCACTAAAAAGACTTGGCATCTACATTCACTACGTACAAATATTCCGAAGTAATGATCTTTATAAGAGGCCTATGGTACCTTCCTTATATATCATGGGTGATGAATCATTTATTGGCTATTCAATTACCTTTGAATACCTCAAGCCATACCTAATCATCATCCTATGAGAAACCTCTCCAAGGAAACAAGGATCGAAGTCAAAGTATAGAATCGGTACCCAAGATACCTTGAGTACCTCAAGTCAAATGATACTTGCACCATTGCTATGATGGGTCTATCATTGATAATTGAATAGATAATCCATATGATTGTCTCATAGCGGGTCTCCGATGTACTTGACTACTCTTACAAGCATCCACATGTCTACTCTAATCATCACGATGATCATAGTTTATGAGACTAATTGCTTGATCAAATCAAGCAGTACAACATATGTTGGTGATGTTCTGACAATTAATTATCCACTCAGCTGATCCTATGACTAGTGGATAATAGATACTAACATAATTACACATAATAGGAATCTCACTATCATGATCACCGCCATGATTTCCTTTATGCTATGTAATGTATCAAGGACTTCATTAATGTTATTTAAGATCGCTATCAATTCATGTATTAAATGAATATCAAGTTAATGAAGATGCGTTTATAAGGCGTATAATAAGTGCTAAAGGCGATGGCCTTTAGAGCACTTCTCTAAAAATCTCCCACTGCACTAAAGCTAATCTCCTTTATATCTAATACCATAGGCAAGAAGATATGGATCATACTTCTTTTGGGGAAGTGGCTTAGTCAAGGGATCAACAACATTTCGATCAGTGGGCACTTTCTCTATGATTACATCATGATCACCAATGATTTCTAAAATCAAATGGCATACCATGAGTACTAGTTTGGACTATTGATGAGACTATGGTTCATTTTGCTTTCACAATGGCTCCATTGTTATCCCAATACTACAGTATCAAATCATCAACAATGTTAGGTACCGCTTCTTGTTCATAAATGAACTTCCTTATCCAAACTGCTTCCTTAGCTACAATCGAAAACAATAATGTCTCTAATTTAATTGTAAAATCAATAGTCACCTCTCATTTGGAACTCTTCCAACTAACTGCTCCACCATTCATCATGAACACATAGCCTGATTGAGATTTGGATTCATCTCTATCAAACTAGAAGCTGACATCCATATACCCCTTCAAATGAAGATCACTATCTCCATCTCCATGTATAAATAATTCATCCTATTCTTCGTGTACTTAAGGATGTTCTCGATGATTCACCCAATGACCCCACCGTAGGTCTCGACCGGCATCTACTCATGACACTGAAAGCATATGATATGTGTGAGTTTATCACATATCATGTATCACATGATCGATCCTAAGCAATGGCATAAGGATCAAACTCATGTGTCTCCTCTCATCCTATGTCCAAGGACACAAAGACTTCTAGAGTGTAATCCCATGAGTCATAGGAATGAACCCTCTCTTGGACTACTCCATGCTAAACCTCTTTCAGATCTTTCTATGCATGACAGAAAGATCAAGAAACCTTTTATATCTATCTCTATAGATCTTAATCTCAAAGATATAGGTCGCTTCTCTAAGGTCATTCATTGAGAAATTATTGGATAAGCAAATTTTAACAGATTGTAAAGTTGAGACATCGTTTCCTATCAGTATTATGTCATCTATATACAACACTAGGAACACAACACCACTCCTACTAAGCTTCTTATACGCACAAGCCTCATCATGATTTTGTGAGAAACCAAACTCATTGATTGTCTTATCAAATCGAATGTTCTAACTCCTAGATGCTTACTTTAATCCATAAATGGATTTTTTGAAGCTGTGATACTGCCGCCATATTTAGATGTAAAGCCTCGGGTTGTGTCAAAAGACACATCCATATAGGTTTCCATTAAGAAAAGTCGTCTTCACATCAATTTGCCATATCTAATGATCGTAATGAGCAGCAATGGCTAGGAGTATCCTTATGAATTTAAGCATAGCTACAAGACTAAACGTCTCGTCATAGTTAACTCCTTGTCTTTGACGATAGACTTTAGCCACAAGCCTGGGGCCAGAGGTAACAACATTACCCTCCATGCTCTGTCTCTTCTCAAGACCCACTTGCACCCTATGGGTTTTATCCTCGCGGGTCAACCAAAGTCCATACTTGGTTTTCATACATGGAATCCATTTCTAACTTCATGGCTATAAGCCACTTGTTAGATTCTGAACTATTCAGATATTCTTCATAGATAGTAGGCTCATCATCCTCTATGAGCAATACGTCATTCTATTCACTAATGAGAAATCCATATCTCTTTGGAATAGTATGTACCCTACTCGACCTATGAAGCGCTTATGCTTCGGAAGGATCAACTTCTATTTCATCTCTATGAATGTTAAATTTTTGTGTTTAGGCGCTGATCTACATCTGCTCGGTAGACCTCAACTTTTCCAAGCTCAAATTTGTTCCCACTGTCTCTTAGAAGAAAATTTTTCTCTAAGAAAATAGCATGCTTTGAAACAAATACCTTTTGTTCTAAAGAGTTGTTGAACCGATATCCCATTATTTCTTTAGGATATCTGATATGTGTGAATCTTGTTAGCATTTATAGTATGATTTTCATGTGTTTTAGGCAACATAAATGCTAGATTAGCACAAATATCGTATAAGAAAGCTATAATCCCCTATTTGCTCATGTTTACAAGATTAGAAGGAAAATCAAGCAAAGTGATGGAAGAAATCAAGTGAAGAGTTAGTCGTTGCGAAGGAAAGGCTTTGCCACAACGAAGCCCAAGAAAGCCAAAATAAAGCTCCTGCCCGCTACGTTTATCCTTCTCCACTACGGCATGGAGCGTAACCAAAAGATAATCCTCAGTTCCGCCAGCATGGTTAAGCCTTCACCGCGCAAGAAAGAAGCCTTCAAGCCACGATGAATGAGACTACTGCCACCAAAGAAACAATAATTTTTGAGTCTATTATTGGCCCATTTTCCAAGGCCTATAAATATATGTGTTTTAGACTTATTTAGGGTTTGATTTAAAGGGAGAACACCTTCCTTAGGGTTTCTCCTCTCTTCTTCTTGAACCACTTTAGAATGCTGCATTTTCAGGCATTTTTACTGATTTGGTGTAATATCAAGAACCCATCAACTAAGGGACCTTATTCCAACCTCGAGCCGAGTTCGAGCATTTCTCATCTCATATCTGTTTTGTATATCTAACTCCTCTATTCTCTTCTCATATTTTTCATTATTACGGATGTAATAGACATGATTTTAATGTATTTCAGTAGTCAGACAAGTAGCTAAACTTCCCTCTAAGGCTGATCATGGAAATTGATGTTTGATTTATATATCTATTAGAATGCTTTTGTGAATACATGCTTCAGGTGGATGTTAGCTGGGTGTAGTTCTTAAGATTATTATGGTTTCGACTAATTAATCCATACCGAGAGTCGGGTCTGGATCCCACACTAGGCATCCCAGACGCTGATTACGCCCTAAAATTTGGTCCCGGGTCTCTTAAGGTATG
Source organism: Tetrastigma voinierianum (assembly GCA_016808115.1). Classification (NCBI taxonomy): domain Eukaryota; kingdom Viridiplantae; phylum Streptophyta; class Magnoliopsida; order Vitales; family Vitaceae; genus Tetrastigma; species Tetrastigma voinierianum. The sequence continues at coordinate 317,002 of JAEQBH010005732.1, forward strand.
AATTAGTTAATTGAAATACTAATTAACCTAATCAAATAAGTCTAGAGAATTAGGAATGCCTAGTACTATATGGATTTCATTAGGAGTAGCACCATCTCAACATTATGTGAGGATCGTATGGACCGAGAGGTGATCGAGAGCTGTGGCTCCCAAGAGTCCTATCAGAGATGTGACCTCAAGAGGTGACCAATAGGATTCTCGAGGAAAGAACTACCTTAGAAAAGTATCGCATTTAATGACCTAGATGGACCGAAATGAGAATAGGGAGTTGGTGTGAGAAATTGAGGAAAGACACGAAAGTTTAAACCTTAAATCATGTTCCTTGGACAAGCAAATTGTACGTTCACTCAATCAGCGCTTAATGAATATAAACCATAAATGCATCAATGGAGACATCAACCCTTGTATCTTTACTTTAGTTATATCTCCGATATTATCCCATTCCTTGTGAGTGGACATTGATCACATCCTACTTTGTTTTTTTTTTTTTTTTTTTTTAAATTTTAGTTTAGGAAACCCCTCTTTCACCCAACCATTGAGTCGCTCAACAAGGAACAACTCGCAGGCCGTGGTACTCAATCCCGCTAAAACCAGACCTTCCATGTGGGATCAATATTTGACCTTGTTAGTCCATTGTATTATTTGTGCACTGTGTGCTTGCAAAATCCGAACAAGCTGGGCGCCTGCCGGTGACAAGACAAATGGTTTCGATCGATATTTTGGCAAAAGAGAAGTTTACACTCCGAGAAAAAATTCCTATTTTCTTTTGTTTCTTATTTGGATTTTGCATATTTCATTTTTTTTCTTTTATTTTGAATTTTTTTACAAGGTGCTAAGAATAATGTCAAATGAGGAGATTAATGAACTCTTCTACTCCCTCCAACAAGAATTTGCTTCTCGAGCAACCCAAATAGCACCAACATGGGAAGATATCGTCCCAATGCAAGCACAAACCCCCATGAGCCAACAAGTTTATAATTTTGGAGGGGTGAACTCTTTCAACAATGCAGGTTACTTCTCTTAACCCCACAGCTGTATGCCAAGCTACAATTATTCGGGTTGGGGGACATATGGCAATATCTCCTATGGACATCTAAGTATGCAGCCATAAGAAAGTTCAAGTTCCTATTATCAAGAGCAATTATGGCAACCATCTAATGAAGATTTATTCCTTACATTGAAGGAAGAAATTAAGAGGGATAATGAGGCTCTACAAATGAGATTGCCAATTATGGAAACCAAGATGGACGCCAACATGATAGTAAACATGGCCACCAATTTGAAAAATCTCAATAGAGAAATGTATGACATCATGGAAAGAATGGCAATACAAGCCGAGGAATTGGAAAAACTTCAAAAGAAATAATTTTCAAGGCAACTCCCGAGCGACACAAAGAATGATGCCATACGAAAGAGAGAAAACATATGTTTAAGCCTTGAAGAAGAACTTTCAAGCACGACATTGGATGAGGACAAGAACATAATGGAATGTGATAAAATGCCTTTGGCCAAGGAGAATTGAAAAACCCGACATTGGTTGAGACGAATGAGCTTGTTAGTGAAGAAGAGTTGTCATTGAAAGATAAGCAAATTGAAAAGGAACATCCCAAGCTAATGGTTGAAAATGTCTTAGTTGGGGTTGAAGACTTCCATTTCCGCTTAGATTATTTGTCTTTTGGCATGGAAGAGGACCGACAAGTTTCATTTGTAGAAAGACCTTCCATTGCCACAAGTCAAGCGTGGATTGATGCTGAAAATGGGGAAATGACACTCCTTATTGGTGAGGAGAAAATGAAGTTTCACCTACACCAAAGAAAACCATTGACGGATGAAGAAAGGAGGGCGTGCATGAAGATAGAAAGCTCATGTCCTCTTGAAAGATATAAATTTGTGGCCAACTCTTTCCCCACCAAAGAGTTCGCATTTGAGCTTACATCATCCATTATGGAGGTGGAGGAACTCATTCTCACAAGCGATGGGGATGATGGAAGAGTATTGACCATAATGGAAGAAGGACCAAAGCGAAGATCTCGGACTTCTCCAATGAGTCTAGTCGTACTCTAAAAATAGAGTAGCTCTTAGGAGGCACCTCAAGCAAATTAAAATAAGGATGTTTATCTATTTAGTACTTTAGTTGTTTGTTTTTAGTTATTTTTAGTATGTGTTGCATGTTGATTTTATTTTAAGTGTTTATTTGGTTTTTTTTCTTTTTAGGACATTGAAGCTGAATCTTATTAAGGAAGTTTCATCAAGACCCGCCACACCCGAGCCCAATGGTCTCACTTGATCATCAAGGGGAGTCCTCCGTTCCTAATATTTCATATTTAATACATTGAAGACAATGCATGTTTTAAGTTCGGGGATATTGGGGAATTTCCCTGCTTAAATTTCCACAATAATTATCCTATCTTTAATGCTTTTTTTTGTCGTTGGTGTTTTTTTTTTTGCTTTTATGTGTTTTTAGGTTAATTTTTTTTCATTTTTGGGATGTTTTTGTTTTTGGTTGAGCTTGTTTTTGAGATAACGAGATGTCTATGATGAATAATGATTGAACTTTTACATGAAAGAAAATGAGAGATATTTGAACTTAAAACATAATCTGCCGACTTGTAGTTAACTATTTCGCAAAGTTCTTATCAATTTGAGTACAAGTCATGTACCCTTGATAGTCAATTTTGCTTGGTTTAGAGAATAATTAGGTGAATATCATTCTAATTGATCTATAAAGACTCTAGAACTTGTTCAATTATCACTCAAGGCAAAATCCTAGGCAACACGACAAGTAGGAAATGTTATAGGCCATCCTTGGACCGATTGAGCCTTTCTAGCTAACCTTTTCGTACATATATCCATAGTCACCCAATTTGAGCCATATTAGCCATTTTATTTCAAGAAAATCCAAGAATGATCCACTTATCCCTTTTTGTTGAATATCTTTCAATCAATGCCAATATCTTGTCAATACATGTAGTGTGAATTGGGAAGTTGGTTGAAGAGGATGTGCTTTAATTGTGAACAAAAGAGGTTTGGGGTAGAAAAAGAAAGAATAAAGCAAGGAGGAGTAAGTTTGGCCTCGTAGCCTTCCTACCTTGAGCAAGTAAGTTTTTAGGGGTGTTTTACACCTTGTACCCTTAGGCAAACTAGTCTAGGATTTACTAACCTAAAGCTCATTACATGGGGTAGGTAGAGCTTAAAGGGGTTGAAATATCAAGACTATTTCATGCCTTGAAATCTGAAAAATAAAGCTCTTGGTGTTCTTTTGAAATTAGTGAAAATAATGCAAGTTTAAGGGAGCTATGAGATAAAAAGATGCAATAAGTTAAGTTTGGGGGGAAAGCTTAGGAGGCCAATTAAAAAGAAGGCAATATGCAAAAGGGTGAACAATTAGTGGAGAACAAAGAAAAATGTGTATGTTTTAGGTAAACTAAAGCTTAAATGATCTATTTAACTACCCTTACCAAAGTCATACTCTACAAGCTATATAAATACCTAATTTATCCTAAGAGTTGTGTATAAATTTACATCGGGTGGAGAGTGATATGCCCAACAAGCATATGGAGTCTTACACATTCACCATGTGAGTGAGAGATTCCCATTTTACTCATGCTCAGCTAATTCCATCCCAACTACAATTAACCAGAGAGGGGAAGACTACACACAAAACACTTGAGAACTTTCGTTTAGGTTGTTCAACTTAAGGTCAATCTATTATTTTTGAAAAAGGCTATCTCAAATTTTTCTTTGTGTTGTATGAAGGAAAAATCCTTGAGGAAACTTATCATATATTATCCTAATTTCATGCTCGAAATTTTTATTAGTTTTGAATAAGGAAAATGAATTGTTTCTTTGCTTAAGGACAAGCAAAATGTTAAGTCGGGGTGTTTGATAGGTGAATCTTGTTAACATTTATGCGATGATTTTCATGTGTTTTGCTTATGTTTTTTAGGATTAGAAGGAAAATCAAACAGAGTGATGGAAGAAATCGAGTGAAGAGAAAGTTACTGCTCTACAGCAAATTGCTTGTCATGGCTAAGAGGTTTGCCACTACGAAGGAAAGGCTTTGCTGCTGCAAAGCCCAAGAAAGCCAAGATGAAGCCTTGGGTTCACCGCAATGATGATACCCTTCATCGCGGCGAAGAGGTTCACCGCAGCGGAGCTATCATTCGCCGCAGTGAAGGGAGCATAAATTAAAAGACAACTCTCGGGGTTTGCCAAGGCGAAGAAGCCTTCACCGCGGCGAAGAACGGCGGGCTGGACTAGCAAATAGTGATTTTTGAGCCTATCATTAGCCCATTTGCCAAGGCCTACAAATATATGTATTTTAGACTTGTTAAGGGTTCCACTCTACGAGAACAATCCTCCTTATTGTTTCTCCTCTTCTTCAAATCCACTTTAGGATTTATGTGATTTTGTGCATTTTTACTTTGGATTTGATGTAATATTGGAAAACCCATCAACTAGAGGACATCATTCAACCTTGGAGCTGAGTTTGGAGCATATCTCATCTCATATTCATTTTGTATCCACTACTACAAAAAGTAAGGTTTATGACGCTTCAAACAATGACGCTTCGTAAATGCCATCTGCTTCAATTATGAGGAATGTACAATGACACTCAATTTAAAGTGTCATTGTCTTGTGAAATTCTTTTAATTTTATGACGTTTTTTAAAGGCGTCAAAGTTCAAAGTGTTTTATTTAGATATAAAATGTGGTGTAAACTCAATCTTAATGCTTCTACAATATAATTGAAAAAACATAAAAAATTGATGTTTTCTTAAAACGTCATCATCTACCTCATTTCTTTATTTTTCTTTATTTAATTAGAAACCTCAAATGAAAATAGGGAAAAACAAAAAACAATGGGAGGGAGGTAGGAGGTTTGATTGCTCATGCCCAAAACAGCAAGCTTTCCCACTTCCGTGTCTCCTCCAATTTTGCCCTTTTTCTAGGTCTCTCCATTCATTCACCCTAAAGATCGAGATCAAGGAAAGACACATGCTAATAAGGTAAAAAGATTTCCATTTTCTAGATCTCTCTGTTGACTTGATTCATATTCATACATTCATGCATCCACCGTCAATATCCGATGGAATCCAAATGGGTTGGAAGGAAATGGATTTCTTCCGCCATTTCTACCATTTTCTTTAACGACTTCATTTAAAGCTGAAACTTAACTAATCTTCCTTGAATCTCGACAAGAAAAAAGGCATTTTAGTTAAATCGTAAACAAAAATTTCCCTTTTATAAACAAATTCGTGTTGTTTTTGGGAATGTTTAAACCAGTTTTGAATTTCAATATTTTAAATTAAACTTATCAAAAATAAGGGTTTGAAACACAGGGATTTATGTCGTGTTTGATATAAATGTGGTGAGGGATAAATTGAGATGAGTTGATAAGAAGATTCTACACAAAAAATAAAATAAAATAAAATAAAACACCAAGGAACCTAACAATGTGGGCTTTTTCGTTATGTGTTCTGCGAACTAAAAGGGTTTCATATTAGGTACATTTTGTCAATCTACTGTATAGTATATCTACTTCTTTTGCTTGAGTTTTTATTTATTTTTTACTTTTGTTGGTTGTTCAGTTTAGGTTTTGAGAAAATCCAACAAAGAAGTTTTTTTTTTTTATGAGTTGATTTTTGTGAGTTGTTCTGTTTAGGTTTTGGGGAAATGAAGAAGTTTTTTTTTTACCATTTTATTTTGTGG